>CM066322.1:163514251-163546323 GCA_033807775.1 Saussurea involucrata | reverse complement strand
GTCGGTTAAGGGAATGATGCCCTTTGTAATTAAGAGAATAAATGCGCAGAAACCTTTTTGAAGTAAGTAGTATATTAGGGCGTCGACTTTTGGGCTTAAGGCCAAACACCTTAGTGTAATTGGAGAATTGTAGTCGATTTTAAGGAAATTATGTTGATGGTAGTAGTAACCCTGAGATGCTTACTTGTGATGAATGGTTATGGTGGAATGACCTTCGTGGGTGATTATAAGTTTACTGGTTTGATGATCCGTGTTAGCTAAATTTTGGGAGTCTATAGAACTCATGGAGGTAATCGACAGTTAATGATAGGAATGATCGATTTCGAGTATCCTGTAGGGTACATTGGTGAGCACTTTTAGAATGGTTAGAGCTTGAAATTTGAATCGAGATGTATGGAATACCTATGGTTAGGAGACAACCGAAGTCGTTTGACTAGGAATGAATCCAGTTGTTGGAGTGTTCTTTCGATCGTAATCCCAGTGTTCTTGAAGGAGTTTTGTTGGTAATAAAAGTATCCGAGAAATTTTTAGACGGTGTAAGAAATTTAGATTCCAGTTAGTGAAAGTCCAGTGGCAACACCGAAAGAGACTTGGGAACCCGAGGTCGAGATGCGGGAGAACTATCCGGAGCTGTTTGCGGACGTAGACTTCGAGGACGAAGTCTAATCCAAGTGGGGGAGAGTTGTAAAGCCCGTATCCCAGTATGTTATTTCTTTGTATTAAATCTTTTTTTTTAAGTTGAATTATTGTGGTTCCCGTTAACGGGATTAGCCGAGTTGGGTCAAATCGTTAAGTATTAAAATTTTTGGCTAGTTGCGAGAGGAATGTAGGTTGAGGGGCTAATTGTGTCAAAGGGCCAAACACCCTCATTGGGTTTCGGCCCATGCAGTTACATGTCGAGACCCATCCTTTTTTTTTGTTATTTGTGTTGTTGCCGTGAGAGTGAAACAAAGAAAAAAGCAAAGCAAACCCTACGGCCCTCTTCGTTTTTTTCTCCTTGTGTTCGTCGGCCGAGACTCCTCTTCCCTTCTTGTTCTCTTCTCACGTAAGCCACACAATCCTATCACCCTTCTTCTTCCTTGCCGCCGATCGCAACCCATCACCACAACCAGCGCCGCTGCTGGCCGGAGAGAGCGAGAGAGAGAGCAGAACGAGAGAGAGAACAGCGCGAGAGAGAGAAGAGCGTTGATTAGTCGCCGGAATCTGCTGCCGTTCGCTGCTGTTGTCCCCGGAGACTACCGCCGCCACTGCTGTTCGTCGGAGGTTTCGGGAGAGAGAGAGGAGCAGGTGCGGGTGCGTGGTATTGTAGCGAGGTAAATCGTTTTCCTTCGTCTCGTTTCCTTTACTTTTCGTTTTTTTTCTTCCGGCAAAACAACCACCGCGACGCCGCCGTGCCCCGCTGCCGGAGGTGGCAGTGGGTGGTACCCGTGGCGGAACCCTAAAACCACCTCTGGCCGCAACCTTAAACCGCCGTAGCGGAACCCGAATCATATAAACCTTAATCGCGTTACCGTTTATAAAATCGTCATTTTATGTGAAACGTCCTTTTCTGCCACTGTTTTGCGTTAGCCGTAACTCTTTACTCGTAACTCGGATTGGGATGAAACTGGTGCCAAAAGTTCCCTTTCCGAGTCTAGTAACTTTTCTGTGTTTTGTGCAAAATCCAGTTCGGAACGTAGCATAGGCCAAATCGTCGTTTTATACCGATAGCTGCTGTTTTTCACTGTTTTTATAAAATCCGTAATAAAATGTAGAAAAATCGTTAGGAGGTGTATAATATGTCCTTGGAACCCTAACTCAGAGTACTTTCTAATCATGAAATAATATTGGGAATTTTCTGGGTTTAAAGGGGTCGAAACGGGTCCCGAACAGACCTGTTTGGCGAGAACGGAAAATAGTTTTAGTGACGGTTTAAGCGTGTGTCGTGTCGTAGGGTCCGGGTCTCGTATTGATACGTTTTGGCGTGCGTCTAGGTGCTGAGAAGTGACCGAGGTTGTGAAGCTTGAATTTGTATTGTTGAGCTAGGCGCGCGTTCGAGGTGAGTTCTCTCACTATATCTAATAACGGTTGTTTTATCATTGCTGTAGTACGTGTGTGGTAGCTTTATGTGATTGTGTTGTGGAACTAGATAGTGGGGTGTCTAGTTGATACTATGTTGTCATGTTAACTCGGTGGGACCGAGGATCCGGCGGGGCCGGAGATTTTATACGCGGGTGGCGTAGAGACTCGGTGGGACCGGGGATTCGGCGGGGCCGGAGATGTTATCATGTGGTCGGTGGGACCGACTTGTGCCTTTTAGGTGGGTGGGTGTGGATATACATGTTTATGATTTGTTCGTAGACCTGTATGATCGTTTTTGTGTCACTATATGTTTTAGGGGTAGTGTGGAATAACTGTGTTATTTATGGTGTTTGAATTCACTAAGCTTTGTGCTTACCCTTTCCCAATAAACTGTGGTTTCAGGTACAAGTGGCTCTAAGGCGTGACGGGTACACACTGGCGCGCGGGATGAGCTGGCTATTATTAGTTTTATTTATTAACATTATTTCCGCTGGTTTCTGGTTACATGAACAATATTTATGATTTTGCAACTAATATGTTGGGATTATTTAATGGGTTTTATATACGAAATGTTTAACTAAAAATTTTAAATTTCTCGAAATTTTTGGGACGTTACACCCCGACAACTGGGTCGGTGTTTGGGCAAAATTTCACCAGTCTCGACCACGACCAGAAAAGGTAAGACACATGTTATGAGCTATATCTTGTATTAAGATAAGGTCCTGACAAAGACCCAAAAAACCTCCGTCGTCCCTCCTAACAGGTAAGTCGAGAGTTCCTCACGACACTCGACCTCGACGTCGCCCGTTCCGCACGACTGTCGCACAAAACCATGCGACCTCGACAGACTAACGCGCTACACGACTGTTATGTTTTGTTCAGCGTTTAATGCAGGTGATATGCATTATTTATTTAATGCATATTGTGTCTTTTTCTTATCTTTTTAGTTAGAATATTTTATTTATCCCAACATTTGAGTCATTTTTGTTTACTTATTTTTACCTTTTGTTTCATGGAGCTAAGTTTGTGATTTACCTGTCTTTTACTGATTTAGGAAGGATAAATGTGAATTTAGTTATAGTGCAGCCCCTGCCCAATGCTACAACATTGAAGACTGGAAGAATGGAATGAAGAATTAATTTCTAGAAGACTTTTGTGGCTGACTTTTGGTCCCATCATCTAGCCATGTTCTAGAAGACCTGAATTCAAATGTTGTGTTTCTTTTGTAAACTCTTAGATAGCTTGTTGTAGTGTCCATAGAAGCATGGGGTGTAATAGTATTATGTACATTTTGAATAGTATAAGTTAGGCTAGTTACCTTCTCTCCTCTTAGTATAAATAAGAGAGGCTGGTTTCAATTTTCAGTAGACAATTTTGTAACCAGTTCTCACAGCTGGTTTGCAGGTCTCACCTTTAATTTATACATTTCTACTTTATGTTCTTCATCTTGTTCTTCATGTTCTTATTATTAGCTATGAGTTGTTGCAGCATTGGTACAGCATTGCTGCACTAACTTATAGTCTTTTAATACTTACATTTTACTTTCTTGTCATTTACATTTATGTCTTTAATTTATGTCTTTCATTTCTGTAATTTATATTACCTGTCATTTATATTTAAGCATGAGTAGCTAAGTTTAAATAGCTTGGGTGTGAGATAAAAGGGTGAGATTTTAAATATGACGAAAAGTAGGCATCGTTTCTCAATAATGATGTTTACCATTTCATGTTAAGTTTTATAAAATATCCAGTTACCTCCAGATGGTTGATCACTTTGAAAGTGTTAAAGTGCCATGGTGTCAGGAATGAACCATTGATATGCACGTCAATCCAAATGACAAAGGAAGTATGCTCGGAAGAGATATTGATAAAGGAATTTATCGTCTCTGTCTTTTCTGGGTTGATTTTGCCCGATAAGTTGATCATCTGCGTGGATGGTAACAGTGTAGAGTGTGTGCCAGGAATGGACCGCTTAGAACACATCAACTTAACTGATATGGGAATCAGCTCAGAAGAGTGATTTTAACAAAGGAATTTGTTTATCCGTATACTTGGAAGGCTTCACCTTGCTATTGATAGTTCTGACAACAATGCCAGGAATGGATTGAGTGGCTGCTAGATCAGTAGTGAACTGTTGAAAACCCGAGAGGGCATTCTGAAAAGTAGATGGTGAACTTAAGTGTTAAGAGACAAATGTTGTGGCAATGCTACAGCATTGGTCTGCTGGAAGTTATGTTTAAATCTCACCCCAACATCTTACACCCTTGCTATCCTTTATTAATTGTTATATAATCTGTGATAAATCCAAACACCAACAAAAATATTATCTTCGAATTGATCCTCGGAAATCATTTCTTTTATTAGACTTTTATTACGCTTTTACTCCAATCTCTGTGGGAACGATATCTGGTATTTTACCACTTTATTACTTGAAAAGACGATATTAGATCTCGATGTATACTTGCGTTGAGGTTTAATTAGCACACGTCTATCGGAGTATTCAAAGCACTGTCAGCAGGAGTCAAAGTCATTTATGGACAACGGCTATAACCGACGAAATCAGTTATGAGCATCTAATCCCACATTGAAGACGACGACCGTTACGACTAAACACTTAATGATCCAATTAAAGTGCCCAAAGACTATAAATTCCCAGCTCAATCATCAGTTCAAGACATCTGATCAACATCGAATAACACAGGGAGAGAGATAGAACAAGAGCATCGAACAACAGAAGCAAACACAAACACTCGAAGAATATTCATTCGAAGCAAAGAGATCATTCATAGAAGATCGCTCTCGACGCACGACATTCACTCTCGACCAACAGTTTACACGTTGTTTTCACACACGACACACACTGTTTTTACATTTCAAACACTTGTACTTTACATTTCGAAGTCTTTCCCTTCATTTGTATTGCAATCTATGTACGATCGACACCCGGAACATCAAGGACATCGCCCCTGATTGGCGACCATAGTGCAGCGACGACTTCCACAGTCGTCCGAAGGTTTTTTCCTCGTTGAGGTTTTTCCTGCGTCATCAAATCCTCTGTCTCATTTATATTTTTGTCTTTGTCGCACGCCTTTGTCGAACGATTCCTTTCTTTAGTTGTTAAAGTCCACATCGACCTTAAGTTGTCCCTTTGGTGCGATTTTTGGCATTAACCGTTTGGCGCCATCCGTGGGACCCCATCTAGAGAAAATCTTCGACAAACGTGCGTCCTACTTACGTTTTCTTGGAGTTTCTTCTGTTCTCTGTTTCAGGAAAATGGCGAATAACGAACAACCCGCTGACCCAGCACAACGATTATCAGGTCGTCTCTCAATCCTTGCGTCAGGGAAAAGTTAATATCTTTTTTTGCAGGAACATGCTGATTGTTTCGCCTAGTCGCGTAAAGATATGGTCGGCATAGATCCTGACGTCATCTCTCACAAACTCAACGTCGACCCATCGTTCAAACCTATCAAGCAGAAGCGACGGAAATTTGCTCCTGAAAGGAATAAGGTGATAAATGACGAAGTCGACAACCTTCTCAAGACAGGGAAGATTCGAGAGGTAAAATATCCCGATTGGCTTGCTAACGTCGTGGTTGTAGCAAAGAAGAATGGAAAGTGGAGGGTCTGTATCGACTTCACAGACCTCAATAAAGCCTGTCCAAAAGATCCTTTTCCATTACCTCATATCAACGCCATGGTCGACGCGACAGCGGGGCACGAACTACTAACGTTCATGGATGCCTATTCCGGATATAATCAAATCTTAATGCACGTCGAGGACCAAGAAAAAACCGCATTTATGACGGACCGAGGTATTTACTGTTATAAAATTATGCCTTTCGGACTAAAAAATGCAGGTTCTACCTACCAGCGTCTAGTGAATAAAATGTTCAAAGACCATCTCGGCGACACGATGGAGGTGTATATCGACGACATGCTGGTCAAGTCAAAACAAGCGATCGACCACGTCGAGCATCTGAGGCAATCGTTTGATATCCTTAGAAAGTATAGCATGAAGCTCAACCCGACGAAATGTTCCTTTGGCGTTAGTGCTGGGAAATGTCTAGGATATATGGTCACTCGCCGAGGCATGGAAGCCAATCCCGACCAGATCAAAGCCATTGTCGAGATCAAATCTCCTCGAAATTTCAAAGAAGTCCAAAGGCTCACTGGTCGGGTAGCAGCTCTAAACAGGTTCATCTCCCGATCTTCAGATAAATGTCACCTATTTTACAACGTCCTCAGGAAAAACAGAGGCTTCGACTGGATCGACGATCATGAACAGGCATTGCAAAAGCTCAAAGAATACATGACGTCGCCTCCCTTGTTGTCGAAACCTCGCGATCATGAAATCTTGCAACTATATCTGGCTGTTAGCCCAAACGCGGTAAGTGTTGTCCTAGCACGAGAAGATGAAAAACAACAACTGCCAATTTATTATGTAAGTAAATCTCTTCTGGACGCAGAAACCAGGTATTCCTCTATGGAAAAATTGCTCTTGTCGCTAGTCACAACTGCTAAAAAACTGCGACATTATTTTGAGTCACATCCCATTACTGTCGTAACTAACTTCCCTCTTAAGTCTGTCTTAAGAAAACCTGAGTTGACATGTCGCTTAGCAAAATGGAGCATATATCTCAGCAGCTACGACATTGATTTCAAGCCCATGACCGCGATCAAGTCGCAAGCCTTGGCCGACTTCATTGCTGACTTCAGCCCTGAATTGGAGAAAGAAGCAGAGCACGAGGTATCGACTGTGGCGACTCACGACGACGTGCCCTGGATCTTACACGTCGATGAGTCATCCAACATTAGAGGCTCAGGACTAGGCGTCGTCTTAAAGTCGCCACAGGGGGGCAAGATGGTATACTCAGTTCGATGCGATTTCAAGACTACCAACAATGAAGCTGAATACGAAGCCCTGGTCATAGGAATGAATATGGCCTATGACTCGGGGGCAACTGCGTTACATGTCAAAAGCGACTCTCTCCTGGCAGTGAACCATATCAATGGAGAATTCGCGGCCAAAGATTCAAAAATGACAGCATACCTGAAGGTAGCAAAAGAGAAATCCGAAAAATTTAAATCTTTTTCTATCGAACAAATCCCGAGAGACCAGATTACTCAAGCCGACGCTTTAGCAAATCTCGGGTCTGCTTTAGTCGAACCCATATTCGACGTTATTCCCATGAGGCCATGATCCATCTGGCGACATCGTCTATCGAAAACATCGATGTCGTCCAGATCGAGGACGAAAAAGATGATTGGCCGTGCGACATCCAAAATTTCCTTATGCACGACCAACTCCCAGAAGACAAGATGGAAGCCCGAAAGATCAGATTCAAAGCATCTAAATACACCATAATTGGAGATAAGCTCTATCGACGATCATCGACAGGATTAAACCTAAGATGCGTCATTAGCAAGAGTCAGGTCCAAAAAATCCTTCACGAGATGCACGACGGCGAATGTGGCAATCATTCCGGTGGTCGCAGTTTGGCTAATCGTATCTCTCGACAAGGGTATTTTTGGCCAACATTGCGACAAGACGCCGTCAAGTACGCCCAGAACTGTGACCCTTGTCAGCGACATGCAGGTATGTCACATAAACCCTCTGAACCTTTGCACTCGACACTTATCCCATGGCCCTTCATGAGGTGGGGAATGGATATTGTCGGCAAGCTACCCCCGGCCCCGAGGCAAAAGGTATTCCTCCTTGTACTCACCGATTATTTTTCCAAGTGGGTTGAGGCGGCTGCTTTTTCCCAAATCAGGGACAAGGAAGTCATCTCTTTTATCCAGACTAACATCATATGCAGATTTGGGATTCCATCCGAAATCGTCTGTGACAATGGATCCCAATTCATAAGCGACAGGACCTAACAATTTTGCGAAGACAGGAGTATCAAGTTAACAACCTCGACTCCCAGATACCCTCAGGCGAACGGACTTGCTGAATCAAGTAATAAGACCATCATAGCTTCGATCAAGAAAAGGTTAAAAGCTGCAAAAGGAAGATGGGTCGAAGAACTCCCTTCAGTCCTATGGGCAAATCGCACGACACCGCGCACATCCACAGGACAAACCCCTTTCTCTCTCGTCTACGGTTGCGAAGCAGTCCTGCCAATCGAAGTCCAGCTCCCAACTTCGAGGCATACTTCCGTCGACCATAACATGATTGATTTAAATTATGATATCGACGCCCTCGAGGAGCTTAGAGAATCAGCCTTGATCAGAATGGCATCTCAGAAGCAAGCAGTCGAGCGACATTTCAATAAACACGTCAAAGTCAGAGTCTTTCAAGAAGGCGATTGTTTGGGCAAAAAATCACGTCGCTCGACCGCGACCAGAACAGGTAAGACGTATGATTAAGGACTATATCTTGTATTAAGATAAGGTCTCGACAAAGACCCAGAACACCATCGTCGTCCCTCATAAAAGGTAAGTCGAGAGTTCCTTACGACGCTCGACCATAGCGTCGACCGATCCGCACGACTATTATATAAGGACGTGCGACCTCGACCAAAGCTAATGTTCACCATAACTGTTTGTTAAGTGTTTAATGCAGGAGTCAAAGTTATTAAGGAGCAACGACTATAACCGACGCAATCATTAAACAGCCGGCGACCGTAACGGACGAAGATCGTTACTCCGGCGACCGTTTCCAACCGTTAGGGCCATTAAAGGAGCATTCATGGATGAAGCTAAGGACACGAAGACTATAAATATCAAGCTCAATCAACATTTCAAGACATCGAATATCCGGCGATTAACAACCGAAGAAATACTCAAGAACACCTGAAGTGAAGAACTATTATTCTAAGTATCGCTCTCGACGCACGACAACAACCCTCGACCAGCAGTTCATATTTTGTTTCGTACACGACAAACACCTATTTTTACATTCAAACACTTGTACTTTACATTTCAAAGCATTTCCTTCATTTGTATTGTAATCACTGTACGATCGACACCAGTATCCAAGGACATCGCCCCTGATTGGCGACCATAGTGCAGCGACGACACCCCCTGTCGTCCGCAGGTTTTTTCCTCGATTGAGGTTTTTCCTGCGTCATCAAATCCCTTGTTTCTTTATTTTATTTATCGTCGCACGTCTCGTCGGAAGATTCTTTCTTTAGTTGTTTAAGTCCACATCGACCTTAAGTTGTCCCTTTGGTGCGATTTTTGGCATTAACAGTTTGGCGCCATCCGTGGGACTACATCTAGAGAAAATCCTCGACGAACGTGCATTCTACTAATAGTTTCTTGGAGTTTCTTCTATTTTCTGTTACAGGAAAATGGCAGCCCCTGGAAATCCGCAGCAAGCCGTCGCTCAAATGTATCAGGAGCTCGAGGTTGCCAGGAATCAACTCAATGCAATGGCAGAGCAGAATCGCAGAGCAGCTGAAGAGATCGCGCGGCTAAGGAATCCTTTTGGACCCTAGAATGGTCTTAGACCATTCATCCAGAATCCAGGTCCGGGACCAGGCCCGTCCGCGCAGAATCAGCATCCAGGTCCATTCATCCAGAATCCAGGTCCGGGACCAGGCCCGTCCGCGCAGAATCAGCATCCAGGTCCATTCATGCAGAATCAGCAGCCGGGTCCGTTCCTTCCGAATCCCCAGTCTGGGCAGATTCCCCCTCGGCACATCCGACCACCACCCTTGAACAATGGATCCCAACCATTGCAAGGTGGCGCCCAGCCATTTCAGAATGAATCCCAGTCGTTTTCCCAGCCGTTCCAAAGTGGTCCGCAACCTTTCCAGCAAGGATCGCAACCTTTCCAGCAAGGATCGCAACGTTTCCAGCAAGGATCGCAATCTTTCCAGCGGAGATCGCAGCCATTTCAGCATAGACCACAATCGTTTCAGAATGGACCGCAGCAATTCCACTATGGGTCGCAGCCATATTTTGTTAAGTTCAACAGGGACACCAATGGTTCGTCGCATGGTAATGGCACTAGTCCAGGGACCAATCCCTCGACAGGGGCAAATCCTGATCTTAACGATCCCGTCGCCCAGCGTTTGAAGATGTTAGAAGACCAAAATGAGCGCGTCCTGTCCTTGCTCGCCAAGTTGCCTGGGGCAGCCGTGCCTGTCGACGTCGAGCCTCGCTCGGGGTATCAGGCGTCACCCTTCATCGACGAGATCGCCACCGTCGAGGTCCCAAAGAAGTATAACATTCCTGCCTTCACTCCCAAGTATTCGGGTGTGACCGATCCAACCGAGCATGTCGCGCAGTATAAGCAGCTCATGTGGACGATCTCGATTCCACGCATGTACCAGGAAGTATGCATGTGCAAGAGTTTCGGGGCGACTCTCACTGGTCCAGCTCTCCAGTGGTTGATCAATCTCAAACCCAAATCTATCGGGTCGTTCGCCGAATTGGTCAACCAATTCTCCCGGCAATTCGCCAGCAGTCGTAAGATGGAAAAGCAGACTAGTGATCTGTACTATGTCGTGCAGAAGACCAATGAGTCTATTCGAAGTTATTTCAATAAATTCAATGCTGAAATGATCAGTATCCGCAATTGTGACATCAAAAACTGCGATCGAAGCTTATAAGCGTGGTCTAGACGATAGTTCAGGTTTATATATCGATCTGACCAAGTATCCCCAGAGACTTTTGAAGACGTCCGAGCTCGAACCTTAGCATATATGAGGGTCGAAGACGATGCAGCCTGTCGTCGTAAACACACTGACGACAAGAAGCCGTTAGGTGTCAAGAAGCCAGAATTCAAGCCGCAAGCCATATCCAGAATAGAGCCAGCGCGTCAGATTTCAAACGTTCGTTTCAAGACGAAAGCAGAAGCTAAAACCGCGACTAAATTCCCCATGTACCCCAAGATTTCTTCTTATGGGTTCAAAGGGTCAGCTAAAGACTTAGTCGAAGCTCTGAAGACCACCCAAGCAACCATCCGGTGGCCGAAGAAGTCTGACTTGGACGATGCTAAGAAGGATAAATCAAAGTGGTGCGACTTCCACGTCGACCATGGTCATGCGACAGATGATTGTATCGCACTCAAGAAGGAATTGGCATATCATGTTCCACAAGGTAATCTCAAAGATATTATTGATGATGTCGTTCTTCCAGCTATTAGCCACCGATCGTCAGTGCCTAAGCTTGCAAAGATCATCAATTGCATCACTGGTGGTTCGGACGTGTGTGGTCTGACGTACTCCCGCAGCTAAGCGTCATGTCAGTCAAGCGCCCGACGACCGGCCTATTCCTCGTTCATCCAGACCCAAAGGAGATTTAGAACTAGAAGCCATGAAGATCATGTTCGACCAAGTCGACCTCGGCGACTCGTACCAAAAGCATCACGACGGGTTGATCATTCAACTCACGGTCGGTAACTGTTTGACTCGTCGAGTATTGGTAGACGGGGGCAGTTCAGCAAACGTCATTTTTCTCAACACTATCAAAGCCATGGGAATTGATCGCTCAGAAATCACCCGACGTTCGACAACTTTGGTCGGTTTCAATGGAGAAGCGACGAGCACCTTTGGAGAGATAATATTGCCCGTCTATGCCGGAGGAGTCAATAAGCAGACTAAGTTTAGTGTTATCGACTGTGCGTCAGTCTATAACATCATCTTAGGTCGACCATGGATTCATGAAATGAAAGCCGATCCCTCGACATATCATCAAATCATGAAATTCCCTACGCCGTGGGGAATCCAATAGATCAGAAGCGAGCAAAAAGTCACTCGAGATTGCTATAAAGCCACCTTGAAGCCGTGAAAATAGGCCGTCAAGAACGTCACTCCAACCCAAGGCAAAACACGATCATAAGAGTCACGACAGGTTTGTTTCTTTTTTCTGAAATAACAGGTTCGCCAGGTCGTGCGACGCGTATATTGTGGTGACTTGCGACGACATGTCCCAGATCTAGCATATCGTCTCAAAGCCACCACAAGGGGGCAAGATGATACAATATATCCAGAGGCCCAGCAAGAAAACAAAAAAATCAAAGTATTTCAGAACACTCGACAAGAAGGTACGTTCCTTACCCTTTTTCATTTTTTACATATGATTATTTACCAAGACAACTACTGACTTAAGCATCGGAGGGTCGTTGGTTAGCCAACAACCAAACCCCCGACATAGCTTTATCGCAGGATCGCACGACATAGATGATCAGGTCCATGACTTGATCACGCCTCATAGCTCGTCGAACGACTTAATCGCACGATCTTATAGTCTAAACGACTTTTCAGTCTGAGTTTCTTAACTTAGAAAAACTTCGCGTTTTGAATGTATGCCTTAGTCGCATGTATTTATGTTTGTCAGCGTAATAAAAAACTTTACGATTTATGTGTCAATGGGTGCTTTAATCGCATGTTCTCATATTACGCTTTTACTCTTGCTCTACAATAGGCGACGTAGTTGCATGACTTATCATGTATTCCACAATCAGTTACATAACTAACAACATTTATGTGACGAGATTGTAAATTCGATAAAAAAACACAACTTCCATTTCATCAGGTCAAAACGTTACATCCAAAAAATTGACCACCAACGGCCAGCAAAGACAAAGGAAGTAAAAATTCCTAAACTGCAGGAGGAACATCCATCGCATTATTGCCTGAGGTCCCGACCTGAGGATCATCATCTGCCATTTCCCTCGTTCGACTTAGGGCTTGCAGTTCGTACTAAGCATCGAAAAGCTGAATAGCTAACTCATCGGCGCGTGCCAAAGCCAACCTCTCCCTCTCCAACGCCGCCTCCTCCCTTTTCAAAGCAGACGCCACCAACTCCTCGGCTTTCGACATCTCGGCGTACAATGCCAGAGACGACTGGAACGTCTAAAAATACACAAAAAAGTGTTAGACAACGAACGACATCGAACAAGTCATGAAAGATTGACACTTACTGAGAACGCCAGACTGGCAGCCTGAGATCCTATCTCTCCGGCCGGAACCCCGTGAAAACGCTCCCTGAAAGATGGAAGCAAACACCTCTCCAAGTGAGGAAACAACGTCGTCCCGTCTAGGACACCATCCGCCATAAAGTTCGTCGGCAATGAAAAATTAACCGTCGTAACTTCGGCCGACAACCCCTCGCCCCTGACGGCAGATGAGATGGGGTTGACATCTTGAACACCGGTCTCGTCATTGTCGCCGGAAGTGCCGAACTTGCCGGTGTCGCGTCCATCGCGCCAGGACGGCTGGATGACGCCTTCGCCTTCTTAGGCAGAACAACTCTCGATGAGTTATCAACCCTCGATGACGGTTCCCTCAGGAACGTCTTCCTGGTTCTCTTTTGGCTCGACCCAGCTGTCGAAACGTCTTCATCCCGAAGGGCACGCATGATATGCTTCCCTCTCGCCTTAGAGACTGATTTCCTCTCAGTCGACACTAACCAGGAAATACATGAAACATCAGATGGAAAATATAAATGGTGAAAATCAAAAAATGTTTACCGGTCGTTTCCTCTCGTTCAGCGTCCACCGCCACGTCCTCGTCTTCGACCACCAATTGCCACGTAACGAAAGATCGTTCGTCAACACTAAGACTCAAGAACCTGTTGATCTTAGCCTGGGAATCCGCAGTCGGTTTCACTTCGTCAAACTGAATCTCTGAGGATAACAGGAGAAGAATGGTAAGTAAAAGCGATAAAAATGAAACTCAGAAAATGACGAAGCATGCCTGTCTTATTCCAGCCTGGCCGCATCCAATCGCTGCTGGAATCCAGTGAATCGTCAAGAACAAACACATACCTCGACTTCCACCCACGATCATTAACACCAGTTCCCAAAACCAAAGAACGATCACCCCTGAACTTAGAATAAGGACTATAACGCCAGTTCTTATCCTTTTTAACTTGATACGCCGCCAAGAAATCATTCATGATCATAGGAGACTCCCATTTTGCGGACGCTCGTTCAATAACCAGTAGAACTCGCCAAATTTGGGGCATCAATTGTCCCGGCGACACATCGAAATCTTGCATGAATGACTTAGATAAACCAGAAAACGGCCACTGAAACCCTATCTTAAAAAGATACTCATATAAAGTAATATATCCCTCAGGGCAGTCCATAGAACGAACAATCCCCAGACACCGCAACTCTATATTTGCTGGGATTTTTGCCAAACTCCTAAAAGAATCTAAGTCTACGTGATTCATGATAAGGCTAACAGGTTCCGTCGACATTGTGAATCGGAGGACAGAACAAGACCTTATATAAACGCTCTAAACTGCTAGCCGAAGATTCGCAAAGATTCGAATAAGTTCGAATGAAAATTGGTAAAAAATCAGAACAAAATCCCTTCCCAAAAAACACTTTGAAAACGTATCAAGAAAAGATCTGTCGTGATCTATATTTATGCAACCGATCATATCAGGACGAGTGTTTCGATAATCAACACGCATCCTTGTCCTTTCGTATACCCACCCGAATCTTCGACACTTGTCTTCAACAGCTGGTAAGCATCATCGTGCGTCAGTGTGACGTCACCACTTTTCAACTTCTCGTTCAGTTAAAAGTGAACCGGTCTAGTTCCACGACAACCAGGTAAGTCCCTCAACCCAGGTCACAAGTCTAAGCGTTCGACAAGCAAAATTTAAAACTTAAATTTGACATTCAATTTTCAAATTTTGGGGGCAAACTGTTTGGGCAAAAAATCACGTCGCTCGACCGCGACCAGAACAGGTAAGACGTATGATTAAGGACTATATCTTGTATTAAGATAAGGTCTCGACAAAGACCCAGAACACCATCGTCGTCCCTCATAAAAGGTAAGTCGAGAGTTCCTTACGACGCTCGACCATAGCGTCGCCCGATCCGCACGACTATTATATAAGGACGTGCGACCTCGACCAAAGCTAATGTTCACCATAACCGTTTGTTAAGTGTTTAATGCAGGAGTCAAAGTCATTAAGTAGCAACGACTATAACCGACGCAATCATTAAACAGCCGGCGACCGTAACGGACGAAGATCATTACTCCGGCGACCGTTTCCAACCGTTAGGGCCATTAAAGGAGCATTCATGGATGAAGCTAAGGACACGAAGACTATAAATATCAAGCTCAATCAACATTTCAAGACATCGAATATCCGGCGATTAACAACCGAAGAAATACTCAAGAACACCTGAAGTGAAGAACTATTATTCTAAGTATCGCTCTCGACGCACGACAACAACCCTCGACCAGCAGTTCACATTTTGTTTCGTACACGACAAACACCTATTTTTACATTCAAACACTTGTACTTTACATTTCAAAGCATTTCCTTCATTTGTATTGTAATCACTGTACGATCGACACCAGTATCCAAGGACATCGCCCCTGATTGGAGACCATAGTGCAGCGACGACACCCCCTGTCGTCCGCAGGTTTTTTCCTCGATTGAGGTTTTTCCTGCATCATCAAATCCCTTGTTTCTTTATTTTATTTATCGTCGCACGTCTCGTCGGAAGATTCTTTCTTTAGTTGTTTAAGTCCACATCGACCTTAAGTTGTCCCTTTGGTGCGATTTTTGGCATTAACAGCGATTACGTCCTCCGTCGAGTGTTCCAAAACACTCAAGAACTCAATGCCGGCAAGCTTTCTATTAAATGGGAAGGTCCTTACCGTATCTCCGAAGTCGTTGGTAAAGGAGCCTATCGACTCCAGACTCTCGACAATCAAGAAATCCCACGCAGTTGGAATGCGACGCACTTGAAAAAGTATTTTTTCTAAAATCACCTTCCTCTCATGCAACTTAATTGTTTTATCACAGGGGCACATGATTCAAATTTCATCATGAAATTTGGTTATACGATCATAAGGTTTGAGCGACCTCTCGATCTGAGTTTCTGGATTCAGAAAAAATTTGTACGTTCTAACACTTCAATAATTGAGCCTATCAATACAAGTCAAACGTATGATATTTCAATCGTTATATTGCTATGAATGCCTAAGTCGCATGATTCTTCGATCGTTCTATACTTAACAAGGTTATACGGTTGATATTACATCTACGACATATGTAAATCAAAATAAAAATTCGACAAAAGGATGAAATTCATTTACGAAACGAACGATTACATAGGAACGACCGACGGTCGAGTATACAAAGTTAAAAAAACATAGCATCTCCTAAATCTAGAGAAGAGCGTCGATCGTATGCTCAGTCTCGACCTTCGAATCCTCGTCGTACCCAAAAACACGCTAAGAAGCTAATGCAAGGATCAAACGAGTATGTTAGGCGTTATCTGACGCCCTACGCCGCGACATTTTCAGAATGCGGCTCTTAAGATTAATGTTAAGGTTAGAGGAAGGAATATGATCTTCTCGACGGTCGACTTCCAGTCCAACATCTCCTCTATCTTCGTGTATCTAACAAAAGAAGATTGAAACATCTGTAAAATACAAAAGGGGTATGTTAAACAAACATTCGATGGAAATATTGGGAACATGAGTTTCGAAAGAAAAACTCAGAAAGAACGCTAGTCCAGCTAAACGCGATCCCGTCTCTTCGATGGAGATCTTTTGAAAACACTCCTTGAAAGATAAGAGTTGATATTTCCCCAGATGCGGAAATGACTTCGTCCCGTCAAGGACACAGTCAGTCAAGAGGATCGACGACAACGTAAAGTTGATCGTCATGACTTCCTCCTCACCCTCTCCCGTCCTTATACCATTGCCCCCGACGGCTGACGAAAGGGTCGACGTGGATACAGAGGACATCGTCGCCACATGCGCAATAAAAGTCTTCACCGACTCGGACATAATCATTCTCAAAGAGTCTCCAATCCTTGAAGGTTTGAGAGAAATCGAGAAACTATACCTCGTATGAACACTCAAAAAACTTCAAAAAGTATTGAGCAAAGAACAGCAAGGGATCAAAGAAGAATTCCGCACTAAGAAACTTTTCAAGAGGATATAAGAGGAAATGATCCATTATGATCCCTATTTATGCACTCGATCGTGTCAGGTCAAGCCCTTTGATGATCGCCACGTGCCCTCGTCCCTTCGTATGACCACACGGGTCATCGACGCCTGTCAAAGACAGCTGGTAAGCACAATCGTGCGTCAGTATGACGTCACGACCTCGTTTTCTCTTCGACTTCTCGTTCAGTTAGAATTGAACCAATCCGGTTCCGAAACAACCAAGGTATTTTTCAACACAAGACCCTGAACACCCGACAAGCAAAATTTAAAATTCGAATTTACCATCCTACTTTCAAATTTGGGGGGCAAACTGTTTGGGCAAAATTTCACTAGTCTCGACCACGACCAGAAAAGGTAAGACACATGTTATAAGCTATATCTTGTATTAAGATAAGGTCCTGACAAAGACCCAAAAAACCTCCGTCGTCCCTCCTAACAGGTAAGTCGAGAGTTCCTCACGACACTCGACCTCGACGTCGCCCGTTCCGCACGACCGTCGCACAAAACCATGCGACCTCGACAGACTAACGTGCTACACGACTGTTATGTTTTGTTCAGCGTTTAATGCAGGAGTCAAAGTCATTTATGGACAACGGCTATAACCGACGAAATCAGTTATGAGCATCTAATCCCACATTGAAGACGACGACCGTTACGACGAAACACTTAATGATCCAATTAAAGTGCCCAAAAACTATAAATTCCCAGCTCAATCATCAGTTCAAGACATCTGATCAACATCGGATAACACAGGGAGAGAGATAGAACAAGAGCATCGAACAACATAAGCAAACGCAAACACTCGAAGAATATTCATTCGAAGCAAAGAGATCATTCATAGAAGATCGCTCTCGACGCACGACATTCACTCTCGACCAACAGTTTACATATTGTTTTCACACACGACGCACACTGTTTTTACATTTCAAACACTTGTACTTTACATTTCGAAGTCTTTCCCTTCATTTGTATTGTAATCTATGTACGATAGACACCCGGAACATCAAGGACATCGCCCCTGATTGGCGACCATAGTGCAGCGACGACTTCCACAGTCGTCCGCAGGTTTTTTCCTCGTTGAGGTTTTTCCTGCGTCATCAAATCCTCTGTCTCATTTATATTTTTGTCTTTGTCGCACGCCTTTGTCGAACGATTCCTTTCTTTAGTTGTTAAATTCCACATCGACCTTAAGTTGTCCCTTTGGTGCGATTTTTGGCATTAACAGTCGGGGTCCTGAAGAGGACAAGGATGTCAATCCCGAGGGAACCGTCTTCGAAGACGGGCGGCTCGTCTGGAGTCGTTACGCCTGAGAAGGCGAAGGTGTCGATCGCATCTGCTGGAAAGACGAGGACGTCTTCTGATGCGATCGACGCAACGCCTGTCAGTTCTGCGCCTCCGGCGGAAACAATGGTGTCTCCTACTGTCACGTCGACCCCTTCATCGACCGACAAGGGCAAGGGTCACGAGACAGGGGAGGCTGAAGTTATGACGGTCAACTTTAAGTTGCCGTCAAACTTCATGGCGAATAATGTCCTAGACGGGACAACGTTGTTTCCCTATTTGGGGAAGTATCAGCTCCCCTCTTTCACAGAGCGCTTCCGGGGAGTCTCGGTCGAGGAGACGGGATCCCATGTTGCCGGACAGGCGTTCTTGGTAAGTTTTTCTTTCAAGACTTGTTTTATTTTGTCGTTGTTAACTTTGTCGAGTATCCATTGATAATTCTTTTTGCATTTTACAGGCGTTCCAGTCTTCCCTGGCTCTGCACGCCGAAACAACGAAGATAGAAGGTCTAGTGTCTTCTGCTCTTGAGAGCGAGAACGTGGCGTTGGAGAGGGAGAAGTCCACTCTGGCACGTGCCGAGGAGATGTCCGTACGGCTCGACGATGCCTTGAACGAGTCGGAGGCCGTTGGACGTGCGAGGGACGAGGCGAACTATCGTCTGAAACAGTCCCTGTCCTTGATCGTCGAACAAAGGGCGGAGCTGGACAAGACGAAGGAGTCCTTGGCTGTGAAGGAAAAAGAAGCCGAGGAATCCAAGTCTAAGGTGGTGAGTCTGGAGAAAGAGGTGAAGGAGCTGAAGGATGAGGCTAAGTCCGTCTTCGCCTTGGCTCGATTGACCGCTCGTGCTGCGATAATGAGGCAACATCTGTTGGGGAAGAATCCCCTTGCCTCGGCGTCGGAGGAGCTTGCCTTCTACCTGAAGAACGTTGGATCTGAAAGAGATCTCGACTCAGATGATAAGAAGGAGGCCGACGAGGAGGAGGTCGACGAAGGCTCAAAGGGCAAGGCCTCTGGCAAGGACGCGACCGACGCTCATCCTCGGTCTTAGGAAAAAATTTCTTTAGTTTTTGTTTTTATCGCTCGACCGTTGGTGGTCGAGCCATTTGGATGTAACTGACCGTTTGATGAAATGAAATTTACATTTCTTTGAACTTGTGCATTATTTTGTCTTATACATTTTGTAAGTAAATACAATATCGATTGTGAAATTTACTAAGTAAACATACATCGTACAGAAATGGACGTAAGACGTGCAACATAGGCATCCATCTTAATACATTGATCAAAACACAAGTCGTAAGATTTTTAAATCGTGTAAGCAAACATAAGTACATGCGATTAAAGCATTCATTCATAACATGAAATTCTTCTAAGTTAAAAAACTTAGATCGTGGGGTCGTTAGATCTTATGATTGTACGATTAAATCGTGCGACGAACTTGAGTCGTGCGATTCTGCGAAAGTTTACTGAAGTCGTACGACAGGCTTAGTAACTTATGTCGCGCGATCCTGCGACAAAACAAGGTCAGAGGTTGATCGTTGGCTAACCAACGACCCTCTGATGCTTAGGTCAGTAATCGTCATGATGAATAAAAATCGTATAAGAAAAAAGGGTTTAGAAGAAATACCTTTTCAAATGTGTTGCATTCCAGCTACGTGGGACATCTTGATTGTCGAGGGTTTGAAGCCGATAGGCACCTTTACCCACGACTTATGAGATACGATAAGGACCTTCCCACTTAATGGAAAGCTTACATGCATTGAGCTCTTGAGTTCTCTGGAACACTCGTCGGGGGATGTAGTTGCCTTCTTGAAAGACTTTAACTTTGACATTCTTATTGAAATGTCGCTCGATCGCTTGCTTCTACGACGCCATTCTGATCAATGCTGATTCTCTAAGTTATTCAAGGGCGTCGAGGTCATAACTTAAATCAACCAGGTTATGGTCGACGAAAGTATGCCTCGAGGTTGGGAGCTGGACCTCGACCGGCAAGACTGCTTCGCAACCATAGACCAGAGAGAAAGGGGTTTGTCCTGTGGACGTGCGAGGCGTCGTGCGATTCGCCCACAGGACTGAAGGGAGTTCTTCGACCCACCTTCCTTTGGCAGCTTTTAACCTTTTCTTGATCGAAGCGATAATGGTCTTATTGCTCGACTCAGCAAGCCCATTTTCCTGGGGATACCTGGGTGTCGAGGTCGTCAGCTAGATATTGCGGTCTTCACAGAACTGTCAAGTTCTGTTGCTTATGAAATGGGATCCATTGTCGCAGACAATTTCGGATGGAATCCCAAACCTGCATATGATGTTAGTCTGGATAAAATAGACGACTTCTTTGTCCCGAATTTGGGAAAAGGCAGTTGCTTCTACCCACTTAGAGAAATAATCCGTAAGTACGAGGAGAAATACCTTTTGCCCAGGGGCAGGTGGTAGCTTGCCGACAATATCCATTCCCCACCTCATGAAGGGCCATGGGATAAGTGTCGAGTGTAAAGGTTCAGAAGGTTTATGGGACGTACCTGAATGTCGTTGACAGGGATCACAGTTCTGGACATACCTGATGGCGTCTTGTCGCAGTGTTGGCCAAAAATAACCTTACCGAGAGATACGTTTGGCTAAACTGCGACCACCTGAGTGATTGCCACACTCTCCATCATGCATCTCTTGAAGGATCTTCTGAACTTGACTTTTGTTGATGACTCATCTCAGGTTTAAGCATGTCGATGATCGTCGATAGAGTCTACCTCTGATCACGACATACCTGGATGCTTTGAATCTGATCTTCTAAGCTTCCATCTTGTCTTCTGGGAGTTGGTCGTGCATAAGGAAATTTTGGATGTCGCTCAACCAATCATCTTCTTGGTCTTCGATCTGGACGACATCGTGATTTTCGATGGACGACGTCGCCAGATGGATCATAGGAATGCTATTGAATATTGGTTCGACCAGAGCAGACCCAAGGTTTGCTAAAGCATCGGCTTGAGTATTCTGGTCCCTTGGAATCTGTTTGATAGAAAATGATTTGAACTTTTTGGATTTTTCTTTTGCTACCTTCAGGTACGCTGTCATTTTTGAATCTTTGGCCGCGAATTCTCCCTTCATTTGGTTCACGACCAGGAGAGAATCGCTTTTGACATGTAGCGCGGTTGCCCCCGAGTCGTGGGCCATATTCATTCCCACGATCAGGGCTTCGTACTCAGCTTCGTTGTTGGTGGTTTTGAAGTTGCATCGCACGGAATACACCACCTTGCCCCCTTGTGGCGACTTTAAGACGACGCCTAGTCCTGAACCTCTAGTGTTGGATGAACCATCGACATGTAGAGTCCAAGGTACGTCGTCGTGAGTCGCCACAGTTGACACCTCGAGCTCTACTTCTTTCTCCAGCTCAGGGCTGAAATCAGCAATGAAATCTGCCAAAGCTTGCGATTTGATCGCGGTCCTGGGCTTGAAATCGATGTCGTAATTGCTGAGATATATGCTCTATTTTGACAAATGACCTGTCAACTCATGTTTCTTAAGACAGACTTAAGAAGAAAGTTAGTCACGACAGTAATAGGATGCGATTCAAAATAGTGTCGCAATTTTTTAGCAGCGGTGACTAGCGATAAAATCAATTTTTCCATAGAGGAATACATGGTTTCTGCGTCCAAGAGAGATTTACTTACATAGTAGACCGGCAGTTGCTGCTTTTCATCTTCTCGTGCCAGGACGACACTTACTGCATTAGGACTAACAGTCAAATATAGTTGCATGATCTCATGATCATGAGGCTTTGACAGTAAAGGAGGCGACGTCATGTACTCCTTTAATTTTTGCAGTGCTTGCTCATGATCGTTGGTCCAGTCGAAGCCTCTATTTTTCCTGAGGACATTATAAAATAGATGGCATTTATCTAAGGATCGAGAGATAAACCTGTTCAGAGCTGCCACCCGACTAGTGAGCCTTTGGACCTCTTTGATATTTCTTGGAGATTTGATCTCGATAATGGCTTTGATCTGGTCGGGGTTGGCTTCGATTCCTCATCGAGTGACCATATAACCCAGGAACTTCCCGACACTGACACCAAAGGAACACTTAATCGGGTTAAGCTTCATGTTATATTTCTGAAGGATGTCGAACGACTGCCTCAAATGATTGACGTGGTCGATTGCTTGCTTTGACTTGACCAGCATATCGTCGATATACACCTCCATCGTGTCGCCAAGGTGATCTTTGAACATCTTATTTACCAGACGTTGGTAAGTAGAACCTGCATTTTTTAAACCGAATGGCATAACTTTATAGCAGTAAATACTTCGATCTGTCATGAATGCAGTTTTCTCCTAGTCCTCGACGTGCATCAAGATTTGATTGTATCCAGAATAAGCATCCATGAACGTCAATAGTTCATGCCCTGCTGTCGCGTCGACCATGGCATCGATATGTGGCAATCGAAAAGGATCTTTTGGACAAGCTTTGTTGAGATCTGTAAAATCGATACAAACCCTCCACTTGCCATTTTTCTTCGCCACGACCACAACATTGGCAAGCCAGTCGGGGTACTTCACTTCTCGAATATTCCCTGTCTTAAGGAGGTTGTCGACCTCGTCATTTATCACCTTATTCATTTCAGGAGCAAATTTCCGGCGCTTTTGTTTGATAGGATTAAATGACGGGTCGACATTGAGCTTATGGGAAATGATGCTGGGGTCTATGCCGACCATGTCTTCGTGCGACCATGCAAAACAGTCGGCGTGTTCCTGCAAAAAAGATATCAATTTGTCTTTAAGGCAGGGATCGAGGGACAACCTATAAAGACTTTCTGGTCAGGCTTGCTCTGGTCCAGGACGACTTCTTTCAGGCGATAGTCGTCGGCTGTCCTAGGAGCATCCTGTACCTGTAATTGCTAGATGGCCTGCTTCTGCGGTTTCAGGGTGGTCTTATAGCAGTCGCGGGCGACTTTCGGCTCACTTTTGATCTCCTGGATTCCCCACGGCGTAGGGAACTTCACGGTCTGATTATACGCCGAGGGAACGGATTTCATGTCATAGATCCATGGTCGACCTAAGATGATGTTATAGGCCGACGCACAGTCGATGACGTTGAATTTTGTTTGCTTGTTGATTCATTCGGCATAGACAGGCAGGGTGATCTATCCAAAGGTACTCGTCGCGTCTCCATTGAAACCGACCAAGGTTGTCGAGCGTCGGGTGATTTCCGAGCGATCGATTCCCATGGCCTTGATGGTGTCAAGGAAGATGACGTTCGCTGAACTGCCTCCATCGACCAAGACTCGTCGGGTTAAACAATTACCAATCGTGAGTTGAATGACCAACCCGTCATGATGCTTGCAATACGAATCGCCGAGGTCGTCTTGGTCGAATGAAATCTTCATGGCTTCTAACTCCAGATATCTTTTGGGTCTTGATGAACGAGGAACAGGTCGATCGTCAGGTGCTTGGCTGGCGTGACGTTTGGCTGCGGAATACGTCAGACCACATACGTCGGAACCACCAGTTATGCAGTTGACGACTTTTGCATGATCGGGAGTCGGCGGTCGAACGTCGTTAGCTGGAGTAACGACGTCGTCGATGATACTCTTGAGATTGCCCTTCGAGACGTGATATGCTAGCTCCTTTTTTAGATGACCGTGGTCGACATGGAAGTCGTCCGTCAGATGACCGTGGTCGACATGGAAGTCGCACCACTTTGACTTATCCTTCTTATCGTTGTCTTTGTCGGACTTCTTCGGCCACCGGATGGTCGCCTGGACGGTCTTCAGGGCCTCGACCAAGTCCTCAATCGTCCATTTGGATCCGTAGGAGGATATCTTAGGGTACTGAGGAAATTTGGTCGAAGTCGCGGTCTTGAACTCCGCTTTCGTCTTGAATCGGACGTTTGAGATTTGTCGTACAGGCTTTGATTTGGACACCGCCTTCGTCTTGAAATCTGGCTTCTTTACACCTAGCGACCTCTTGTCGTCAGCGTGCTTTCGACGAAAAGCAGCATCGTCTTCCACCCTCATATAAGCAAGGGTTCTCGCACGGACATCTTCGAAATTCTCTAGAGGATACTTGGTCAGATCGGTGTATAGACCCGAACTGTCATCTAGACCGCGTTTGTAGGCTTCGATCGCGGTCTTGACGTCTTAGTTGCGGACACTGATCATTTCCGCGTTGAACCTATTGAAATAACTTCGGATGGATTCACCGGCCTTCTGCACAACATAATACAAGTTGTTGGTCTGCTTCTCCATCTTACGACTGCTGGGAGAACTGGTTGACTAACTCAGCGAACGACCCGATGGATTTGGGCCTGAGGTTAATCAACCATTAGAGAGCAGGACCTGTGAGGGTTGCCCAAAAACTTTTGCACATGCAAACTTCCTGGTACATGTGCGGGATCGAAACCGTCCACATCAACTGCTTATACTGCGTGATGTGCTCCGTTGGTTCGGTTACTCCTGAATACTTGGGCGTGAAAGAGGGGATGCTATACTTCTTCGGGACGTCGACGGTCGCTATCGTGTCGACGAAAGGCGACGCCTGAAATCCTGAGCGAGGCTCGACATCGACGGGCACGGCTGCCCCCGGCAGCTTAGCGAGTAGAGACAGGACGCGCTCATTCTGGTCTTCCAACATCTTTAACCGCTGGGCAACAGGGTCGTTAGGATCGGAATTTACACCCGTTAGAGGGTTAACCCCTGAACTGGTGCCATTTCCGTACGACGAGCCATTAGCGTCCCTACTGAAAGGGACGAAATATGGCTGAGCCCCATTGTGCATGGGCAGTGGCCTCAAATGCTGAGGAGGAACCGGCCCGAACTGGGGACTTGGGATGAACGATCCCGACTGCTGGTTCTGCATGAATGGACCTTGCTGCTGACTCTGACCGAATGGCCATGGCCCTGGATTTTGAACAAAGGGAGCGGAACCCGGATTCTGGACGAAGGGAGCGGATCCTGGATTTTGACTGAACGATCCTGGACCTGGATTCTGGACGAATGGTCTAGGACCATTCTGCGGTCCGAACGATCCATTCGGGTTTTGATTTCTCAGTCGCGCGATTTCCTCAGTTGCCCTTCGACTTTGATCAGCGAGGACGTTGATTTGATTTCGCGCAACTTTCAGCTCATGATACATCTGGGCAATGAGCTGCTCTTGATTTCCATGGGCTGCCATTTTCCTGAAACAGAAAAAAGAGGAAACTCCAAGAAACCGTTAGTAAGACGCACGTTTGTCGAAGATTTTCTCTAGATGGGGCCCCACGGTGGGCGTCAAACTGTTAATGCCAAAAATCGTCCACAAGGATAACTTAAGGTTGATTGTGGAGCTTAACAACTAAAGATAGGAATCGTTCAACAAAGCAATGCGACAAAGACAAAAAGGTAAATAAGACGCAAGGAATTTGGTGATGCGGGAAAAACCTCAACGAGGAAAAAACCCGCGGACGACAGTGGATGTCGTCGCTGCACTATGGTCGCCAAACAGGGGCGATATCCTTATGTTTCAGGTGTCGAGAGTACAATGGTTACAATACAAATGAAAGAAAGACTTTAGATGTAAAATAAACAAGTATATGTTAATGCCAAAAATCGCACCAAAGGGACAACTTAAGGTCGATGTGGACTTAAACAACTAAAGAAAGGATCTTTCGACGAGACGTGCGACGAGGAATAAAATAAACAAGACAAGGGTTTTGATGACGCAGGAAAAACCTCAATCGAGGAAAAAACCTGCGGACGACAGGGGGTGTCGTCGTTGCACTATGGTCGCCAATCAGGGGCGGTGTCCTTCGGTACTGATGTCGGTCGTACGATGGTTACAATACAAATTAAGGAAATACTTCGAAATGTAAAGTACAAGTGTTTGAAATGTAAAACAAGTGTTTGTCGTGTGTGAATACAAAGTGTGAACTGTTGGTCGGGAGTTGTGGTCGTGCGTTGAGAGCGATACTTGAGCTGTTCTTCGAGTGTTCTTGAGCTTGAGAGTGCGTAATGGATAGTTCTCCAGATGATCTATGTCCGTTGATCGATGATCTTGAAATGATGATTCGACTCTATCTTTATAGTCTTCGGGAGCTTTGATTAGCTCATTGATTGCTTCATTAACAACTATAATGGTCGCAACGGTCTGTAACGGCTGCCGGCGTGAACATTCATAATGGCCTTCGTCCGTTACGGCTATCCTCGGATAACGGCTTGCGTCGGATATAGCCGTTGCTTCTTTAATGGATTTGACTCCTGCATTAAATACTTAACAAAACGTAACAGTCATGGTTAACGTTAGTTTTGGTCGAGGTCGCATGGTTTTACACGATGGTCGTGCGGGACGGGCGACGTTGTGGTCGAGCGTCATGAGGGACGTACGACTTACCTTTTACGGGAGACGACGGATGTTTTCTGGGTTCTTGTCGAGACCTTATCTTAATACAAGATTTGGATTATAACGTGCGTCTTACATGTTTTGGTCGTAGTCGTACGTCGTGATTTTTTGCCCAAACAGTATATCTAATGTAAAAACAAGTGCGTCGAGCGTAAGGACTAAGCGTCGTGCGTCGTCTACTCGAGAGAGAATGTTCTTTTGCTTCAGTAGGCTGTAAGTACTTCGAGAGTGTTCTTGAGAATTCAGTTGTCCACAAATGAGGATGGAACCCTTGTATTTATAGTCTTCGAATGCTTTAATGATTCCATAAAAGCTTCAGGTAACGGTCGTAACGGCTGCTAGGTTTAATGCTCGTAATGATCTTCGTCGGTTATAGCCGTTGGTCATTAATGGTGTTGACCCTGCATTAAACAGTGAAAACATAACAGTAATATCGTATGTTAGTCGGTCGAGGTCGTAAGGTTCCTTACGACGGTCGAGTGTCGTGAGTAACTTTTGATTCCAACTTTGGTCAGACGATAAAGTGTTTATGATTTTATCTTATTATAGAAAAGTGTAACAAATGTTTTTCCTTTTTTGGTCGTGGTCGAGACTGGTGAAAATTTCACCCAAACAGTGACAATGGACCTATACGATTACAATCTACAATGGTGTCAGCAAAATCATATAATTTCATTTACATACACACATACATATATATAGGTAGGGGTGTTCATCGGTTGACATCCAATGGATGTGAGGCCAACCGAACCGATCCAATCATCCATTGGATGTTGGATTTTGCCAACCGAACCGATCCAATCATCCATTGGATGTTGGATTTTTCCAATCCAATGGATGATTGGATCGGTTCGGTTCCATCCAATGGATATTTTTATTGGATATCCATTGGATCAATTCGGTTTCATCCAATGACCACCGGATCAGATTGGATCCATCCGATCCGACATCCAATGGATGATCGGATCAGATCCATCCGACATCCAATGTTTTAAATCCAATTTTAAACAATGCACATAAATCATAATATTCCGAAATACTTAATTATCCATTCAAAGTCCAAACTAGTGCTAAAAAGTAAAAACATACAACTACCAAATATAATCCCATACAAAAGTTCTATTGAAAAGTGAAAAGTGGAAAATGATAAACAATTAAACATATTGTTCGCCCGGCGTCCGCAACAAAACCGCAAGTCCGCAACAACTCAATCAATTCTGATTTCTCCATCTCCGGCCAACATTTCTACAAAATTAAGAAGTGTAAAACAAAAAAGTTATATTAGTATCTCATGAATAAAATTTAATATATATACATTTACGTACCAGCTTCCAACGCCTCAACTTCTTCATTTGCACCATCAACATCAATCGTTGTTGTTTTTCGGATCCAGTTTTGGGTACAAATTAATGCTTGTACCGCTTTAGGAGTCAAACGACTCCTATATGAGTCAATAATACGACCACCGGTAGAAAATGCCGACTCCGATGCAACCGTTGATATGGGAATGGCAAATACATCCTGAGCAATGGTGGAAAGAACCTTAAACCTACTTGCATTCTTTTTCCACCAATTCAAGACATCAAAATCATGCTGTAAAGAAATATACAAAACAAAGTTAAAACAAAAATTGCACCAATATTAAAAACATATTAAAAATGCAACAAATGAAAACAAATATGCAAACCTGATCCGTATTTTCACATGCTTCGGTGAAATATTTGTCAACTTCGGTTTTGTTTTCTGAGGAATCAACGGCCTTTAGCTTTTTCTTGCGAAGTTGATCAAATAATGCATAGTCATCCACATCATCATCAACATCTCTACCATCATCTTCAACAACACTAGAAGTCGTATGCGTGCCATCACCCGAATCCA
Source organism: Saussurea involucrata (assembly GCA_033807775.1). Lineage (NCBI taxonomy): Eukaryota > Viridiplantae > Streptophyta > Magnoliopsida > Asterales > Asteraceae > Saussurea > Saussurea involucrata. Next base: position 163,517,854 of record CM066322.1, on the reverse strand, counting down.
ATTGACAATACTCTTTGTACATTGAATCTAAAGTCATTCTAACAGATTTACAATAACTTATAGCCTCATCTTTGTCACCACACATCAACTCAAAGCAAACATTCAAGAAAGGTTCTTTATACCGAGGATCAAGCAAGATAGCTACAAGTAAAAATGGGTTCAAACCTTCCATTTTCCCCCAATACTTGTCATACTTTTTCTTCATTGAAATAGCCATTTCCCTCAACTTACAATCAACTCTACTCCCGCACCAAAACTCCAAACGACTATGAATAAAAGAAACTCGGTCTAAAAATAGATTAGATGTGACAAACTTAGACCCGGAGAATCTTAAAGTGCAATCATAAAATATTTTCAAAAACTTCACAAACAACCTAGCAATCTCCCAATCATTTTCATTCGGACATTTTTTCACTTCACCCGTGCAAAACTCTTTCACATAACCTACGTCATGAAACTCCATCCTCTCAAATGCCTTTTGATATTTTTCGGCAACATCCAACATCATATACGTTGAATTCCAACGAGTTGCAACATCTAAGCACACTATTTTCTTAGTTGTTATTTTTGCTTGCTCGGCACACTCTTTCAATTTTTGCAATCTAGTCGATGAACCTCTCACATATCTCACCACATCTCTAATTTTTCCAATACTTGATTCATAATCACTTAACCCATCTTGCACAATCAAGTTAAGAATGTGGCAGGCACATCTTAAGTGCATGTGTTGACCTCCCAAAATTGCACCACCCCACTCATTAACAGTATTCATGACATATTTGACGGAAACATTATTTGACGATGCATTGTCTACAGTAATTGTAAACACCCTTTCAAGTCCCCATTCTAGTAAACATTGCTCAATAGCCTTACCAAGTGTATCCCCCTTACTGTCCGGAACAACACAATAATTCAATATTTTTTTTTGCAAAACCCAAGAATCATCAACATAATGAGCCGTTAAAAACATATAATTCAAATTTTGCAAAGACTTCCATGTATCGGTGGTAAGACTCACTCTTTGTTTTTTCTTCATAAACATTTCTCTTAAACTCTTTTTCTCTCTAAGATAAAGGTTCAAGACATCCCTTGTAACTGTAGTGCGAGAAGGCATTACAAACCTAGACTCTACTTCGTAAAACAATTCTCTAAACCCTTCCCCTTGTACAAAAGAAAATGGAAGCTCATCTTTCACGATCATCCTAGCAACAAATTCTCTAAGTCTTTCGGGATCGTACTTTTTCACGATTAAGTTAGCTCCCTCCCCTTTCAACTTTTCAAAAGACACCTTTGCTTGGTTCTTTTCACCTCTTCCCGGGAACCTCTTACATTGGATATTTATGTGATTTAGTAAATTACTTGTACCATTCTTTTTACTACCGCAAGCATATTGACTACCGCAATAGTTACATTTAGCTTTTTCGGCACCTTTAGTATCACATACCTTTGTAAAATGGTTCCAAACCATAGATGTAGCCTTAGTTGACCTTGGCTTTTGAGCTCCTTGGGTGTCCTCGGTAGGCATACTCGACAATGGTGTTGGACTTTCATCAACATTGGTGGTGGGTGTATTTTCTTCGTTAGCAATTCCGGGATCTTCCTCATCATCGAGAGATATGGGTTTTATGATGTTTGCAGTGGAAGACATCTGTTAATAAACAAAAAGCCTTAGTAATTAAACTAAGATAAAGTAATTAATTAAAACCTTAATAAATAAAAAACCTTAATAAACTAAGATAAACTAGTTAGCATCGTAGAACAGTAGTAAGTAGTAACTAATAGAACAGTAGTAACTAATTAATTAAAACCTTAATAAATAAAAAACCTTAATAAACTAAGATAAACTAGTAGTAGTTAGCAACTTAGCAATTAGCATCGTAGAACACTAGAACAGTAGTAACTAATTAATTAAAACCTTAATAAATAAATAACCTTAATAAACTAAGATAAACTAGTTTGCATCGTAGAACATTAGTAACTAATAGAAGTATAGAACAATAGTAACTATAGTTTGAAATTCAGCTGACTCATGATACCGAGTTTGAAGAAGAATCCGTTTTAAAGTTGCTAATCGCGTGTGGGGAGAAGCAAATCGGACGTGGGTGAGACCGTGGGTGAATCCCTTGAGCTCGGCCTGCAGCAAATCGGCAAATCTTTCGATGAATCGACTTTGGGTTTCGTCTTTGTGCAGCAAAGATGAATCGTGGGTGAGCCGTAAGAGATTAGGGTTTCGTCTTTGTGCAGAGTCGTCGACGAGTGTGAGTTTAAAAATTGTGCAGATGAATCGATTCGTGGGTGAGCCGTAAGAGATTAGGGTTTCGTGAGAGAGTGAGCCGCAGATGAATTGTGCAGAACTGCAGATGAATCGTGAGTGAGAGAAGAGGGAAATGGAAAGCGTGTTTAGGTAATTAGATTTTGAAAAATTTAAGGTTTATTAAAAAAAATAGAAAATAATAAACCTTAAAATCTAAATGATATAATAAACCTTAAAAAAATAGAAAATAATAACTGGATGGCATCGGTTCGGTTATTATAGTCGGTCGGTTCGGTTCATATGGTCGGTTCGGTTCGGTTATTATGGTTGGTTCGGTTCTTATTGTCGGTTCGGTCGGTTCCCATCGGTTCTGGACTGCCATCCAACAACCGAACCGATCCAATTGGATGTCAAATTTTTTGATCCGATCCGATCCAATTGCAATTGGATATCCAATCAAGGTCGGTCGGTTCTAATTGGATCGGTCGGTTTTGATTGGATCGGTTGGTTTTCTGCACATTGATTGCTTCATTAACAGCTTTGATTAGCTCATTGATTGCTTCATTAACAGCTATAATGGTCGCAACGGTCTGTAACGGCTGCCGGCGTGAACATTCATAATGGCCTTCGTCCGTTACGGCTATCCTCGGATAACGGCTTGCGTCGGATATAGCCGTTGCTTCTTTAATGGATTTGACTCCTGCATTAAATACTTAACAAAACGTAACAGTCATGGTTAACGTTAGTTTTGGTCGAGGTCGCATGGTTTTACACGATGGTCGTGCGGGACGGGCGACGTTGTGGTCGAGCGTCATGAGGGACGTACGACTTACCTTTTACGGGAGACGACGGATGTTTTCTGGGTTCTTGTCGAGACCTTATCTTAATACAAGATTTGGATTATAACGTGCGTCTTACCTGTTTTGGTCATAGTCGTACGACGTGATTTTTTGCCCAAACAGTATATCTAATGTAAAAACAAGTGCGTCGAGCGTAAGGACTAAGCGTCGTGCGTCGTCTACTCGAGAGAGAATGTTCTTTTGCTTCAGTAGGCTGTAAGTACTTCGAGAGTGTTCTTGAGAATTCAGTTGTCCACAAATGAGGATGGAACCCTTGTATTTATAGTCTTCGAATGCTTTAATGATTCCATAAAATCTTCAGGTAACGGTCGTAACGGCTGCTAGGTTTAATGCTCGTAATGATCTTCGTCGGTTATAGCCGTTGGTCATTAATGGTGTTGACCCTGCATTAAACAGTGAAAACATAACAGTAATATCGTATGTTAGTCGGTCGAGGTCGTAAGGTTCCTTACGACGGTCGAGTGTCGTGCGTAACTTTTGATTCCAACT
>CM066322.1:160845323-160863251 GCA_033807775.1 Saussurea involucrata | reverse complement strand
GTTGTGGGTAAACAACACCATAAGGTACAGTTGCCACAGGGGGTGGTGCGCCAAGAACACCTTGAGCGGGAGTCGGGACTGCAAAGTGAGCTCCATATGGTCGTGGGTATTGACCAGTAGCATGTTTATGTGGTTGTGTGTTGTAACCATAATAAGGTAGATGACCTTTTGTATAACCTGCAAAAAAATAGGAAGAATCTGCAAAACTATGAGAGTTACCGCCCCCTTGGGAGCTCTACGATTGTTGTTCTTGTTAGTTCTATTAAATTTATTTTTCATTCCCCCAAGAGAACTACGAGTGGAATTAGAATAAAGAGCGGTGGAGGGTTTGGAGAAGAGTCAATTGTGTGATCAGAGTTGTATTCACGAGATTCGTGAAGTAGAAGCATGTTACGAGCTTCAAGAAAAGAAGGAAACGGTTTTGTGTGAGTTATGACATCAACTATGCTATGGTAGGATGAGGGTAATTGACGCAAAATCTGCACAACAAACTCAACATCAGATATTGGAGAATCAACATCATGTAAAGCATCAGCGAGGTTTTTAAGAGTATGACAATAATCAGTATCGTTCATGGCACCTTTTCGTATTACGAAAGGCGTCTTGTAGTTGAAGAGCACGAGACATTTTATTATTGTGAAAAAAATCATCAATTTTATCCCATAGATCCTTAGTAGTACAATCTTTACTAACAATGATTTTCAATAGGTTAGCGTCACAAGAGTTCTACAACCAAGTTTTGATTTGTGAATCAATAGAATGCCAATCTTCATCATCACTGGTTGGTTTTGATTTTCCAGTGATGTGGCCAAGAACTTTTGCACTTTGCAATTATCAAATAATATATGACGCCATAATTTGTATTTAGCGCCATCACTTGAAAGTTTAAAGCCAAAGGATTGATAGATGTTTGTAACTGAATGAGCAAGAGTGCTAGCAAGAGGGGAAACGATAGAACTAGAGGCAACAGTAGTCATGGTAGCACAATCAAGAAAACAAAATGAAAGAAAAAAGCATTGGACACCACAGAAGAAAAAAATTAACAAACATAGTAGGTGACAAAAAAGAGAGACGAGAGAAAACAATGAAACTTAATAGAATAAAGCACAAGAACGAACAATCGATGCTCACCTTGAAGGAGGTCTGTCGTATGGGTTGCAGACTTTAAATTAGGGCAGCGGTAGTGGTGTTGATAGGCACAAATGAAAGAGATGCAGATGGTAGCAGCTTGAAATCGTGACTATGTGAACTTATGATGTAAACGCGAACTTAGATGGAGAAAAGGGTTAACTTGTGGCAGAGGAAAAGAAGGTATAGGGAATGTTGATCCAAACCCTCGGTGATTTGATAATGACTCTGAGAAACACTTAGTGAAAATTGTAAGTAGACAATATGTATTAGAGTTTCACTATCGCTGATAAGTACTAAGAATGTTTCAGTACCGCTGATAGGAACTCTCATTCTTTAATTTGTATATTCAGCGACACTGTTCATCAGTGAGCCCTGAGTCTATTCAGCCTCACTGATGATCGCTGATAAAATATGTTGTTTACTTATGATCCCTGAAGACAAGTTTCATGTCAACTATGTTCTACGCTGAAGTCGAAGATCAAGCCAAACAACCAGCGACAAGCCTACTAATGAGCTGATCCGGACATCAGCGAAGCCAAAACCTGTCCACTCAACGTGAAGTTTCAAGTAGAAGACTTCAGCGAACGCTAAACTTTATCATTCGCTGATAAAGATTTATTCAGCGAACGCTGATCATGAAGCCTCCTCTACAAGTAACTATTGTCTTATCCCCTTGCACGCGTCCGTACGAAATGTCAAAACGGACATCCCTTCTATCTATTATCGTATAACCAACTCTGATTCTACATTGTTCTTCATGCGGCTACTAGGTTGTGTACTAAAGTCAAACCATGCAACCAACCAGCTGCTGCCATGTGTAAAGTTGTACCGTTGTTCATTAAATGCATGTAGTATATAAAGAAAACCCTAGTTCATGTTTTGAACAATCTTTGGCCATTCCTTCTCCTTGCTGAAACTGTGTGTAGAATATTTATCTCTAATATTCTTATTTTCTCTCTATCTTATTTCTAGTGCAAGAAAATCTTAGTGATTCTCATAGCTTGTTTAGATTAGGTTTATTCCTTAATCTTGTTCCGCAACAAGTTGTAAATTGTTTGATACATATCAATAAACAATTTAGAAAAGTAAAAATGGTGTGTTTGTATTCAACCCCCCCCCCTTCTACAAACTTTTATAACCCTTTCGGGACCAACAAGTGGTATCAGAGCAGTTTGTTTAAACTCGCCAACAAGATCTTGCTTATACTAATCTCTTTTCTCTTCCTTGCTATTTTCCATAATGGCAAACTCCACAAACACAAACTACAATGATAATGGTTCTCTTGCAAAACCCCTTAGATTTTCCAGATATAACTTTAATCTATGGAAAAATAGGATGATGATATTCTTGGAAGGTGTAGATCCTACTATGCCTTACTACATCGAGAATGGTCCATATATTCCTGTCATGTTAGACCCTGCTGTTCCTGGCACTGCTAACAGAGCTGCCATTCCCGAAAGAGAAATTCCCAGGCCTCCTAACACATGGACTTATGAAGACAAGAAGAAGGTGGCCATCGACACTAAGGCCAGATCTATCCTCTCTATGGCTCTTCCTGACGAAGTCTACCATTCCGTCATGAACCTGAAAACCTCCAAAGCCATGTGGGACACAATCTGTGTTCAATATGAAGGTACTTCTGAACTCCAGGACTCAAGAAAGATCAACCTGGTAAGACAGTATGAAATCTTCATTTGTGGTAAGAATGAAACTCTCTCTGAAGTTCACCAACGTTTTAATTGTTTAATTATTGACTTAAAAATGGTTGGTAAGGAATATTCTAACTTTGAGATCTTGACAAAGTTTCTAGAATGTCTTCCTGAAAGATGGGACAGTTATTCAATGTGTCTCAAGCTCTCGAAGGATCTAAAATCTATTACCCTCTCTACCTTATATGGCACTATGCTCAATCATGAGCAGTTGTGTCATCTTAAGAAGAATCTTGTGAAAGATTCCAAAAGCACACATGTTGCTTTACTCTCAGAGTTAACGCCCACTCAGCGCTAAACTATTACTATCACTGAGTTGGAATCTAACTCTAATGACTCATCTGAAGCTGATCCTTCAGAAATAGATGAGTCACTGGCCCTCTTGACTAATTCTTTCAGGAGATTCGCCAGAAAGAGTAACTTCAGAAGAAACAAACCTCTTTCCCTCACTGATAAGCCAAAATCTACAACCCCTGTAGATAAGGCAAATTCCACTTGCTATAACTGTGAAAAGATATGTTAAATCCAGATCCGTGCAACAATAATGAAATCGAAATATCAAACAATGAAAGACAATGATTTCAACTAGTCATCCCTGTATTATGCTTTCAGAGAGAATATTACAATGAGTTTAGAAAGCTAAAAGGATGATTAGCTTGTTTTTCCAAGCTAATCAACATTAAATACATTGGGCTCGTGGTTAACAAGCCCACGACCCGTTCACTAAAAGGCTCAAAATAAACTATTACAAAACAACCCTTGAACTTTAAATCAACTATTAAAAACTGCTCTAACAATCTCCCCCTTTGATTTGAAGTTCGAGTTCACGCTCTATCTCTTGCCAGTTGAATACGTATCGTTTGTGCAATGCAAAGTGAACCTCAAAGAATCTGATAGCACGGCGATAGTCGATGCGGTCTTCAATCATTCCCAAAGCCTCCTGAGCGGTTGTTTCATTTGGATTTAGGACATACGAATGCTTTGGATTCTCAGACTCGTGCTGAATAATCTTTCGAAGAGCATCTCTGACCTTTAGAAGCGTGCCGTCACAAAATCTGTCTACCTGACTGAAACGCAGAAACTTCTTTTCGTTCTGTTCGTTGTTGTAGACTATCCCGAATTCAGGTTGTAGAAGTAGAGAGTTATCGGGATACATCTTCAGCTCAGGATCTTTCAGATTTGGTTTTATCAGATTGACTTTCTTAGCCATGTTCTCGACAGCCATTTGAAAATCCGTTAAGTATGACATCATGATAGTACGGACTATGTGTTGACGAACGGCTTCTAGCGCCTTTGTAATCTCAAGCGGTCGGACGGTTCTTGAACGTAAGTCTTTCAGTAATACCAGAAAGTCGAGCGGTCGGAGGTTCTTGAAGTCGGCTTCAGAGAATCTCCATTCATTACCATCTTCGCGGCGAACGGTGAAGACTGGATAGACGATCCTCATGATGCGGCGTGAATGGATGTTTAGAACCTCTGTGATCTGATGCTTTGTTCTGACTTGACTGACTGGAAGGCACCGCTGCATTGCAAGTATATAACGCCGTTGGTATTCGTGGTCGAGGTTGTAAATACCAAGGCAAAAGATCGGCTCGATCGGGCGAAGTTTGTGGACGAATAACTTTTTCAAAGATTCCTCCATATGAGGGATAAGTACCTTGATCTTCTCCCAACGGATTTGTTGCTGTTGAGGAGAGGGAGGAAGATCAGAAGCTGTCGTTGGAGGGGCAGTTGTCGGAAGATCGGAAGTAGTAGACTCGGGTCTTGTTGATGATGTTCCGGCGGGTTGAGCATAGTGAACGGGAGTTGCTCCATATAAATTTTGGAGCAGGAACTGATCGTAGTCAATATTGTCGTCCTCATCAGTAGGGAAGACCAAATTTACCTGGAGATTTACGGCACTGGCGGCTTTTTCGTACCATGCGTCTTCGGTCTCCGGGTTGGTCTCACACTCTGGATCTATCATGTCCAGTATCGGTCTGTCTAACGAGTCAAAATTGACCAGTTCCTGTGTTGAACCCTCGGGCTTTTCAACCGTAGGGTCTTCTTCATCTAAAATCTCCATATCTATGACCATATCTGCTAGTGGCAACTCGGCTTCGGGTGCTTCTGATGTAGTTGCCGCAGTTGGGGGTTCCTGTTGAACCACTGCTGTAGTTTCGGCAGTAATGATCTGGGCGGTCTCGGTTTGGCGTAGACGCTTCTCCCCCTCACGGTGATCAGGATCATCCTGGTCATCGTGCTTGCATTTGAGACCGTCGACTTGACTCTTACAAGTGTCTTCTAGTGAGCGGACCCTCTCAGACAGCGTGGCGAGCGCTTTGTTGTAGTCGTTGAGGGTCGAGTCAATGGCGTCAAGACGTGATGTGATAGAGGAAGGTGGAGCAGTGACCTGGGATCGGAGAACTGAGATCAGGTCTGCATCGGCAGAGGCAGTTGTGTCGGATTCCTGGAGCAGTTGGGCCAGTAGCATCGTCTTCAGGGTATCCACCGAATAGATAGGATGAGCAGATGTCGGTGGATGTGGTGGTGCGATTTCGGCTTCAACGATTTTTGCTTTGCCTTTGATGGCTTTGGCGATCTCGTCATGCTGTTCCAGTGCCTCGCGGATAGCTTTGAGGGTGCTGTCCAGGGACCCTTTCGACACAAAGTCGGGGGGAATAACTCTGGGACCACTTAGGTTACCCGTTGAGGCGTCTACCATAGGGGTAGAGCCACCTACATTCACAATTGGCATGATGTTAGCTGTGGTAGGATTTCCCGCCGATCCTTGTGTTCCACCAAGATGTGAAGAAACTACGGTGGTTTCGGTCGGGTCACGAAGAGCCTCGACTTGATGTTGTACCTCTTCAAGTGTCCTAGCCAAAGATTGATCTATTTCAAGTGGCTCTAGACTCGATGGTGCACGAAATGAAGGCGAGACCGGGGGCTGCTGGTCTCTTATTTCAACACCAACACTCTCCGAATGAGAGGCCGGTGGAAGTTGTGCTTGTTCCCCGTGTAATATTGAAACATCCGTCTGTTGTGAGACGGACGAGTGGGTGAGGGGGTCGTGCAATTGCTCCGCTGGGTCCACGGAGGATTCTTCAATACCCCGTCCCAACAAATGAGACGAGATAGCAGATGCGGCTACCCGGATATCACTCATTTGGGGTCGCTCAGGAGCCTCTTTTTCTTTACGACTCGTTCTTTCCTGGTTCAACTTTGAACGCAGTTCTCTCCGTCTCGCATGATCTAACTCCTCTACGTTTTCTCCCTCAGATGTCCTAGTAATAGGTCCGGTTCCAGAATGAGGTGGTGATTCAAGAGGGATAGGGACATTGTAGGAAGGGTTGGGTCCGATACCAGGAGGTATGTGTTGCAGGCGGATGGTACGGGTGGTATCGGAGTCCGTGGAGTCAGACTCCACGTCTTCAACATCATGAGATGATGAAGGGGGTTCAGTGATATAAGACTCGGTCGAGTGATGTAGAATTGGTCTAGATGATGGACCGGCTTGGGCTGAGCTGGAACCGTGTTGCGATTCCACTGCACCACCTACTCTCGTTCCCCTTCCTCTCACAACTAACGTTCCCCGCCCGACAGCACCTGCTTGTCGGGCCCTTCCACCTCTCACTCATGGACCCTCACGTCTCTCGGGTCTAAGTCCCTGGGGAGGTCCCTCCGGTGCTGGCTGGACCATGGGATTACCTAACGCTTCCCTATATGCTACTACCCCTGGTGCAGTGGGATCGGCGATGGCTAGCAGTGGTTCAGGGATGGGCATGGCTACCGCATCAGATGGATTGCGAATAACCATGAACTGTAAGTGGTGATGGGGACATACCGGATGGTTCAGGCGGCGAGGAATGGCAGGATTCGCGTCCATGTGTTGACGCACCGCCAGCAAAAGGAAACGCAGATACAGAAGAAATTTCTTCTGTTTGGAACCTCCGATTTGGCGAATAGCCGCAACGAGCTTCCTCCAGATGATCATCGCAAAGTGTATATGTCGGTTGTAGCACACAGCATGAACTAGGCGCAGGAAGTCGTCGGTGCACTGATCAATGCCTCTCCATCTCGATGAAAGGCAGCGGTTTAGGATCGTAAAAAGTGTGTACCATATCGGAGCGAGGTACTTGCGATTGAAAGCAGATGGTCGGTTGAGGTCATGATTGTATCCAAGTGCACGGATTTGAGCACAAAGCGTGTCATCATTTACGGCAGGATCGTACCGTTCATGATTGTTGGCGGTGGCCTCCGGAAGAGACAGAAGGCAGTGGAACGAGTCCGGTGTGAGTGTGAAAGGTTGGTTGTCGATCTGAGCGGTGATCGACTGCGAGTTACCGGCTGTGAAGACTCGGGCGGTGAGCCATACCTGTAGAACGTACAGGACTGGGACTTCGGCTGTGCTGGTAAGGGCCTCACGGAGAGGGTGATTCGTGAGAATGTCCAGGAGCACTCGATGAAGTGGTTGGGGCCTGAACAAGGTCGTGTCCAGGTGGTGATTATTGGCCTCCAGTTCAGTGCCATGGTCAGGGTGTACCAGGGCAGCATTGGCTTCCTCGTTAATGATATCCGCCTCTTGCGGTATTTGCTCTTGAGGAGGCGGTTGTTGGTATCCTGGTTGTTCGTGAGGATGTTGTTGTTGATCCGCCATAGATAATCTGTAGAAAACAGCACAGTTAGTAATCGAGTTGGATAAACAAGTGTCGGTGCGTACCTTCGTCGGGATTGGCTCAATCTGAGACAGATCGAGGACTGGCAGTGACAAAGCAGGTACGGAAAGGACACAACAGCAGGATTTTCCGGATGAAAATGCCAAGGTCTCCGGACAACACATGATGTCCGGGTAATTGGGTTTTCCGGATAGGATAAGCAAGTGTCCGGATGAAATTGGATTATCCTAAAATGGCCGGACAACATGAGTGTCCGGGTGGTCAAGGAGTCCGGATGAAGAAGATAAAACCGGACAGAGGTTTCCGGGTGCACTACTTTTCCGGAAAACATTAAAGTCCGGACACCAAACTACCCGGTAGTCGAACTTACCGGAAACCCTAAGGTTTTCGGACAACTAGGTCTCCGGGTGATGGTGATATCCGGATGGATCTTCATGGACTTGAAGGTGTCCGGACACGATGAATGTGTCCGGACGTTAACGCTTTTGTTCAACCTGCCTAATAAGGGATCCCAAGCTAGTGCTAAGGGGCGGAAGGGATGTCCAGAAGCAAATAGTGGCTTAATGGAGTGTGGACAACCCTGAATCGTATTCATTGAGGCGAAAACAACGAAAGACCCTTAAAGGTTTTGGGACTGTGGGATCGACCCAATCAGGGGTCGAGTTGTGGTGATATGTGTGTGAAATGTGCATACATTTGACGAGCGTTGACATTCAATGAACATACCTGAATAAAGAGACGAGAAAACACCGTGAATCGAGAGAGAGAGGAGAGTCCGAGCGAGAGAGAAAATGTCGAGGGTTTAGGGTTTTAGTCGTTGTCCGGATAAGGAAAAACTAATGGAGTCCGGGTACGTATATATATATACGTGGGTGGAGTCCGGGTACTAGCCGACCCGGATATCCACCCGGTCCGGATTAAGTCCGGATGCGAGTGTTTTCCGGGTGCGAGAGTTGTCCGGGTGCGAAAGTAGTCCGGATGCGAGAGGTATCCGGATGCGGAAGTTTTCCGGATAACTCTGAGTAGTTTTGTTCCATGAAGAATTTCAGGAATTTGTACTGGAAGAGAACTTCCTCTCACTCCCTCTCAAGCGGAGCATGGGTATTCCCCTGCTCCCCCTCGGATAGTGCAGTAGAGTGCAGTGGAGGAGTTCGACACGAAAAAAACAAATTTTAGACGTTTAAAGAAATACCTGTGTCGCTCCCCCTCAAACGATGACTATAACACACACGCAGGAGTGCCCACACACACAAAAACTTTTGTCATTAAAGAAAACTGTGTGTGACGCTCCCCCTTAAAGTATGAGGAAACTTACCTGATATTGTAGTGTGCTCCCCCTGAACACGAGACCATTTGGTGAAAGCACAGAGATAGTGAGAAAAAATATAGACGACGGTAAGGAAAAAATGGAAACACACGAAGAAAGAGTGAAAAACAAACGAAATCTACCTAATAAATACCTAGACTAAATCTAGCTGTGTAACTAGAACAAGTAGAATACAAATGCGAGGAAGTGTGTGCTCATGCATCAGGATGTTAACCACCGGATGATGAGGAGACAGTTCATCGTATATGTATGGAACTTGTAACAGGCACACAGTCGGATTAAGTCTTCATATTTAGCATACCTAGCTTGAACACAAGAGTATTAAAGCGTTTTTCGTCCAAGGCTTTGGTAAAAAGGTCTGCTAACTGATGTTCCGTATTTACAAAGTAGAGTTCGACTGTACCTCTTTCGACGTGATCCTTAATGAAATGATACCGAACGTCGATGTGCTTTGTCTTTGTGTGTTGGACCGGGTTGCTTGATATAGCAATTGCGCTCTTGGAGTCACAGTAGATTGGGACTTTGACATACGTGAACCCGTAGTCCTTGAGTTGTGTCCTCATCCAGATGACTTGAGAACAGCAGCTTGCGGCGGCCACGTACTCGGCCTCGACAGTTGACGTTGACACGCACTGTTGTTTCTTCGATGCCCAACTCACTAGGCTATCTCCCAAGAACTGAATGTGTCCCGAGGTGCTCTTGCGATCTAACATGCATCCCGCGTGATCCGCATCCGAGTAAGCGGAAAGTCCAAAACATGTCTCTTTCGGGTACCAAAGGCCAAGATCAGCAGTACCACGTAAATAACGAAAGATACGTTTAACAGCATTGTAATGAGACTCTTTAGGGTTGGACTGATAACGGGCGCAAAGAAATGTCGAGAACATGATGTCCGGTCTACTGGCAGTTAGGTACATTAAGGAACCGATCATTCCCCGATACAATTTGGCGTTGACAGCCTTTCCGTTAGGATCGGCGTCAAGCTTTGTATTGGTTGCCATGGGAGTTTTCATTGGTGAGGACTGGTCCAATTGAAATTTCTGAAGAATATCCCTAATGTATTTGGAATGGTTTATGAAGATTCCTGTCGACAGTTGTTTAACTTGAAGACCAAGGAAAACGTTCATCTCACACAGCATACTCATTTTAAAAAATCTTCCCATGAGATTGGCAAAGTTCTTAGAATATAATGGATTAGTAGAACCGAAAATGATGTCATCGACATATACCTGGACTAGAATGATGTGACCCTTTTCGTTCTTTATAAATAGAGTAGAATCAATGGTACCTCGTGTAAAGTCGGATTCTAACAGGAACTTGGATAGGGTGTTGTACCATGCTCGCGGAGCTTGCTTTAAGCCGTATAGTGCCTTGTCCAAGATATAGACATGATCGGGCTTCGAGTCATCCACAAATCCGTCGGGTTGCGACACGTAAACTTCTTCTTGGAGGTCACCGTAAAGAAAGGCTATCTTCACATCCATCTGGAAGACTGTGAAGTTCTTGTGCGCTGCATAAGCGAGAAACATACGGATTGCTTCGATGCGAGCGACCGGGGCATAGGTCTCATCATAGTCGATCCCCTCTTGTTGTCGGTATCCTTTGGCCACGAGACACGCCTTGTTGCGAACAACGATGTCGTCTTCATCCTTCTTATTTTTAAAGATCTATTTGGTGCCGATTACCGTCTTGTGTTTAGGACGGGGAACCAGTCGCCATACCTTTAGAGCTTCAAATTGATTCAGCTCCTCTTGCATGGCTATGATCCAGTCTAGATCCTCTAGCGCTTCGCGTACGTTCGTCGACTCGATCTTGCTTAAGAAGCCAGAAAATATACAGAAGTTGGCAGAAGCGCCTCGTGTACGTACAGGAGTGGAAGGATCACCGATGATCTGATGCAGGGGATGTGCCTTTGTCCATTTGGTGGTGTGCGGAAGCGGCTGTTGGGTAGAGTGGGATGCGTCCGGATCCACATATGCACCGGATGGAAGGTCTTGAACTTGTTCAAGTGTAGCAGTCGTATTTCTTGGAGGAAGTGGGGGGAGGATTCGTCGATGGTTGAACAACTTCTGGTTCCGAGGAGTTCAGAGGCTGAGCGTCGGTTGTAGCAGAAGACGAATCATTAGGAGCGATCTCCGAGATCATAGGTTCCTCCGGGGGGTTTACAGTACCAGGTGTAATCGGATCAGATGATGACGGAGGAGCTGTCACTATAGATGTTGACGGCATACTCATAGACGGGGGCGGACTAGATAAAGCGGTCGAATCCGTATTGCGAGCAGCGTCAAGTCGCGGTTGCGCTGAGACAGATGTGGAAGAATTAATAGTGTCATCATAAAAATATTGAAATAGTAAATCTAAATCAGAAGAGTCAGTATTCGATGAAGATGCATGATTTGGATTTACTGTGGCTTGTGCAGATCCCGAACTCGAGGGTCCGGAAGCTAGCACTCCAGTTAAACCGGGTTCTGAACTGAGTTGTTCAGAAGCCAAATCTGCGGCTTCGTCGAATGTCACGTTTATGCTTTCAACAACGGTTTTGGTCCGTTTGTTGTAAACGCGATACGCCTTAGCCTGCATGGAGTATCCAATAAAAACTCCTTCGTCCGCCTTGGGGCTGAATTTCCCGAGATCATCCTTGTCATTTAGCACGTAGCACGAGCATCCGAAGGCGTGAAAGTAGCCAATGGTTGGAACGTGATTATTCATGATCTCGTACGGCGTCTTGTTGAACCGCTTGAGAAGGATAGAGCGGTTTTGCGTGTAGCATGCCGTAGACACCGCTTCATCCCAGAGATACAGCGGTAGATTCGCTTGGGATAGCATTGTTCGAGCAGCTTCAATGAGGGTACGGTTCCGTCTTTCCACCACTCCGTTTTGTTGAGGAGTGCGTGCTGCAGAGAAAGTGTGTGTGATGCCCACTGACCGCAGATAGTCATCCACCTTTTGATTCTTGAACTCCGTCCCATTGTCAGTTCTGATGGACTGAACGTGTTGAATCTTGTTCTGCTGGACAGTCTTTAGGTGATCAATGATGAGCTCCGGAGTTTCATCCTTCAAGCGTAAGTATAGCGTGAGTAGTCGTCCACCATCACGAGCACGTATTTGCGTTTGTTGATGCTGGGAACACGCATTGGACCACACAAATCCATATGAATGAGTTCTAGGGTCCGGGTCGTGCTCGGAGTTGCCTTCGGCGGATGTGATGCACGCGTCATCTTTCCCTTTTCGCATGCTCCACAGAGACGGTCCTTCACGAACGGAAGTTGGGGCACCCCTATGACATGTTTGCCTAGCACCAGTTGATTAATACTTCTGAAGTTGAGGTGCGAAAGACGTCTATGCCAGAGCCATACTTGATCAGAGTCGGCTTTTGACAAGAGGCAGACAGGTTTGTCGGTTTTGATTGCTGCAAGGTCTATGGTGTAGAGATTGGTCTTTCGAGTCCCAACTAGTAGCTCTTCTCCGTTGTTGTTGAGGATTCTACACCGTGTGGCTTTAAAGCTGACCTCGAGATCCTTGTCGCAGAATTGACCGATGCTGAAGAGATTGTGTCCTAATCCTGCGACGTGGGATACCTTCTTAATTGTTATCTTGTCTTGGACGATGTCGCCGTAGCCCACGATCGGTGACTTCTCGTTATTCCCAAATCTCACGTCTCCGCAGTATTCTTCCTTGTAATTCGTGAGAAGCTCCCTTCTTCCGGTCATGTGCTTGGAGCATCCAGAGTCTAAGTACCACACATGACCGTTCTGCAAAACAAGATTAGTGACGTTTAGGTACCCAAATTTGTTTGGGTCCTGGGGGGTTAGATTTGGCACTGCCTGGGGAAATCTACTTTGACTCAGCCTTCCCAGTAGGTGTAGGTTTTACACCGTCGGAGGGAATTGGTTTTGGCACTTGTTGCCTCTTGGGTGCAGAATTTACACCTTTTGGAGGAACAGATTTTGGGGCAGATTTCCACCTGGGTGCCGGTTTAACCTCAGTAGGAGCAGCCGGTGTAGGAATGGGTCGGGTCTCCCGCTTTGGTTTAACCGTTTGATTGAAACCCCGTTTAAAATGATGTTTTTGCTTGTTATTTTGGGGTTTGCGCTTATGAAATAGGTTACCAACAAAGTAAGGCGCATACCAAGCATTATTGTGAATATCATCAAAATCATTCCAACCACAATTAGGACAACATAAACAATCATGCGATAACTGAATCAATTGTTTAAAGAGTTAACTTTAACGGGAAACGAAACATCAAAATGGTTCCAATGATTCCAAGCATAATTGTCTTTGTCTATTCTAGAATTGAAAACAGGTGGGGAAGACTTTGACGCATCCTTCTTGACAGAATCCCTCTTTAGCCACTTTGGTGTTTCTTTATTAGTGTGACCATGTTTATCTGAAACAACAGGAATAGTTTGATCGGTGACTTTTGAGGAAACAGGGGTCTTAGTGGTCAGTGGTTCGATCTTTTGCTTCGGCTGTGATTGGTTTTGAACATTTGAAGCATTTTTAAGAATTTTGATCACAGTCGGAGTCTTGGATTGTGAACAGTCGACCTTTAAAAAATTGACCGGACGATTAACCACTGGAGACAAAAAATCAGGTTGACTTGGAGGACAAGTAGGGTTGGCAGTCAATGGTCCAGTCGCTTGTCTTGGCTGTGATTGCCTTTTAGAAACGGGTTTCGAGGTAGGTTTAGACTGAGAGATCTTGATCACAGCTGGGGCCTTTGTTTGAGAACAACTATCTTTTAAAACATTACCCGGACGATCAATCACGGGGGATAGAAAATCAGTTTGACTTGGAAGAGGTTTGTCAAAGGGAAACGAATCAAACTCTTCCTCACAGTTACTTTCGGAGTTCATGTACTCTGAAAAATCTATCATGGGAATATCAAGAATGGAATCAGGTGGGGATGGCGAGGAACTCTTTGTGCTTGTGTGCTTTGGGGAATTTGGTGCGGAAGCGTTTGAAAAATCAGAGTTTAAATTCCTTTTAACACATTCGTCTTGAGAGACGTTACTTTCTTGAGTAGAGATGTTTCCAATGAAAGCTTTCCACGAGGATGTGTCAGATAAGTTGGAAGAAAGATCAGGGGAATTCTGTTTTTGAGCTTGGAGAAGGTCAATCTGTTCTTGGAGTTGACTATTTCTCAGGTGCTCTTTCATCGTTTCTCTTGTCATTTCAGACAGTTTCGATGAGAGCGTATTGATTTCCCACTGAAATTTTTCCTTTTCCTCACTTGACACACCATCGGTTTTCTCAGATTTGAGTTTCTCAAGATCCTTAATTAACTCTTTCTTCTCATTTTGAAAAACCGACCTTTCCTTTTCGAGTGACTCCTCCAACTCGACTATCTTTGCTTCCAAGATGAGAGGGGGAACATAGAGTTTAAACTCATCCGTCTCAGTCTTGGTTGCAGGTGCTACTTCCTCATCCTTCTTGGAGGAATCCTTGGGTGTAGCTACCTTGTAGGGGTCGAAGTAGTCATTGGAAAGGTACTTTTTGTTCTTTTGGTACGAGTAGTTTAATAGTTCATAACAAAATGGAAGTTGAATTCCTCGTTTGTGTGTGCGTTTATGTTCCTCGGTTTCCTCCTCCTTTTCTGGTTCAAGAGGACCAGTCCATTGAATTGCGTACTCTGGATACTTTTTATCTAATCCATAGCAAGCAAAATCATACAGAGTAGGGACTTGATATCTTCCCTTTTTCAGATAATGTGGGTTATCATATCCGATTCCCCATTCTTTGTTAAAGTACGTGAACTCTTTGGGTTTGTTCAAAAAAATGGTTTGATCAGTTTGGCCCCTTTTGTGGAGTTTGGTTTCAAGGTCTAGAATTTTAGCTACATACTCCTTGTGTTGAATTTGAAGAGAAGAACATTGATAAGTAATGTCTTCTTTCTCATTCATGCACTGATCAAACTGACGTTGGAGATCATATAATCTGGCCCTTAAGTCTTTAGGTGCTAATGAAAGGATTTTGCAACGATCTTTTAAATCAGCATTTTCAGACTTATACTTCTCAGTTAATTTCATTTGAACATTAAGCCTTTCAGTTATTGAACTAATTTCAAGCTTTTGTTCTTCATTTGTGGCTTTGAGGGAGTTTGCCTTTTCAGTGATGGTTTGCAGTTGAAGTATGAAGTTTTGTAGGCAAGAGTCACATACCTGATTTGTTGTTGCCTTGTCTTCATCAGTAGACGATTGATATCCCATGAAAGCATCAGCACCTTCATACTCGTCCTCATCATCAGATTTGCCTAGCCAGTACTCATTTTCAGCGAACATTACCTCCCTAGCCTCCTTTTGTCTGGCCAGTGCAAGCTTAGCCTCATAGTAGTGAGAGTTCTTCACTGTGGGTTGATGGAAGTCTTTAGCGAAGTGACCGAGTTTACCGCAGTTGTAGCATTTCACCGGTTCATCTCTCTTTTTCCGGTCACCTTTCTCTGTCTTCTCCTTCTTCTCAGATTTATCTTGCTCTTCCACCTTCTTCTTTCCTTCATATCGATCCTTATAGTCGTGACGCTTGTTGGAAGACGTGGAGTAGCGTTGACTATTGGAAGACGGCTTCTTGTAGAACTTTTGTTATTGAAAGGAATTAGTCAGAAGGGCAATAGCTTTCATTAATTCTGATGCTTCATCATCATCATCACCGTCTTTCTCGTCCTCAGGTTCTGACTCGGAGGAGCTATGCTTTGGACCGCGTCTGGATTGGCTGCTTGAAGATTTCCCCAGTTTGGAGGTTATGAGGGCAATAGGATCCGCAGATGGTTTTGACTCATTCTTCTTCTCTCCCAGAAGCTCATTCACTTCATCTTCATCTTGGAGAAGTGTCTCATACAGTTCATTGATGCTGATGTTCTCTATCAAGTTGTTGTGCTTGACATGAGAAGCGTACACTTTCCATTCAGGTAGCAAGTTGTTGAGGAACTTTAGTGCGTTCTCAGTATTGGAACGAACAATTTTATTCTTGTTCAGTTCGTTGAGAAGTAGACAAAAACGTTCATAGGTCTGGGTAAGAGATTCACCGTTACGCTGCTTGAACCCATCGAACTTGGTTATCGCGCTATTTATCTTCAGCTGATTTCCTACAACACTCCCACACATCATTTTGGCTACCTGGTCCCACATGCCCTTTGCCGTATCTTTGTAACTGTCTATGGCAGTGTAGATGGAATTAGGAAGAGCCTGAATCAGATATCTATTTGCATGCTTTTCACCTTCAAGCATGCCTCTTTCAAATTCTGTCATCTCAGTGAGAGACTTCTCCTCGCGTCGAGCTATTGCTGTTGCAGTTGCAGGTATATCCTTCATTGGCTTGTCAATTGGGCCATGATCCAGAGCTCTCTTGATGAACTCATTGTTGTCCTTGGACTCTATGAAGATCATGAACCTGTCTCGCCACTGGCTGTACTCGTTCGGATAGAGACACGGTGGCTTGGTGTCCGTGCCAATTGCGAGAGCATCACGAGAAGTAGACATCTTCTGTTGCAACGGAGTGATCGTCAGACGTATAGATTGATTCAAAGTGTAAAACCTAACGCAAGGCACTAAGAGTGGAGTCCTAACGCAGGTTCTATGAGTGGTCAGACAATAACTTAGCTGACTGGATAGAAATCCAAATAAGTGATCTGATCTGGAAGTGTCAGGATCAGAATTGAGGAATGCAGATCAAATTATGCAGAGTTGTCCTGATATGCAAGAGAGTCCGGACAACTTGAGTTGTCCGGATAACCAAGGTTACCGGATGGTCTTAAGTTACCGGATAGAAACAGAAGCTTACCGGATGCTATGGATTCCGGACAAAATTAATTTTTCCGGGTACGATGGAGTTTCCGGATACTGTGTAGTTTCCGGGAAAAAATGGATTTCCGGATAAAATTGATTTCCGTATACTTTGAGTTATCCGGAACAATATTACCCGGATAGGTTTGAGATTATAGAATACTTACCCGGATAGATGACTTACCCGGAAAAACCTGATTGTCCGGAAAAACTGGAAGAATCCGGATGGAAACACAAACGTCCGGACAAAATGAACTTGTCCGGAAACTGCGGCTGGGTTTGTCCGGACTCTGCGGCTGTTTTATCAGTTCGATCGATTTCTCAACTAGGGTTACTCAAGATTGTTCCTGAAAGATTAGAAACAATACCAAACACAAAACTAACACTAACCCATTCGATTTCTAAGCAAAAAGAACACGTTTTGATGGTAAAAATTCGATTTTTGTTGAAGAACACTACCAAAAAACTTTGATCTTAAATTGCTAAATTGACCAATCAAACGAATGAATTAGGATGTGAAATTTTGCAGAAACACTTATAACGATGATGCTAACACAACCCAATAAGCAAAAACAACCAATTTCGACTGAATCAAAAAGTCAAGAATTCAAGAATGGTCAGACGAGTAAAAGTCAAACTAACCAGAAATCGATGAATGAAGCTTTGAATCAAATCCGTCTGTCTGCTCTGATACCAATTGTTAAATCCAGATCCGTGCAACAATAATGAAATCGGAATATCAAACAATGAAAGACAATGATTTCAACTAGTCATCCCTGTATTATGCTTTCAGAGAGAATATTACAATGAGTTTAGAAAGCTAAAAGGATGATTAGCTTGTTTTTCCAAGCTAATCAACATTAAATACATTGGGCCCGTGGTTAACAAGCCCACGGCCCGTTCACTAAAAGGCTCAAAATAAACTATTACAAAACAACCCTTGAACTTTAAATCAACTATTAAAAACTACTCTAACAAGATAGGTCACTTTGCTAGTGAGTGCAGGTCTAAAAAAGTCTTTAAACCCTCATCCTCCTCCAAGAAATCCTCTAACCCCAGGGCTAGAGATGACAAGTATCAGAAGCTGAAAGAGAAGTATGCAAAGCTGAAAATCTTTAAGAAGAAAGACAAAGGCCTGATGGCTGACTTTGACTCGGCTGCCTCTGATGAAGAAGAATCATCTGACTCTGAAGATGATGATGAGGCCAACCTCTGCCTCATGGCCAAAATAGAAGAAGAGGAAGAACAAACTGAAATTCCCTCTACTTCTGCTTCCACCTATCAGGTATCAACTTCTCTCACTGATACTCAAGCTTTAGCTC
>CM066322.1:157512323-157824823 GCA_033807775.1 Saussurea involucrata | reverse complement strand
GTAAAGAACATTTTTTCAGAACATTCATACAATCTGAGTTACTGCAGGATATATTCACCACAACAAACAATAGAGACTATAAAACGTTAATAAAACATATGTATGTGCTTAAGCAATAATCTTACATATTTCCGAACTCCAACTGGTGACTCTCCAAATATGTCATCAGAGAACATGTCTTTTGATCTCTCATTCTGTGCATTTAACGGAAACCAAAGTCATCGTTAGTAAGGAAATAAAATAAAATCCAAACAATCCATACATATTTAAGCTTACCATTTCACGGACTCAAGTTGGAGATTCTCCAAATATATCATCATCATTTGATTGTTCACTGTGCAATATTCATTGAAACAGGAATCAATACCCACAAATGCATTCACCTACAAACAGAAGCATAATTAAATGAGATACACAATAGAAAGTGAAAATGCTACAGGTCTAAAATGAACAATATCCATACTTAGGAGTTTTGGACCATACCCATCCATACACCAGCGCCTATTGAAATTTAAACTGGAACACAAAAGTCTCCTTGCAAACTAATTAACCAATAGAGCCAATAAAAAACCAAGCTAGAGAACTAATAACAAATTCTCAAGAAAGGATCTTAAAATCAAAAAGCATGTTAATGGCATTGAAAGTAACCTGGGGATTCTTTGATGGCAGAGAGGATTTGATTGTCTAGCCTTTTGACAACGACCAATAAGTCATCTTCAAGCTGAGCTTTAATATAAATTGAAAATGTTAGCTGTTTCTTGTTGTCTATATCGCATAGAAGGGCAAATTTCACAAAACGAAAACAAAATGGATTTTGTTAAAGCAAAACCTAAACCAAAAGCCACCCTACCTGTCCAAGCAGCAACTCAGCCAAAACCCTAAGCAGATGAAGAACAATAAGCAGATGAAGAACCCTAAGCAGAGGAAACCTAAATGATTCTGAAGCCATGCCTTATAATCGGTGAGATGGAGAAGAAGGAGACGATTGCAATTTTCAAAAACAGAACCGGTGGAAGTAATCGAGTTTGTTTGCAGAGAATGGTTTAATTTGGGCGGTGGGATGGAGAAGAAGGAGACGAATGCAATTTTCAAAAACAGAAGTGGTGGAAGTAATCGATATCGTTTGCAGAGAATGGTTTGATTTGGGCGGTGGGTTCAAAATAACAATGATAACAATGTCACGTGGGTTTAAACGGTGGTTTAAAACAGCAATGGATGAGAGCGAGTTTGAAATTTAAGAACTTATGCTTTAAAAGCTTGTACCATGTGCTTTATGGCTTGTCTTTAAGAGTTTGGGGGTTAAGTGTATTATAAGATAGTATAGATATATATATATATATATAGAGAGAGAGAGAGGGAGGTTCAAGGGAAAACCTCAAAAAATGAAAAAATGAAGAACACCCTAATAGTCCTTCATTTACATGGTATGCACTTGTGCATACAAGTAAGATAAGTTGTTTTTTTGGTTTTATGCACAAGTGCATCATGCATTTGTGCATATATGCACGTGTGCATGTTACAAATTACTTGTATGCACAAGTGCATACCGTCTAGATGGAGGGCTACCAAAGTGTTCCTTAGTTTTTCGTTTTTTGAGGTTTTCCCCTGAACTTGACCCTATATATATGTTAGTCCCAGATGGCTACCCAAGTATTGTAGAAAGGGGGGGGGGGGGTTGAATACAATACTCAAAATTTTCACAATTTTAATTCTTTATATTGAAAATCTTTCAACAAGAATTACACATAGAAAACTTAAGACTGTTGCGGAAAAGAACAGATAAACTATTCTAACAATCTTACACAAAGTATACTAACAAAATAACTAAGAACACTTAGAACAAAGCTATAAAGTTTTTCAAGCAAACTGGAAATTCTTGCACTTAGAGAAATCTTCCAGTTTGCGTAGAATATCAAGAGCACACAGTAATCTTCAAGTCTCTCAAGATGTGTGTGTTTTCTGCATGGAGAGGTCTTCCTTTTATAGTGACAAGGAGTGTGTAAGCATTGAATGCTTGGGACACATGTCATCTTCACACTTGCTGAGGATGTTGACTTCTGGAGAGTTGTGAAGTCCTTGTCACCTTTCACAAGGTACAGTCAGAAGAGCCCATGCATGAGAAAAGAGCTTTGCATGGAAATGGATAATAAGACAAAATGTCACTTTATCCATGTAGAAAATCTCTTCTCAATTTGTCTTCTAAAGATTGCACCCCCGAAGGAAGCTTGGGATATGTGACACATCTTTGGAGAAAGCATCTTTGAAACTTCTTTGAGATCCCACCGATGATAGCCTTGTGATATGTGACACATCTTTGAGATATGTGACATCATCTTTGGGATATGTGACATCATCTTTGGAGGAAAAACATCTTTGAGACTTCTTTGAGATCCCACCGAAATTGGACTTCCATCGGTGGGATTCTTTGGCCGAAACAGAGAGTAATTTCGGTCGAGATGTGTCCACCGATGTGTGTGAACACCATCGGTGGACAATGACTTGTATGTGATGAGAAAAGATCTTTCACTTCCACAATGAGAGAATCTTCAATCTTGACTTTTGGTTGATCTTTGACTTCACCAAACAATTGCTATCTTGTACAAGCCATTACAAAGAACCATGCATCCAAAATTTCTCTAAGTATAAAATGTTTTTCAAAGTATAAAAGGAGATCATGAGGTCATCTTCAAATCTTGATGACCCAACAATCTCCCCCTATTTGATGATGACATCCATACTTAGAAAAACATGAGTAAGACAGTGAATAATGCATGTTGACCCTTCTTTACTCTTTTGGGTTCTTTTTCACACAGTTCATTTTTTTTTGTGTGTGTATGTATATATGATATTTACATATGAGAAAAAATAAAAAGGTATAGTTGTACAAATAATTGAAAGGAAAAGGAAAGAAGTATAAACAGTATAAACAATATGAACAGAATGAATATTACTTGCATCTTTGGAGGGGCGAGTTGAAACTTGTGTCTGGCTTGAGGATTCTTCATTTTGATCAGCAGCCTGTTGATGTGTTGAAGAACATTATCTTTCAGGCACTTTTGCTTTTCTTCAGATGATTCAAATCTTCAAGTCATTCACTTACTCCAAAAGATTTCAGCCAAGAGAATCTGTGGGTTTTGATAGGAGACAACCCATTATAGTGACAAACTTTGAGTAGGGTTGAGTTTGAGTGAATCAGCCTCAGGATGCATCTGCCCATCTGTTGCATCTTGGCATCTTTTCCTGTTTAGCATCATCAACTTGTCTTTTATTTGCTCCCCCTCAGTTAGATCAGTCGGTCTTTGTGTTACTCCCCCTCAGTTAGATCCGCCCGGACTGATGTGCTCCCCCTTAACCGGTCCGTCGATTTCCTCATTTTTTTTCAAGTTGGTCGCTGGATATGAGTACTGAGGGTTGATGTTGCTCCCCCTCAGATGAATTCTCCCCCTCAGCGGCCGACGCAGGAAAAGCACCAAGAGAAAATGAAAAATCTGCCGAAAATTGGCAATTTTCGGTAGGAAAATCTGGAGAGATTTTTTTTTTTTTTTTTTTTGCTTTTCCACCGAAAATGAAGGAGTATCCACCGAAAATTGCCTATTTCCGGTAGGATTTTCGGTGGAAAATCGGGAGAGCTTTTTTTTTTTCACCGAAAATTTGCAAGAGTTAGACAAACATTCGGTGTAATTTCTTGAAGAGGTTGACGGAAAACTTCTAAGACATCTTCAGCAGAGTGTGGAGAAAGTCTTCTAAGGCATTTATGAAGAAAATCTTCAAAGTGAAGAAAAGATTGGAATTTCATCTTCCAATTTTGATGACCCAAAAAGATTGAGTTTGAGGATTTGGGGTGACATCTGCAGAAGAGTTTGTAGTGGGTGGATTTTATGAAAGGAGAGATGGGTTGCAAACCAAGAGTGAAAAAGATGGAAAAAGGGATGTGATGAGGAGATGACACATAGGAAGTTGGGTTAGGTGAGAGGAAGAGTATATGAGAAGCTAGATAAAATTGGTGGGGAGAGAATCGGTAGAGGAAATGGTAGAGGTCTACAACTTTGGTGAGATGAGATCATGGTGATGACATCATTAAAAGAAAAAGGTGTCTACCATGCATGGGATGACATCATTTGGAGGGGTTCTTTCCTATGTTCCTAGATAGGAGAGGAGATTTGTGAGAGAAGAATAGTGTCCACCGATGAGAATTCGGTGGAAACTTAGGACACATAGTAATTGAAGATTACACATGCCAAGTTCATTTATGAGGAAATTAAACCTGGTTTCATCTAGAGGTTTGGTGAACAAGTCGGCAAGCTGAAGATCTATAGGAATGAAGTGAAGCTCAATGTTACCTTTGGAGATGTGGTCCCTGATGAAATGATATCTGATAATGATATCTGATATCTATGTGCTTTGATCTGGAATGAAGAACTGGATTATTTGCAATAGCTATTGCACTTGAGTTATCACACAGAATTGGGACTTTGGAATAGATTTGAGCAGAGTCCCTTAGTTGATTTCTCATCCACAGGATCTCAACACAGCTACATATTCAGCCTCGGCAGTAGAGGTTGACACAGAGTTTTGTTTCTTGCTGGACCAACTTACCAATTTGCCACCAAGAAGTTGGAAGCTTCCTCTGGAATATCCATTCTTTAAGAGAAAATTGGCAAGAGTGTCATACCAAGCACGTAGAGCTTGCTTGAGACCATAGAGAGCTTTGTCTAGTCGGTACACATAGTCTGGATGAGTTGGGTCTTCAAAGTCGGGAGGTTGTTTCACATAGACTTCCTCTGCAAGTTCCTCATTGAGGAAGGCACTTTTGACATTCATTTGAAAGACTCTGAAATTTCTGTAGGTAGCATGAGTCAAAAAGATTCTTATTGAGGAGGAGAGTGGTGGGATTTGAGGTGGTGGATCGGTGGTGGTATTTGAGGTGGTGGATCGGTGGAGATTCGGTGTGGAATCGGTGTGGGTCGGTGTAGACTCGGTGGTGGATCGGTGTGAGGATTCCACCGAGGAGTTTGAAGGATTGTACCGAATTTAGAAGGGTTTCACCACCGAATTTGAAGGGTTCCACCGAATTTGAGGGGTACCACCGATCGAAGAGGCAAAACATATGATGGGAAGTAAAGTATGGTGGGATATGGTTTTGGTTTGTGTCGGCAGCAAGATAGAGAAATTGTGGAAGAAAAATATAGAAAAGAGGAGGTGGTGATTACATGGTTTGGGATTTCGGTGGAGATGGGTGTCATCACAAAAAGATGGATTGTTATTGTCTTGGAGTGATTGATGGAGGAGAGAGAAAAGGTGGTGAAAAAGAATATTTGGTGGAAGATGATGAATTTTTGGTTCGGTGGTTAAGGAAAATTTCGGTGGTGAGGTTTAGAAAAGAAATGGAATTTTAAGAGATTGGAGATGGTGATGTCATGAGGATGACATCATCATGCTTATGATGTCATGAGAGTAAAGAATTCTAAGGTTTTGTCAACTTTCTCACTTGTTCACATAGATCCATCTGCCCAGCTCAAAATCTGCAATCACAAAGAATTTAATTTCCAGGTACCCATTTTGAAGGTGGGTCCTTTTGGGTTAGAAGAAAAGGGTTGGTGTCACTTTAGATCAGTTCTTTCTTTCTGGCAGTCTTTGGCAAAATGAAAAGTAGCACCACAGATATAGAATTTTCTATGAGGAAAGATCCTTTTAGAATTGTGATATTTTTCTTTATTTTTGCTTTTAAAAAAATGTCCTCAAGAATTTGACGAGGAATCAAAGATTTGGGGTGCAGCACCTAAAATACATTTTTCAAATTTTGGGAGGACCAAAAACTTTTCCTTTGAAAAGGACATTTTGAGATACACAGAACTGTGAATAAAATCGGTAGAAGAAGACACATAGGTATTTTTAGAAAAAGTGAAGGATTTCTTTTTAATAAAAAAAATTGGCACCTAGATACTTTCCTTTTTCAGAGATAGAAAATATTTTGCATGAGTTGGAAGAGAAGGATGCATCATCTAAAGACAATAGATAAGGAATTAAATGCTTCAATCTTTTCAGCATCAGAGAGAGATAGAAATGGATGTACCTGTGGTGATGAGGAGAGACACTTAGCTGATACAAGAGCAGTTGAGGAGGTGTGGCCTTCTGAATCATCCATGTTATTTATCTTGGCCATGAAACAGACATTTGAGGTGTCATTCGCTTTCAGATGTGGGTTCATCTGCCAAATCATAAGATTTAGCAGGCAGACCCTTTCCTCTCCTAACAAGTCTTTCATTTCTTTCCTTTTCTCTCTTGTATTTCTCCTTGTATCTTTCAGCCCTGTCAGAATCTGCAGAAGAGAAAGATTGGTTGAACTTTTGGGAATCATATTTGGATCTTCCCGATTTTGAGGAGAATCGGCCTGAGGAAGCAGTTCTGGGTCTTTCAAAATGTTTACTTTTACACTCAGAAGCAAAATGACCCTTTTTACCACAGTTAAAACATTCCTCATTAGATTTGTCCAAAGAAGAGTGTTTGGAGAGAGGCTTAGATTTTCTAGAAGGGTGGTAGGATTTGGATTTAGAATACCCATCCAACATGGCCATTTCATCAGATAATTTACCAATTGAAGTTTCCTCACATTCATCCTCAGCATCACTAAGATATGCCTCCGAATGATCATTGGGATCTTCTTGACTATCATGATCAGAGTCAGATGGGTAGGTGATTCTTGGGAGGTTTGGCTATAGAGCCGTTTTCAGAAAAAGTGTTTTGAGAAAAAGCTTCATTTTTGGAAGAAGAAGCAGCCATTGCAGATCAAGTTTATGAATTAAACTTCCTGCTCTGATACCACTTGTTAGTCCCAGATGGCTAACCAAGTATTGTAGAAGGGGGGGGGGGGGGGGGGTTGAATACAATACTCAAAATTTTCACAATTTTAATTCTTTATATTGAAAATCTTTCAACAAGAATTACACATAGAAAACTTAAGACTGTTGCGGAAAAGAACAGATAAACTATTCTAACAATCTTACACAAAGTATACTAACAAAATAACTAAGAACACTTAGAACAAAGCTATAAAGTTTTTCAAGCAAACTGGAAATTCTTGCACTTAGAGAAATCTTCCAGTTTGCGTAGAATATCAAGAGCACACAGTAATCTTCAAGTCTCTCAAGATGTGTGTGTTTTCTGCATGGAGAGGTCTTCCTTTTATAGTGACAAGGAGTGTGTAAGCATTGAATGCTTGGGACACATGTCATCTTCACACTTGCTGAGGATGTTGACTTCTGGAGAGTTGTGAAGTCCTTGTCACCTTTCACAAGGTACAGTCAGAAGAGCCCATGCATGAGAAAAGAGCTTTGCATGGAAATGGATAATAAGACAAAATGTCACTTTATCCATGTAGAAAATCTCTTCTCAATTTGTCTTCTAAAGATTGCACCACCGAAGGAAGCTTGGGATATGTGACACATCTTTGGAGAAAGCATCTTTGAAACTTCTTTGAGATCCCACCGATGATAGCCTTGTGATATGTGACACATCTTTGAGATATGTGACATCATCTTTGGGATATGTGACATCATCTTTGGAGGAAAAACATCTTTGAGACTTCTTTGAGATCCCACCGAAATTGGACTTCCATCGGTGGGATTCTTTGGCCGAAACAGAGAGTAATTTCGGTGGAGATGTGTCCACCGATGTGTGTGAATACCATCGGTGGACAATGACTTGTATGTGATGAGAAAAGATCTTTCACTTCCACAATGAGAGAATCTTCAATCTTGACTTTTGGTTGATCTTTGACTTCACCAAACAATTGCTATCTTGTACAAGCTATTACAAAGAACCATGCATCCAAAATTTCTCTAAGTATAAAATGTTTTTCAAAGTATAAAAGGAGATCATGAGGTCATCTTCAAATCTTGATGACCCAACAATATATATATATATATATATATGGCGGTCGGTTTGGTCCAAACCACCCAAAAAAACCTCCAAACCGCAGACCGGACCGGACCGCCCGATTTGGAAAATTTTCAAACCAGGTCGGACCGCCAGACCGCTCAAACCGCCAAAAACGGTCCAGTTTGACTTGGTTCGACCTGTTTGAGCGGTCCAACATTTTTTTTGAACGCCCCTACCGTCGGTATATCTGTAGGTGATACCATTTCCCACGGCTTTTAATCCGACAAAAATTACCGATGGTCCGACTTTTACCAACAAATTTTTCCGTCAATGATACTCATTTATTTTGTAGTGTTAGAGCATCTCCAACAGATTCTTTAATTTTTTTCTATAATAGGGACTCAAAATTCAAAATCTCTAAAAAGAATTATATCTAACTCCAACAGATTCTCTGTTTTAGAGATTTTAACATCCGTTATATTATTAAAATAATCTAAAAATTTATCTTCTCAATACACTTTTTAAAAATATTTTCTATAAAGTAATATTAACTCAACTCTATTGGTTAGCATATATAAAAAATTAATTTATCTCTCCATATATAAAGTTTAGAAAATTCTCTAAACTTAAAGCTTTTGTTAGTTTTCTTTATTTTAGAAAATCATATAAAAAAGTTGTTGGAGCAATATAGAGAATAAAACTTCAATTTTCTCTATTTTAGAGAAGCTGTTGAAGATGCTCACTACTAAAAAAACTTGATTTCCGGCGGACAAATCCGTCGAAAATCCGCCGGAAACAGTCTATTTCGGCGGAATTTTCGGCGGATTCGGTCGCCGGATAATTGGGCGCCGAGATCACAGGTTTTCGGCGGCATTTTCGGCGGATATGTACTTTTCGGCGGACTTTTCGGCGGATCCTTCCGCCGGAAAACGGTAGAAATAATTATCAAAGTCTTAATTAACAAGATAATTACAGTTTAATTTCGGCGGATTTTCGGCCTGAAATATATTTATTTATTTATCAATTAAAAAAAATATTTTCGGTTGCATTTCGGCGGATTTTCGGCGGAATTTTTCGCCTGAAATATATTTATTTATTTATTTATCAATTAATTAAAAAATATTTTCGGTAATATTTCGGCGGATTTCCGGCGGAATATTTTCGGTAATATTTCGGCGGATTTCCGGCGGAATATTCCGCCGAAAAAATTTAAATTAATTTTAATTTTTTTTTTATTAATTTAAAATTTAATTTTTTCATGGAATCAGATAAAAACCTGCTAAAAACCTGCTACAAATTGTATAATCTGCTAAAATGCTATATATCATAAATTAAAACGCCCAATACATTGTTTGGGCCAAAACGACCAAATCGTTGTTCCAAATTCGTTCAAATAACACAAAAGACAATTATAAAAGTTTCAAATCGCTATGAAGGCGGAGGCGGACGCGGCGTACTTTGACTGAGACTTTTGATCAACTCGCACATCTCTTCATATTGTGCTCGTTCTACCCGACGGGCCTCTTCACGTCTCGCATCATCTTCTCGACGTCTCTCATCCTCTACCTGACGTTCCGTTTCTCGTGCCCTCAACTCTTGCACTTGGCTCATTAAGGTCTCAACGATGTGCTACAAAATAAAAAAAGACTTTAGAATATTTAATATGAACTAAAAATCAAATTGATAACATCATTTAATGAAAAAAACTGGTACACACCTGCTGGGAGGAAGACGACGCACCAGTTGTCGAAGATGACCCACTCAAGATCGCATTGGGATCTAGATGGTTTCCAAACCCAAAGGAACGACCTTTCTTCGTTCCCCCGGTCACGTCATGCCATAATTGGGTATCAAGTGGCGGATGATTGGTAAGGTCATCGCCGTATCTCTCCATGGCACCCGCCCGATACCCACCCTGTGGTTTTTACAAAATTATACAAGTCATTTTCGACAGCATAACGACTGTAAATAGGACGTTTCCATTTTCCTGTTAAACAACAATCCTAATGTTTGCCCAACAAATGGCAACCCAAACTAGATAGATATTAACGGCAAGATATACAACAAAACAATTATAAAGCTAAAAGTTAAACAATCCTAATGTTTGCCCAACAAATGGCAACCCAAACTAGATAGATATTAACGGCAAGATATATAACAAAACAATTATAAAGCTTAAAGTTAAACAATCCTAACGTTTGCCCAACAAATGGCAACCCAAACTAGATATATAAGATAGCTAGTTACCTAGTTATAATGTTTATAGTTAAACACAAACTATGTAGATATTGTAAAGTCTTGGTCAAAAAATACTTACCGCAAAACGGCTACACCGCGTCGTCACATACTCCCCAGATTCGGAAGATGTGTCATTCGCTCCCGACCGCTGCTTCTTCTTCATATGGGTATGGTCGAAGAGCTCAATACCCGACGGTGGCACGCCTCCCCTAGCTCTCGTCTGCAAAGATCAAATAATACAAACAATGGCGAATTATAACATGTTAAGCAAACAACAAACTAGTAACGCAATTGGTTAATTATAACATATGAAGGTCATACCAATCTTGCAGCTGTCGCCCCGAAAGAAATACAGCCATTAGTGTGCTTCGATATTTCTCCATCAATCTCAGTCATCCTGTTCGAGCGTGCCGTCACTGAAATCGACTTCCAACGATCGGAATTCCAGGCATCGATCATTCTGTTCCATTGATTCTCATCTATCCAGGGGGATTGAACGGCCGCAACAAGTCCATGTTTCTATTTGGGTCGTTCTCATCATAACGACGACCACTCTGGTTGCACAGACGTATGGCTTTATTTCGTGCATATGAAAGATTGTCATTGTAGCATTTCCCACATTTCTTCTCCCAAATGGTCCATTAAAGCCCATTAAAGTTCAATTGAGTTGATTAAACACCCAGTAGATAACTGAAATCCCAATATGATCCATTAACGGCCATTACGGTCCATTAAAGTCCAATACGGTCCATTAAAGCACAATACGATTCATAAAGGTTCAATACGGACTATTAAAGCACAATACGATTCATAAAGCCCCGATACGGTCCATTAAAGCAAACTAGGATCTATAAAGACCCAATACGGTCCATTAAAGCCCAATACGGTTCATTAAAGCTCAATACATTCCATTAAACCCCATAACGGTACATTAAGCCCACAAGGGTCCATTGAAGCCCAAAATGATCAATTAAAGGTCAATATGGTCCATTAAAGCAAATTAGGATCCATATAGGCCCAATACGATCCATTAAAGCCCAAACCGTTCTATAAGCCCAAAATGGTCCATTAAAGCCCATAACAATCTATTAAGCCCACAATGGTACATTGAAGCCCAGATGATCAATTAAAGACCAATATGGTACATTAAGGCAAAATAGGATCCATAAAGCCCGATACGGTCCATTAAGGCAAACTAGAATCCATAAAGCTCGATATGGTCCATTAAAACCTATTACAGTTCATTAAAACCTATTACGATTCATTAAAGGCCAATACATCCCATTAAAGCCAATAACGGTACATTAAGCCCATAAGGGTCCATTAAAGCTCAAAATGATCAATTAAAGGCCAATACGGTCCATTAAAGCACAATACGATTCATAAAGGCCCAATACGGTCCATTAAAGCCTAAACCATTCCATAAGTCCGTTAAAGTTCAATTGAGTTGACTAAACACCTAGTAGATTACTGAAATCCCAACAGGATCCATTAACGGTCATTTGGATCCAATAACCCCCTGTTGGACTCGTTAACGATCATTTGGATCCAATAAACCCCTGTCAAATCCATTTGCAACCTAATACGGTCCAATAAAGCTAAAACCGTTCCATAAGCTATAATGGTCAATTAAAGCCCGATATGATTCATTAAAGCCCAATACGTCTATTAAAGCCAATAACGATCTATTAAGCCCACAACGGTACATTGAATCCCAGATAATCAATTAAAGATCAATATGGTCCATTAAATCAAACTACGATCCATAAAGATCGATACGGTCCATTAAAGCCCAATACATTTCATTAAAACTCATAACGGTACATTAAGCCCATAAGGGTCCATTGAAGCCCAAAATGAACAATTAAAGCCCATAACGGTACATTAAGCCCACAAGGTTTGATTTATCATTAAAATTTAATATTTATATAATTAAAAATATTTCTAAAATATTAATGTCCGGCGGATGATTAAAAAAATTATTTTTTATTTTTTAAAATTAATATCCGGAGGATTTTCGGCGGATCGTAAATTAGTTTTTATTTTTTATTTTTTATTTTTAAAGGTAACGGGTTCCGGCGGAATTTCGGCGGATGATTAAAAAAATTATTTTTTTTTAAAATTAATTTCCGGCGGATTTCCGGCGGATCGTAAATTAGTTTATATTTTTTTTATTTTTGAAGATAACGGGTTCCGGCGGAATTTCGGCGGATAATAAAAAAATTTATTTTTAATTTTTTAAAATTAATTTCCGGCGGATCGTTAATTAATTTATTTTTTTGAATTTTTAAGAGTTTAAAATTTCGGCGGAGTTTCGACGGATGATTAAAAAAAATTATTTTCTTGATTAATTAAAAGTTTTTCGGCGGAATTCCGACGTATTTTCGACGTATTTTCGACGGATATTAATTTTAAAACGAATTAATTACATTCCGCCGAAAATCCGCCGAAAAATAAGTCGATCGTTTAAAAAAAAGTGCGAAAATTTAATTTTTGTGATTTTCGGCGGAAGTCAACGGAATTTGACTTTTTTAATTTCCGCCAGAATGACGACTGTAAATAGGACGTTTCCATTTTCCTGTTAATTAATTTCCGGCGGATTTCCGGCGGATCGTTAATTAATTTATTTTTTTGAATTTTTAAGAGTTTAAAATTTCGGCGAAGTTTCGGCGGATGATTAAAAAAAATTATTTTCTTGATTAATTAAAAGTTTTTCGGCGGAATTCCGACGTATTTCCGATGGATATTAATTTTAAAAATAATTAATTACATTCCGCCGAAAATCCGCCGAAAAATAAGTCGATCGTTTAAAAAAAAGTGCGAAAATTTTATTTTTTGTGATTTTCGGCTGATTTTCGGCGGAAGTCAACGGAATTTGACTTTTTTAATTTCCGCCGGAATGACGCCGGAAAATATAAGGCGGAAAATCCGCCGAAAAAATCCGCCGGAAATCGACTTCTGTTTAGTAGTGGCTCTTAGTTCATTTAACTAGGAAAAAAATCATTTATCCCGATGATCGAGTTTATACATCTACACATTTTATATAAATAAATAGATATGATTACTTTTCATTTAGTCATTAATAATTTTTTTGCTAACATGTTAGTTATACAAGATTTATGAGCATGAATTTGGTCTTATGCATATCAGTTTGCAAATTGAACTTTAATTTAAGTTGGGTTTATGATTATTTAAATGAAATTATTTTATTTATAGGGTTACATTTATTTTTTGGCACAAGGTCTCGTAAATATCAAGGCCAATTCTGATCATAGCGTATATAAAATGGTAATGTATCACAACATGTATCACAATGAATATGTGCTTGAAACTGGTAATTCTCGCCGAAGAAAGTAAGAGAATAATTAGTAATTACCAATATATTATCCATGAAAAAGGTTAATTATTAAAATATTATCCATGAATTTAAAATGACTAATTTACCTTTAAATAATACTTATAAATTTAAAAATAGTAAAAATTAATAGATAATTATTAAAAGGGGAAATTGCATTTAAATGGAACCAATTTTCACCTTATTAGGCAGGCCATCAGTACCGCAAGCCCTCAATGCCACATCAGCGCCACATCAGTTTTTCTCCTAACCCTCAAACCCTCAAAAAGTGGAGTACCACAACCCGCTACCCACTCCCTGGAATGGCCCCACACCCACCCTCACATACCTCTCGGGTTCAACGGGTTTACAAGCCCGCCATACCCGCTCCCCCTACCCGCTCCCTAACCCCCCCCCCCCCCCCCCGTATCCCAACCCGCGGCTACCCGCTTGGAGCCCGCATGCGTTACGCTTGGCCTTACTATTTTGGGTAACCAACTTTCAAAATCGTCATTTAAAGGCCTATATCAAACTTTATGTTTAATTAAGAGTTTGGTTAACGTGTTCAACAGGTAACCGGTAATATTGATATTATCAAAGTGGAACCAACTTTCACGTGATTCCTATTTTGGGGAACCAATTGTCAAAATCGTCATTTAGGGGTCTCTATCAAACTTTATATGTGATTTGGTTTGTGACCTCAAATTGTAGCTAAAGGTTCATAAATGGTATGTGACCTCAACTTTGATACAGGCCCCTAAATGACGATTTTGAAAGTTGGTTCCATTTCGATCCAATTTTCCCTTACTAAAATAATATTATTAAATATTAGTCATTGATTATTAATAATGAGAGGTTGAGATCGGATCTAACGTTGATCATAAAAAAACGAGTTCTCCTTTAAACTTTCGTTGAGAAGTGCCAAATTTGGTGAGAAGTGTGAAAAGTGACTATCAACTGTTGGATGAAAAATGGATGAACATTAGGATGAGATACACAGAGATAAGATGCGGCAAGATTTTTTTTTTGTCGCAAAAACCAGAATTCTATACAGGCTAGCAAGAAACTAGCGAAATGGAACAAAAGAGCCGGAAATTACATGATACAATCAACATGCTGATATCTCCAAGTTATAGGATTTTTATCGCTCCCCTTACATCTAGCTAACACCCAAATGAACGATTTTTCCACAATTTGATCAACGAGAGAGTCTTTACAAGGCGGAGTATTGTCAAAAACGCACCTGTTCCGAAAGCACCACATACAATAACAGCTGATGAATACTATTGCTTCAACTGCTTCCTTGACTTGTTTATCCTTATACGTTGAGTTAACCCTGTCAAGATGAATCGGATAAATTCTTTTTTAAACCATAATTTATTGAAAGTATTTAAATAAAAGTGATGATCGACGATTTAAAAGTACCTCTCACAAATATTCCCACCAAAAATAACATGTCTCAAATAATCCAATCCCTATATATTCATTGTTGATCTATGTACACACTAGTACAGGGCGGACCTAGGAATTTTTTCAAACGGTGGCACCATTTAATTAACTATAAAAAATAAATATAGAGATATTTTTGTAAAAATCAATATTGGTCTTGTGGTTAGTCCCTTGCTTTTCAAACTTGAGTTCTCAAGTTCGAATCCTATTATGGCAATTTTTTTAGAAACATGAAATTAAAAACTAATAACTACAAAAATGTCTTTAGGGCATCTCCAATGGGTCACTATATTTTACACCAAATTATAAAAATAGTATAAAACGTAGTGTAAATTTTAGTGTTAATAGTAAATCTACTCCAATAGGTATCAAATTTTTTACACCAAAGTTAAAAGTAGTGTTAAAAGTGATGTAAAAAGTAGTGTAAATGAATAGTGTTATACCAAATCTAGTGTAATACTATTCATCACACTAAATTTAGTGTCAAAAATAAAGACTCCATTGGAAATGTGATAAATGTTATTTACACCAAAATTAATATTTAGTGTAAGATTTAGTGATCTCATTGGAGATGGTCTTAACAAGACTTGAACCTGGGTCTTGAGTAGAATAAAAGTCTTCCAAACCAACTCTACTAAAAGAAACTTGTGTTCTTATAGTAGCTTCAAAATATATATACTGACACAAATCAAATTGATACAGTTATACCATTCATGAACCTAATTTTTTTACCTTACGACGAAAAAACAATATGATGGCATGTATGCTCTTACCTTGGTCCGCCCATGCACTAGTACACTATACACGTGTTCTTTGGACATTAAATTGCAATTCTTTACTGGTAACCTAAACCACAAGTTTCTGCATGCAGTATATATAAAATAATAAAACAAAAGCAAATTAAGATGACGTCCCACATATAAAACATGACGTTATAATCACATGAAACACTCTGGACATTCAACTGTTGGTTCTTTTATCTTCTGAAACAAGTCCATCAATCAATCTTTATATATATATATATATATATAATTGAATTCCGATCCCCAAACCTTTAACTTCACGATTCGTTTAATTTGCTTGGTTAAAATGGCTTCCCAGAAACGTTTGTCCAAGATCGAATCTGTTAAAGAAAAAGCGAAAGCCATTATATTCTACTTTGAATCTGCAAGACAGACACATAACATATAAAAAAATGTGTATATATCTGTGCTCAGATCGGCGCTGGAGATCATTATTTATTCATTAATGGCGCCGGTGGGATTACCTCCAGGTTTCCGATTCCATCCCACTGATGAAGAGCTTGTGAATTACTATCTTAAAAGAAAAATTCATGGCCAACAGATTGAACTCGATATCATTCCTGAAGTTGATCTCTATAAATGTGAACCATGGGAGTTAGCAGGTCTCAGCTCTCTCTCTCTCTCTCTCTCTCTAATTTCTTCTCTCTAGCTAATTTCTTCCTTCCGTTCCAATTCTTTAATTACGTTCTTACTGGCTCGTATATTATATATATATATATATAGAGAGAGAGAGAGAGAGGGGAGGTTCAAGTAAAAAACTCAAATAAATGCAAAACCGAGAAAAACACTCTGGTAGACTTTCATCTTGACGGTGTGTGCATACAAGTAAATTAAGTTCTTTTATGGTTTTTATGCATATGTGCAATATGTATTTGTGCATATGCACGTGTGCATGTTACAAATTACTTATGTACACAAGTGCATACCGTTCTGAAAGGCTACCGGGGTGTTTCTTAATTTTCCGTTTTTTTGAGGTTTTCGTGAACCTGACCATAAACTAAAATTCAGAAATTAAATCACATAATGCAGTTTATTAGTATACACATTTTTGACGTCCCACATAATCAATTTTGTTGTTGTGTCATTTCTTCACCTTTCTCTTCTTAAGGGTTCTTTGGAGAATAATTTGATTCGAGGGTAATCTAATAGAATTCCACATATTCTACAGTTTGGTTTAATTAAATTAAAGGGTAATTATAAGGATTGGTTATTACGAATCTTTTAGGTGCTATCAGATCATAAAGACAAACGCCCGTTGAGCGTTTTACGTGGACTAGTTGACGTTGCAATGTTTAAAAACGCAAAACGTCTTGTAAATATACGGCATTATATATATGTAACTTGCACGATGCATTTATAAGTCTATAGATCGATAAGTTATATATATATATATATATATATATATTGTTCCAAATTGCAAATATATGTTACTTTTATTGACAAGTATGTATCGATCAATGGGCATGCAGAGAAGTCATTTTTACCAAGTCGAGACCCTGAATGGTATTTTTTTGGACCGAGAGACCGAAAATATCCAAACGGGTTCAGAACAAACAGAGCGACAAGGGCCGGATACTGGAAATCAACGGGTAAGGATCGGAGGGTTACGAGCCAAGGTCAGAATAATCGTGCGATTGGAATGAAGAAGACGTTGGTGTATTACCGTGGACGTGCGCCTCAGGGAATTAGAACCGACTGGGTCATGCACGAGTATCGTCTCGACGATAAAGATTGCCACGACACATTCGGTATCCAGGTATATTTTACTTCAATTTCTATAATTAGGGCGTATTCAGAAAGTAATTATTGTGATGTTTAATAATTCGAATGATCGGAATTATAATCAGATAATTTATTATATATAATAAAATGATTAAAGATAAAAATAGTTAAGGGATTTTACTGTTATCATTGAACTTCAATATTATGAATTAAAATGTGTCATTATTTGCTTGTTATAATAACTTATAAAATTATCGATTTTGGTTCATAAAAATTCTGTAAATTTATTATGGTAAAAGAAATTTAATATATTTAATTTCTAAGTAACACAGTTCATATATACACACTTTTACCTATCCATTTTCTAATTTTAGCATTTTATCGTCATTATTAATTAGTTTATTATAAATTTATAATTTTCTAGTAAGTTTAATCAAGGTCATCCCGATCTTTTTAGACTCGGTTACACCCATATTAAAACGATACATGATCTTAAACTAATAATAAATTAAAACAATAAAATTGTTTAAAATGATAATATTAAAGAATCGTTTTTGTTTTTAATCAACCAATTCTAAAATTAAATAGTTAATTTTGATTTTGAAAGAAACTATATAGGTATTTATTAAGGTGGACTCACACGTACTATATACTTAAGCCCCCAAATGCAAATAAAATTAATGTTGTATTAAAAAAACCAAAATTTAACACGTCAGTAGATAAATAATATGTGGTAAGTTATATACATGGAACTAAAGAGCCTTTAGGCTTTTAGCTTAGCGGTATTAGAGTCTTTGGCCTTGAAGAGGTCATTGATTCAAATCTCATCTAAGGTAAGGAGGGTGTGTGAGTTTATTTGTTTCATTTGCCGTATATAAATATTATATACTTCAAAAAAAAAGTTATATCCATAAGGGTATTTTATATCCATAAGGGTATTTTAGGGCTCCACCGGAAAATATAGATTCATGAAGCCAAATTATATATTCATGAAGCCAAAATATAGATTCATGGAGCCAAATTATCAGATTATCAGATTCATGAATCTAGATTGAGTTTGTAGGGTTTGTACAATCCATTTGGTTTGTATTTGATACCCAGCCTATATATATATATATATATATATATATATATATATATATATATAGAGAGAGAGAGAGAGAGAGAGAGAGAGGAAGGTTCAAACGAGGAGCGCACCAAAACGTGAGAACGTGAGGAGCAATTGACAGTTATGAATCACATGTGATTGACAGTTGTGGATCACATGTGATTCACAACTGATCTGGAGGAGCAATTGACAGTTATGAATCACATATGATTAACAGTTGTGAATCATTAATGATCCGCGACTTGCCACCTCGCGCCACATCTTGCGCGAATTTTCGATTTGTTCCGATTTTTTAGCAGTTGTTGATCACATGTGATCAGAATCATGGGAGTGCTCCTCACGTTCTCTTAAATTGATGCGCTCCTCGTTTGAACCCGCCTCTATATATATATATATATATATATATATATATATATATATGTGTATTAGTGTATATATATATATATATATATATATATATATATATTCGTTACTTGTGGTGGTGATGAATCATAGATCTCCTCGATTGCAAAGCAAAGGTCTAAACTTACTTTTTGGCTTTTACTCTAATCGGACAAAAGTATCTTCCCCCAATCCCCATCACTACTCATGATCATAAAGATGGTAAAATATGTACATTTACCCTTACTTTTTTTTTAAGTATATAATAGTTATATACGGCAAATGCAACAAATAAACTCACACCCTCTTCACTTTTTTTTGAAGTATATAATAGTTATTTGTTTCATTTGCTTCACTAGTTAGATAACATGGTTCTCATTCATTTCTTACTTTTATATATATATATATATGTTTGTGTGTATGTATGCACGGATAAATTCAACAAATAAATTGTAATGTACGCAGGATTCATATGCATTGTGTCGTGTTTTCAAGAAAAACGGAGTGTGTGTTGAACTCGAAGATATTAATGGACATGCAAGCATGTCCATGATACAATATTCTCCCACAGTTACCAATGACTATGAGACTATGTCGCCAGATGTTCCAGTGGCGTCATCGTCATGCTTAGACGAAGATGATAAAGACGAATCTTGGATGCAGTTCATCACCGATGATCCATGGTGTTCTCCAAATAGCCCACAACAGACATTAACGAACTAAATGCAACTAAAAACAATTGTATCAAATAAAATCAAGAAAATTTATATACACTTCTCTTGTATTACTGATAAACGTAAGTTTTGGTCATTAAAATCATATACTTATTTATTTTACGATTATACCTCATGTTATGATCACTTTCTTCGGATCAATAAATTATTTGACCAATTTTTTTCTTATAAAGGTAAATTTCTGTCGTCAACACAATAGAAACAAGAGAAAAATGTGAATATAATTTTTTACGTGATAAAACGTAATGCATTGAGCAATTTGTGTGTGATGTTGATTTCGAGATCGTTGGAATATTTGTTGTTGGTTTTGTAGATCGCACAAACAACTACATATATATAGCTATGTGGTTTATACAGGCCCGTTTCTGATAATTTTTGGGCCCTGGACAATTCATAAATTTTGGGCCCTCAATATGTACCAAAAGAAATCCCAAATAAATGTTTTTTTATTATTAAAACAAACTTTCATCAATAAATACTAACAATTCATACAAAACAACTTCTTCGATCATTTTAGATGCAAAATCATCAATAATAACATCAAAGTCATACAAAACAACGTCTTCGAGCATTTTTGAATGCAAAATCAACAATAATAGCATCAAAGTCATACAAAAAAACTTCTTCGAGCATTTTTAATGCAAAATCATCAATAATTACACAGGCCCGTTCCTCAAATTTTCTACGCCTTCGGTGAGATGCAAAAAGGGTCCATTGATAACTTCAAAATTATTTTCAATATATATTGTTTATACTTTATATCACCATAGATAACTTTGAATTCAAGAAATACTGATTATTCATATAAAACACTTTTTCCGAATATTCCTAGTGAAAATTCAGTTAATAGTTATTTCAAAATTAATATTATCTATCATATCATATTTACATAATATCGTCAATTCGTTTCACCGTCAAATGCTTCTTATGATATACCTTTAATATATAGATTGACATCATTTGAGGTCACTATGTTGACATCATTTGGGTTGAGTTTTCATGTCACCTCATGTTAATATTTTCTATCACCATTTTAAACTTTTAGGGTTAATACAAAACTTTTTAAGAACCATCAATCTTATAATCAAAAGTCTATGTTGGCTATACGTTGAGATATTAGTCTTGTTTTAGAGATAGAAAAGTACTTAAGATTCATGGACTCAATATTAATTAGGTAATGAGGAGTCGTATGAAAAAAGATAGTTTTGAAATCTTAAATATAGATATAAGTTGGATCGTCTTATATAGTTGGTAATTCTTTTATCTGAAAGGTATGGGTTTTATTAGTGGATAACAAGAAATGTATTATATTCTAAGAAAAAAATAGAATTCATATGGATGGAATAATCAAAAGAGTATGTGGAAGATGAATAATGAAGTATATATCAAGATTTTTAGACAACATAGTTTTATATATTAGTACTAGATAAAAAAAAACTTACAGAAACAATAAGCAATATTATAAAATGAAAGACCAATTAACTCTTTACATTTTTTCTTGTCCAATGTAATTAATCAATACATATTTGGGCCCTTTATATAATGCAATTTTTTTGATTCCTATTATATACTAATTTTTTTTGAACTACTACTATATAGTATACTAAAAAATTGGGCCCCTATTTTTTTGGACCCTGGGCGTGCGCCCACCCTCCCTCAGGGATGGCACTGGGTTTATATAAAATTCAATTATGAAATTCGATAACCTTTATTATTCATTTCTACCTACAAAATATTGTCTGTTAGAGATGCATAAGTGGTTACCAATAGATTTGGATTCAGAATTTTGTTTCTGAAATATAACATAATAATACAAAAATTAGTAACAAATATTAAGACATCATATCCAACTTTAAAGAACGACATAGAGGGTTTCTTGTTGTATTGTTGTTATTTATCAACACTGTTAATTATCAATACTGAAATTTATTCTTTGATATCTGATTGTGCTTTCTCAGTTTTCCAGCAATGATGATTGTAACACCTCAAAAATTAGGACAAACAAAACTTTTCATTAAACGGAAAAGTGGTATATAAATATGTCAAAACATGAGCCTCCCAAAAAAAGAAATAATAAACACATGTCAATTACAAGTTTATAATTAAAAGCAGTTGAAATAACAACATATTAATCTAATTTCTCTAAGAAATAAGATTACAAATCGGGTGTCATCTAATCATCCAAAAATAATGTTCCTTTACAAGAATGGTGTCTCAAAAGATGGTTTTCCCAAGCTTACTCTACCCCGGCTAAACCTTCTTAGAGATCGCACCGCTAGAACCTGAGATACATATCGACACCAAACAAGTGTTAGGACAAAAAGCCTAGTGAGTTTGAACAAGTAATGTATATATATATATATACAACATTTAACATCTAAGAATTTCCACATTATTACATGGTTCAACATTTAGGGGTTGTTTGGCAGTTGCTAAATGGTTTGGTGCACGATGATTAAGTGGTCAAAATGATTAAGACTTTTATGATCTAGTGCAAAATAAAATATGGTTGTTTGGTAATTGTTCAGGATGAAATTAGGCCGCTGAATGGTTAAGGGGGGCCCCAAGATACAAAATCATTCAGAGGGTTTTGGAACCATTAAGAGGCAAAAAAAATTGCTAAACAAGATTTGCCTCTTAGGGATTCAGAGGTTTCCTCTTAATGGAACCATTAAGAGGTAAACAAACAATCCCTTAGAATCAATGAGGGAGACCCATAACACATATCAGATTTCACCTCAAGAGTCGATACACCTTAGTGTCTACTTCCACGAGTAACACCACAAGGCTCGGCACATTGAGGACTACCAGGCATTACCCCGAATGGCGGAGATCTAGATGCATACCTAAAAGGTGGCACCGCTAGATCCTCCTAGTGCCTAGTTGATGGTTCATCCAAATCTTAATATATCATATTACACTTTTACTCCAAGCATTTAAGCACCAAGATGCCTCTTATTAAGCCAAATCCCCAAGTTAGGTCAAACCCTAAAATATGGGTATTTTCATAAAAGAGGTCAAAATATATACCAATATAGTTTGTAAACAATAAAATCATGCTTTTCAAGGTACCAAACGAGATATTTTACACCAAAAGCTCTATAAGTTCCCAAGATGATGAGATATGAACATTTTACCAAACATGAGATATTTGCACAAATAAAGTAGGAGAGGATGATGGAATACATATATATAGACATATATCTAGTTTTTACAAAGCATTTTAAAACTCACCACTTAGGTTTTAAGAGCAAAACCTAGAAAACTGTAACACCCCGATCTTTGGAAGGTATCGATCTTTTAAGACAAATATGAAAAATAGGATTTTGGATTAAATCCTAGATTTTATGGTCTTGTTGGATGGAGAATTCAAATACGAGTCCAACGGTTTTTTCCGGAGCGAAATCGGAGCTAAAACGAAGAAGTTATGGCCAAAACAGTGTTTAGAAAGAAACAGGACAACCAGAGTCGCGCGCGGGTTTTGGCGCTGATGTACCCGCACGAAGAACCGTGCAAAGCGCCTGATCTGCATAAAAACGCGATTTTCAGCCCCAAACTTCATTTCTTCATATCTATCCCATTTCAACTCCGATTTTTGTTGATTCAACTTGCTATGGTTTTGTTTTTGAGAGCTTTTCAAGGATAGAATGTTAGTTTTGGGGAGATCCAAGAGTTTTTGGTGGTGAAGTGGAAGCAAGGATCAAGAGCTCATCATCATTACCCCCATCTTTAAAAATTTAGGGTTTTCTAGGTTTTC
Organism: Saussurea involucrata; assembly: GCA_033807775.1. Taxonomy (NCBI): domain Eukaryota; kingdom Viridiplantae; phylum Streptophyta; class Magnoliopsida; order Asterales; family Asteraceae; genus Saussurea; species Saussurea involucrata. The sequence continues at coordinate 157,801,419 of CM066322.1, read as the reverse complement.
ATCAAAACCTAAGTGGTGAGTTCATCCTCCTAGATTCTAAACTTTCATATGAGTTATAGATGCTCCATTGATGACTTTCTAGTGGTTATATTTCTCAAATTTCGGTTTGGATGATTTTGAGAAAAGTTAGGTCAAATTGGGGTTTTTGGTCAAAATGGAGATTTTGATATAAGATGTTTGGGTAACGATTCTAAATGGTTGGATATGAACATTTATGGTTGGAAACCTATGATGCTAGAAAGGTTTGATGGTGATAATATCTAAGAATGGGAAAAAGGAAATATGCACCTTTTTCTTCCATACTCAGACATTCCTTCTTTGAAGAGAAAACCTTTTAGCAAAGACACAAGGGAGCATCCTCCTATTTGAGGATCCCACCGATTTGTCATGGACAAAGTAGGCGAGAGTCTTCTTAGGAAGTAGTCATGTGAGGATCCTCCTATTTTGAGGATCCCAACGATTTCTCATGGAGAATATCGGTGAGATGGCAAACATTTCTTCTTATGATGAAAATCTTCTTGGCAAGGAGATAAGGGAGGATTCTCCTGTTTGATGATCTCACCGATTTTCATGGGGACAATCGGTGAGACAGCTTAGTTTGGGCTGAGAAGTCCATCTTCAATCCGCATTGGTAGATTTACTTCTTCTTGATTTCGGTTGATCTTTGACTTCACCGAACTTTGACAGTATGACTAAGCTATTACAAAGAACCTAAAATTTCTCTAAGTATAAAAGATGTTTTTCAAGGAATGTAAGGAGATCAGGAGGTCATCTTCAAATCTCTGATGACCCAACATAATATTTATTCACGTTTTAAGTGAGTTCTTGGATCTACATCCATTATTTAGAAATGTTTCATCGTGGAGCTTTTGCCACGGGTTTTGTGTGTGTTGGAAAATGAGTTGTTCACATACTTAAATATAATTCATTTTGGAAAATCATGATTTTGAGTTGTACTCATGTGGTTTAACGAACTATTTTAATCATGATGAAAACTCTTGAAATCACTAGGCGTTAGGCTAACCCTTTTTATTTGTCGGCATGTGCAACAAGTTCAGGTTGAGAATAGTTCTAGTGACACTGTGAAGAATGGAGAGCTAGTTGTGTGCTCAAGAAGTAAGTGACTTGGTGGACTCTTCCACATTTTGGGATTAGCAACTTTGGTTTGAGTTAAATAACACCCAACTTTTGTAGTCTTGGTGTAGGACTTAGGATATTGAATTGTTGAAGTTGTTATGTTGTATATTTTGAGGTATTTCCAAGAATGGTTTGTAAAAGGAATTTTATCCTTATTTGATTATTTTACCGAAGTTTTGTTTAGTTGCTCTTTCCAATTTTGAGGGTGTTACAAAAACTTAGCAAACCCTAGAAATGTAGGAGAAAATAAGATGGAGACTTAATGGCTTGAAATCCCAGACTAAAAGCTTCAAATGTGATCTTGATGGCCAATAAATGTTTTCAACTAATCATGTGTTGCATTTAATGAGACGAGGGTTTTTGAGTGAATAAAAACGTCCAAGAATTCCCAAAATCGCTCTTCCTAAACTGGTCTTATGAAAAATGAGAGGAAAATGGATTAAGTGAAGTTTTATACCCAAACAGACCTCGGGCGACCTTGCCTAGCGACTTTGCCATTTGGCATTGTCGTTGGCATAATCGTCAGTCGCACCCCCTCTTGGTACACTTCTAGCGATATTGACCAGCGATTATGCCAGATGGCATTGTCGTTGTCATGGTCGCTCATTTTGTACCGAGCCCCTCATGCCCTCGGAGACTATGGTTGGCGATAATGTCATCTATCAACGTCGTCGGCATTGTCGCTCAGGGGGTACCGATGTCCGGATTCTTCTTCTCACTGATCCGTCAAGCTGATTGGTTAAACTATGCATAAAAGGTAGATTACTCAAGGTTGGAACCCCATTCTAACTTTTAAACATGCATAATTAAAACTACAAATAAAGAAGGGGTTTTAGGGAATTATACTGACCAAGTTTTACGGGTGTTACAATGACCTTGTGTGGCATACATCAAATCAAAATGATCATACCTAGGCTGCCTAGCCAAGGCAAACAATTCTATTTTGGTTCGGAATTTTTCAAAAAAACCTAATAAGGTCCGGAATAGGTTACACTTAAAGCGGCCTATTAAGAATAGAAACCGATTTATGAGCGATTACGAATTAGAATTTTTAAGACCAAGCGCTAATGGATATTATAAATATGATTGAGAAACAGATAAAAATATTGTATATTTTTCTTATCTTTTTTAATAAAGACAATGAGAAATGACCAAAATACCCCTTTGAGTTTACAGGGTTAACTATTTTGTAAGAGGGAGGGACTAAAAGTTTGTGAAAATGCAATTTATTTTGATTTTGGGACTACTGTAGGTAGAAAGTGCAAACCACATGGACCAAATCCGTAATTTACTCTAAAATAACCCCTTAATTGCTGACCTGCTTCTAACTTGGGGCAGAGATAAATGTGCTTCTTACAGGGTCAGTACACTATTTTCCATATTTAACTCTCTTTAATTTTTTTTCTTTTAATTATAGGAAAAGAGACCTATCTCTTTTTCTTCATTTGACAATCTCCTGAAATTAGGGGCGAGCATAACTGGTACCAGCAAAATTTCATGGAATCGGATCCAAAATCGCTCACTTTGGTTCTCTTTATTTTGGAAATGGTCCCGGAACCGCTGGAACCGATTCCGGGTACCCAGACTTGATTTTTTTTTACATTTCATACAATAAAAAGTAATTTTAAGTCTATTGCAAAGTAGAAAGTACAAACTTAAAGTAATAAATATAACAATCGGTGAAAACTTCCAATAAAAAGTAATTATTACATAAACAAATTAGAAATTCTCGAGTCTTGACATCAACAAAACGAATAAAACACTTGGATAGCACTTCACGTCTACACATCACTTCATGTTTTCACGTCAACACCTAACAAATAAAACACTTGGATTAAAGTTAAAACTAATAAAACACATTACAAAACCAATACCACACCAATTTATTAATTGTCACTACAATAATTAAATAAATCAGAAGATTACCTCAAAATAAATTAGTTGATGCTAACAAATTAATGTCTCATCTAGATCATTACGACCAATTTCTCAAATGAAATTAACAAAAAACACAAATTAGAATGTTAAATATGATATAAAAAATATCTGAAAAAAGACAATAAATAAGTAAATTACCTTCCTCATATTTCTGCACATCCTCCAAATATTGTTCCATGTCAATACATATTGTTGATGCCCTCAACCAATCTTGAGCACATATCAAAGCTTCCACCGTCTTCGGACCCAAATTACTACGAAACTCATCCACCACACGACCGGATGTACTAAAAGCAGACTCACATGTAGACTGGAATGGCTAGAATATATTTTGCCATTTATTAGTCATATTGATGTATTAGATAAGTTTATGTTGGGCTTTTAGTTTTGTATTGGGTTGTGTTTATTTTCTCCTTTAAATACTTTGTACCTCTCTTCTTTTTTAATCAATGACAAAGAAACATTCTCCCAAAGTCAATACCATTGATGCCAATACCTTGTATATTATACACTTTTCACTCCACCACTTCAAAATTTCAAACTATATGATGATATAGGTTGTACATTTCTTCTCCTCACACTCACTTTCTCCTGGCATGCACATGCTGTCTCGATCAACACTTTATACAAAATATGTGGTAAACAATGATGATTTTTGGTAAGTACTTACCTGAGTCAGACCTCTTAACCAGATTAGACCTCTTACCTCAATCAGTACTTACCCACAAAATTTGATAAACCAGAAATTTTTTCAAACGGTTGCACCATTTGACTATAAGAAACAAATATAAAGATATTTTTACAAAATTGATATTGGTTTGGTGGTTAGTTCTTTGTTTTTCAAATGTAAGGTATTGTGTTCGAGTCCTGTTATTGCAAGTTTTTTGAAACATAATAATTTGAAATTAAAATGTAAAAACAAGGATAATGACTCTACCAAGACTCGAACCCGGATCTGAAGTGGAAAGAAAGCCTTGCAAACCAACACTACCAAGGAAAACTTGTGTCTTTAAAGTAGTTTCAAAATACAAGTGGTGGCGTACAACAAATTGATACGGTTGCACATTTCACAAACCTAAAATTTTTACCCTTCAACAGAAGAATAATACGGTGGCACCACTACAAGTCTACCCATGTGATAAACAACCCCTTAACGAGGTATTTAAATGTTAGGGACTAGTGGTAAAATGTAACACCCCGAAAATCCTAACTCAAATTGTAAATAGTCCATTTAGATTTATTAGAAGGACAAGGTGTTTCATTGGAAGGTGGGACGCGTAATGCTAATTGGATCCCTCGAGAAATTGGCCAGGTTTGGACTCGGTACAAGTCCAGCGAGTATGACACTCGCGAGAGTGACATGGTCACTTTCGCAGTGTCACTTTCGCTAAGAATGTACCGAGCGTTTTGGGAGGTCCAGCGAGTATGACACTCGCGAGAGTGACATGGTCACTTTCGCAGTGTCACTTTCGCCGAGTTTGTACCGTGGGCATTTTTGGTAGCGGGCGAGAGTGCCCTGGCGATTGTGACATGGTCACTCTCGCCGTGTCACAATCGCGAGCGGGTTCCAGGGTGTTTTAAACCCAAGATTCCATTCCCCTTTCATTCTCTATTCCACCCATTTCTCTCTAAACTCTCCCAAACCAAACCCTAACCCTCTAAATCGTTTTTGGAGCTCTTGAAGCCATAAATCTTGCAAATCAAAGTTTCTCTCTCAGTTCTTAACAAGGGATTATGGATGGAGGTTAGAACCCTTCTTCTCACTTTCGTTTTGGTAAGATTTCTACACTTTCTAGGGTTTTACCCAACCCTCACCTAAACCTTTTCCTTCCTTTGGATGAAATGAAGATTGAGGCTCACTTTGGTAACACTAGAAGTGTTTGGTTGGTGGATTCACTTGATGGTTGAGGTAATCTCCTCTTCTCTTCATTTTGGAAATTAGGGTTTTGATCTATTGGTGATTTTGGGTGTAATATGTTGGGGGAAATGATTCTAAGTGTTTGGGGATAAATATTTATGGTTGGAAACTTATGGATTTAGGTTTTGGAAGATTTGGACTTGAAGATACGGACTTCTTCAAAGGAGCATACGTATGGGAAAATCTAGATTTAGCTTAATCTAGCGAGGTGAGTTCAAGTTACTTTGCGAAAACTTTGTACATGCCAAAATGTTATTTTTTCCAAGTAATTATGTGTTTTACCTGAAAATTATCAATGTTGAGTTAATTGGTGGATTTTACCTTTTGAGGTATTAATTGTGGTAAATGTTGTAAAACACTACTTTTGAATATTTTGGAAAAATGTGATAGCTAATATTTATATGAAATAGGATATTGATTTATGTGATAAATGGAATCTATTGTTATGAAAATGCATTTGGGGATAATTTGGAAATATGCATATAGTACATCATGAGATGTTTTGGAAATGTAAAGGTGTGAGTCCTTTGGAAATGAAGGTTTTCCCGATCCAAGATTTTATTTCGGGTTTTCATGGATTTGAAGTATTTACTGGCAACAGGTGTGTGTTGTTGTATTTAATATCATTTTATGACTTTTATGAATTATCTTTCGAGTTAGTTGAGCTTGTGGCTCGGTATTGGATTTTCTTAAGTCTTGGGGACATTTGTCCGTTTTGATAGCTCAGAGTTGAGTTTTGATCACGATTTATGTTATTGGGGAATTGCATGTTTTGAAATGCATTGGTTTATAAGTTTGGGGTCGTGTAATATTTTAGACCTTGTTGGCCATGGATCCATAGGCATTTGAGTTTTCCCCTTAGTCTCGCGGGCAAGAGGTCGGGATTGATTGAGCTCAGTTTACGAGACGTTAGTTTCTTTTGTAGCACGGAATAGGCATCGGGTTCCATGATAAGTAAGGCGTGGACCTAGATGGTCGGGCGTCGTCTCATGGGCAGTAAGGTGTAATTCCCTATATGTGCTTAGCACGGGATAGACATCGGGTTCCATGATAAGTAAGGCGTGGACCTATATGGTCGGGCGTCGTCTCATGGGCAGTAAGGTGTAATCCCTAATGTGCTGTTGTGGATTTGGAGTGACCCAATGTATAGACCTGGAGTGGTTAAAGTTAGGAACTCCCTAGTCTCGCGGGCAATAGATCTGGAGTGATTGAGCTCAGTTACGAGAGTAATCCACGTGGGTGTTTTTATTGCATAGTAAGTGACCCACTTTAGTGTTCCGTCACGTGCGATGTATACAGGTCTCCCCCGTCACCGAAAGGTGTTGTTTTGGGTATTTATTGCTACTCATGTTTTCGGTGACGTGTTATATTTATATGGATTGTTTTTCCATGGTATGTAAGTTGTAGTTTATATCTCATTTGTGTGTGATGTTTTGGGTAATTGTGTTTATCCATGTTTTCGGTAACGTATCATATTTATGAGATTTGCATTTCCACATTATATGAGTTGTGGATTATGTTTCATCCATATTTTGGGATGTTTTGGGATAATGGCAAATATTTATGAATTCAATCGTTTTGAGAATTGAATGTTATCTCACATTCACGATGATTTTGGAAATGAGTCAATTTTGGAAATCGTGCTATATTAAAGATTTCAATATGGAAATTGTATGAGTTGAAAAACGGGTGAATTGAGTTTAAAGTGAACTCTTTTGAAATCATGGCTAAAACTACTACTTTCGCGATTTATGATTTTATATAGTCATGATAAAATGCTTGAACTCACTAGGCGTTAGCCTAACCCTTTTTATTTGTCGGCATGTGCAACAGGCTCAGGTTGGGAGTAGCTTTAGCTACACTGTGAAGTGGCGAGTGCTAGTAGAGTGCACGAGAGATGATCTCGATTTAGTGAATCTTCCGCATATATTTGGGACTAGCAACTTGAGTTATATTAAGTAACGCCCGTCTTAAGTTTATAGTTGTGGAAAGTATAATGTTTAAATTCCGAGGTATTTTCAGGAATGAACTGTAGAAATGATTTTATCTACTTTTGGTGATTTTATTGAAATTAAAGTTAGTTGCTCGTTCCGAATTTGAGGGTGTTACATAAAAGCAAATTAAAACAAGAGTAGATTACATGTGTGGTCCATGTGGGTTATGTGTTTTAACAATTTGGGTCTCTACATTGAAATATCTATGTATTCATCCTCGTTGTTTTCATTTTATAACACTTGGGTCCCTAACACCCCATCCCCCATTTTTGTGCACAGACTCGTCGCCCCATACCTTTTCTTGATCAACCTCCATCTTTGCCTTAGCCACCATCACCACCGTCGCCATTCTTCTTCCTGATTAAAACCCACTATTCACCACCGCCATCCACCTATTGGTCTAACATCCCCCTTACTCTGGCATCCATTCCCGGTGGCCTCCTCCAATTCTATCCCTTTCCATCTCCGACAGCCACCCAATTTTTTAGGGTTGATGTTAAGAACACTTTGAATCAAGAAAGCAGAGAAAAACTCACCCACAAACAAGACTGTGAAACTTGCCATTTTATTAGAAATCTCAGGCTTTAAATAAGCTTACAATCAACAGACTTCCTACTAAGTAGCAACCCAGGATGAATAAAAAAATCCCTACTTTTACTCTAACAAAACCTGAAGACCAGGTATTATTTAGGATAGGAAAGACTAAGTAAAAGATAAAATATTAAAGGGACAAATCTAGAAAACAGATAGACTTTAAACGAACTCTTCAATCCCTCCCCTAAACTAACTGTAGTGCTACATTTAGTTTAGCTCCTTCGTTGCATATACACCCGGCTTCTCTCTGAACCTTCGAAAGTCATCCAGCTTCAAAGGCTTTGTCATCACATCTGCAACTTGATCATGAGTTCCACAGTGAATCAACTCAATTAATCCTTCCTTTGTGAGGTCACGTAAGAAGTGAAACCTCACATTGATATGTTTACTTCTCCCGTGCATAATCAGATTTCTTGATAGATTGATTGTTGAGGTATTGTCACAATGAATGACAGTACACTTTCCTTGTTTTTGACCAAGCATCGTTAGCACTCGCCTCATCCAAATTGTCTGAATTGCACAACCGGCAGCTGCTACAAACTCAACCTCTGTTGTAGACAGGGTGAAAATTGGTTGTTTTTTGGAAGCCCATGAAATAGCACCTAAACTTAAAAGGAAGACATAGCTAGATGTACTTTTGCGGTCTTTTGTATCACTAGCGTAATCACTATCGGTGAAAACAACTAGTTCTTCGGGCCCTCCCTTCTTGTAAAGAATTCCATAGTTCCACGTCCCTTTTAGATACCGAAGTATCCTTTTAGCTGCCAACAAGTAAACTTCAGTTGGATTCGCCATAAATCTGCTAATGAGACTTACACTGTACATTAAATCTGGACGAGTAGTGGTGAGATACATTAGGCTACCCACAATTTGCTTGAAATACACTCGTCTACTTTTACGCCATTTTCGTCTTTGCAATGAGATTGTTCACCGGGTTGCATTCTTCCATCCCAAAGTGATTCAGAATCTCTTGAGCATTTGCCTTCTAACACACAAAGATGCCTTCTGGATCTTGAGAGATTTCTATACCCAGGAAGAATTTCATCATTCCCAAACCAGTCATCTCAAAAGCCTTCATCATTAAGCCTTTAAACTTCTTTAAGACATCTTCATCATCTCCTGTATAGATCAGATCATCAACATAAATGCTCACAATCAGCAAGTTACCTTCTTTGCTCCTCCTAGTGAAAAGAGTCTGCTCGTTTGCACATCTTTCAAAGCCTTCATTAATGAACCAAGACTTTATACGACAAAACCAGGCATGTGGTGCATGCTTTAGACCGTACAAAGCTTTGTGAAGTTTGTATACTTTGTTCTCATTCCCTTTCTTCTCATAACCTCTTGGTTGGTCTACGTACACATCTTCATATAACTCACCATGCAAGAAGGCTGATTTTACGTCCAACTGATAAAGCTTCCAGCCCTTTTGAGCTACTTGTGCCATGATCATCCTCACCGTTTCCATTCTCGCCAATGGTGCAAACACTTCGATGTAGTCAATCCCATGCTTTTGCGAGTTGCCTTTAGCCACTAGTCGGGCCTTGAGTTTATCTACCCCTCCTTGCTCATTGAACTTTGTTTTGAACAGCCACTTGACTCCGATTTTCTTGCTCCTAGGAGATAAATCTACGAGTGACCAGGTCGCGTTTCTTTCTATTGCATCAATTTCACTATCCATAGTTATTCTCTATTCTAGACTTTGGGATGCCTCCTCATACGAGATTGGATCATTTACACCAGTTAGGACTACGTTGGCTTCCAACTCTTCTTCTGACAGCCCTTTTCCGGATGTGTAGTCTTCAAGATGCGTTGGTGCTCGATTAATTCTTCCAGAGAAGGTTGTCTCTGGCACTTGGATTTGGTCATTGTTTCCATTACTTGGGCCGATTGATGCACCCGAGTGATCACCCGACACATCATCTTGCTCAACTTGCACGTTTCTTTCACCGTCTTCTTCTTCTTTTATGTCTCCCCATGTGAATTCGGTATTGATTATTTTCTTTCCAACTCTATCCCTTGTCTTCTTCAAAGATCACATAGCGACTAACCACCATCTTCTCTTTGGTTGGGTCATATAATCGGTATGTTTTAGATTCATCACTGACTCCCATCAATACACAAGTGTAACTCTTATCTTCCAACTTGGTTCTTTTAGCATCAGGAACATGAACATGTCCTAAACATCCAAAAACACGAAAGTGAGCTACAAATGGTTTGATACCTGACCACATTTCTTCTGGCGTGACATTTTGCAATGCCGATGTAGGACTGTGGTTAAGCACATAAGTGACCCACTTCACCGCCTCAGGTGAAAATGGCTTTGGATTCCCTTACTGAATGACTATAACCCAGATTCGTCAGCATATGAAACCTACGATCGGATTCTAACCCATCTTCGTGGATCACCAACTCCCACGATGACTATGGCGTTACTCCGGCCTCTCCCATTATCTCCACTTGAGTTATGGGTTTCTTAAGCAGGTTAGGTTTCGAGATTTTGAAGCCCCGGTTTTCGAGATCGAGATATGGGATTTTGAAGCAAACTAAGTTCCAAGTTTTTAAAGATCTAGTTTTTGAAGCCCTCTTTTTGTATATTGTGATATGGGTTAATGAAGATCTTGAAGATCGATTGGTTTGTCGTTTTTGAACTACAGATTTGACGATTTTGTATAGTTTTTGAACTGTAGATTTGAGTTTTTTTTATTTTACGCATACAAACTATCATTTTGTTTATTTAAAGTTTTGATTTCAGAATCTAAGTTTGATTAGGTTTTGATTATGCATAATTTTGTATTACAAAATACTTTGAATCAATTATATAACTTTAACATGTTATTGTTGTTCATACGTTTGAATATTGATTTCGGTTAGGTTTGGATTTGAGTTCATTTGTTATGTTCGGTTATGCTTGGTGTGTGATCTAGTGCATAGTGGCCGGAGATGTGGTAGTGGTCGGAGAAAGGAAAGGGGTAGTGTGTCTCACCGGAGAATATGAAGAAGATAGAGTAAATTACATTATTGATCCCTATGGTTTAATAAATAAATAGTGTAAACTAATTGAAAATAAAAAATAAACTAAATAACTAAAATACCTCTCTAAACTAACCGGGTTAACGGCATTTCTTGAACGGAGTTAGATTTAGGGATCTAATACGATAAAATGTAAATCACGGGAATACAATTCATATATATCTCGATATAGAAACCCAGAACCAATGAGCCTTTGGCCTAGCGGTATGTGAGTCTTTGGTCTCCTAGGAGGTCAAAAGTTCAAACATCACCAAAGATGAGAAGGGTGTGAGTTTATTTGTTATATTTAACGTATATAAATATTATATACTCAAAAAAATAGGAACCCAGAATGTTAAAACACATAAACCACAAAGACCAAACATATAATTTACTCTTAAAACAATAGTCCGCTACAAAATTAGAAGATTAATGAAATATGATTTAGTTTCAAGGACATGTTTATATAATTCACTATACTATGGAAGCAATGTTTTAAAAAACTCGCCGCACAACCGTCATGGTACCAAGATTTGTGTCTCATGCCATGTTAAGCTCATGATACGCTATGGCCTAATGCATAGTTTTCGTAATACGATATTTGATTTTTTTTACGTTTTTAATGTCTTATTTGCAAGTTCTTTAATATGTAACCTAATTTAACTTGTTTACTACTATTGGCTCATTGAGTAACACTACAAAACATATGTTTTAATATATGAATTAAAAATTTGATGGCTATAAGTCACTCCTGGAAAACGTCATAGCTTCTAAGATTTGAGGCTTGGCCTCGCCACCACGTCTCACACCATTTAGAACCTTGTATGGAAGACACATTTGACAATTGTTGGAAAAAAATACTTTTTTTTAAGTATATGATATTCATATACGACAAATGTAACAATTAAACTCACTCTCCTCACCTTTGGTGAGGTTTGAACCCCTGACCTCCTATAAGGACAAAAACTCCCATACCGTTAGGCCAAAAGACCTTTTTTGTTGGAAAAAACTACTATAAAAAGAATTATATTTCTTGTCCCTGTGGTTTACCAGAAATCTGATTGTCGTCCCTCAACTAAACTAATTACATCGTAGCCCTTGTGGTTTGCATTTTGCTTTGGTTTAGGCACGAACATTAAGTTCCTTCACATGGCAGCAGCTAACAGTCGTTAAACAAAATAACCCAAACCAATGCATAATGCAAACCATAAGGTCTAAGATACAAATAGTTAAGTTAAGGGACGAGAACCGTATTTTTGGTAAACCACATAAACGAAAAATGTAATTCACTCTTAAAAAATAATAAACATTTTTCAAAACAAAATGTACTTTCTTATAAAAAAAAACAGAAACCATTCAAGTCTGTGTCTACTACCAGTACATCAAACACATCTCTGCATAAATATGCATCATCAAGCAAACACTGAACTGTATTCTCCTCAAGAAACAACACAAAAAAGTAAAATGTCTCCAAAACTGAAACCTAAATAATACTTAATTAAACATGATGATGATTCTGCAATTAACCTTGATTCTTTGTTTTTAGTAGCGACCAACACCCCAAACTCTTATAACTCCATCTGTATATCCACTGAATAGGGTGCTTCCATCCACACTCCAACTCAAGCTTGTGCAGTAGATTACCTACAACAAAACACCTTTTTCTCAATAACAACCCCCTTTTTCTTTTCTTTTCTTTCCTCCCAAAATATGTTTATATCAATGATTGATCCATGTCATAATCAATGTTAGAATTGAATATTGTTTTGAAACAAACTAAAATAGAGATGTATGTGGACAATTATTTCAGAACAAAGGGAGTAATAGCAAATAACATACAGCAGTCAATAAACCAAACCAACCCTGTATATCCCACCCAGAGATGGGGTATGGGGAGGGTAAAAGTGGACATTTATTTTGGGACAGAGGTAGTAATAACAAATAACAAAGAGTAGAACCACAATCCATTATCCCACTAAGAGGTAGGGTAAGATGTACATAGACCTAACCTATACTTTGAAGAGTAGAATCGCAATCCATTATTTAATATTATTTCCACAGTTATGTTGACAAGAATGTCTAGGTGTTTCTTACGTTGTATCATCTTGAAGCAATATTAAGATTATAACATATGATTCATGGCAAACTTCAAACATGTATATCAAAGTAAACTATCATAACTACAAGTGTTAAATACACATCAGAATTAAGTATACACCCACAAAATGGAGAATACCAGTTAACAAATTAGATGCACAAAGCATTTTCAGTAAAACAGGATGAAAGCTAAGATTGTAACAAAAGAAGACACAATACATGTCTACAAAAAGTAGTGCATTGCAAGACAAATGCATGAAAAACAAGAAATTCTATAACGGCTAAAAACGCCATAAACAAATCAGAAGCAGAAGAAACACTAGTTCTTGAAGTAAAAGCACCAAGACCCACATTGGATTTGCTAAGAAGGTTTTATTTTTGCCACAATTACATGTCATTTTAGTAAAACGATGTTACAATGAACTCATTGCCTGTGTGAACCTATAAGCATAAAAAACAAGTGTCCCCAAAGTAACTAAAAACCATACTAGTTGGCAGATATAGCTAAAACAAACATTGTAACTGGGAAACATAAACATGTTTAACCATTATACTTGACTTTAGCTTTCAACAAAACTAGTAGACACCACAAAAACAAAAATTTAAGCTTCAACAAAAAAATGCCATTTTGGAATGTTTCCAAGTAGAATGAAGACTTTGAAACCTAAAACCAACCAACTATTTTTCACTCAAGTGTAACAAATTGCATTGACCCATCAATAATTAAAACTAACTCTATCCCACTATTTACATTTGAATGTTTAACTGAAACACTTAGTTGTTGATTTACATGTATTTCCTTTCTTGAAAAAATAAACAAATAATCAAGTCTTGTATAGTGCATCACTAACAGCATAATCATGAAGTGAAATCTTTCTAATATTCACCAGTAAGCAATGCCATTTAGATTCAAACATCATAAAATAGCAAAAATAAGCAACATAAAATAAGACCTTATTTTTTCCAGCATTGGTTTGAGTAGTGGTGCCTTCAGCTGCCATTTCAGACTCCTGCTTAAGATCAACCTTAAGATCCACAACAATAGTCTTACTCTCCAGATCCCAAATCTTAATACTCGACTCTGTAGCAGCACACAGCCAGTACCTATTGGGACTAAAACAAAGAGCATGAATAATTGAACTAGCATCAAGAGAATACAATCTCTTCCCCTCAGTCAAATCCCACAGCAAAATCATCCCATCTTTTCCACCACTAGCACACAGAGAACCATCTGGAGACACCGCAACAGTGTTAACATAGCCAGCATGGCCGGTCAACGTTGACCTCAGTTTACAATTAGTCAAATTCCAGATCTTCACTGTCTTATCCCAAGAAGCTGACACAATCGTTGGCTGCAATGTATTAGGGCTAAAACGAACACAGCTTACCCAATCAGTGTGCGCGTCGCCATCTTGAATTGTGTATTTGCACTCACCGAGTGTGTTCCACAGTTTGATTGATTTGTCACGCGACACAGAGACGATCTGACGATTGTCGATGGAGAATGCGACAGAGAGGACATCTTTGGTGTGACCTACGAACCGGCGGGCGGTGGTTCCGGCGTTGAGATCCCAAAGACGGAGTTCGCCGTCCCATGAACCGGAAAGTGCGAACTGGCCGTCGGAGGAGAGAACGACGTCTTGAACGAAGTGAGAGTGGCCGGTGAGACGGCGTTGGGCGACGCCGTAGGTTTTGTCTTCCTTTGTTAGGCGCCAAACGATGATGGATTTGTCGCGAGAAGATGTGACAATCATGTCGGAGTTGTCGATTGGGGTGGCGATTGCGGTGACCCAATCAGTGTGGGCTCTCATGGTGCCGCGCAACACCAACGAATCCGCCATTTTTGTTGCTGGTACAGAAGGTTAGGAGGAAATGATGGAAGAGGCTGGAAAGGGTGGGAGAAACCCTAGAAGCTGAAGTTGTGAATTTATAGTTGGCTTTTTAGGGTTTTGGACGCTTTGATACAAATTCTTTTTAACAAAAGTAAATTACATTTTTGGTCCCTCTCATTTGTTCCAACTTTCATATTTCGTCCTTGTGATTCACTTATCGATACAATATCTTTTTAACAAGAGTAAATTACATTTTTGGCCCCTCTCATTTGTTCCAACTTTCAGATTTCGTCCTTGTGATTCGCTTATTACATTAGTTGTCGCTGACACAGTGTAATTTTAGATCTTTATGGATTTAGTCTCTATCCTCATGAAAGGAGCATTATGCACATATGAACATTCATGACTTTCGGTTACCAAGCGTAATATCAGTCACTCCTACTCGATAATTTATTATGGTATGGTCGACTAATGATGATTGTAGGATTGTTCTCTTTGTAGATGTCCTTAATATCCAATACGAGAAACGAGAAAGTCTAGGGCCAATAGAAGTATCTTGACAATCACATCATTAAGTACCCCATTGGTGTCCTTATTTATGGATCAACAAGTAAGTCGTTTTAAGTTCACAAAACTCATTGATTTTATAAAAATACTTCACTAGCTCCTAAATCCAACAAAGCCCCTTCTATCGCGGAATTTCTCATTGTGACTAGAATGATATGGGTCCATTGAATCTTGGCATTTTTATGTAGTAGGGACGCAAGAGAATAGTACAAACATGTTTGGTTATACTTCAATCTTCTTAGGAATTGTAGCTTTATCCTTCAGCTTTTCAACACATATGCCTTAATTAGAGTTACATATAGGTTTTGATAATGAAGACGCAAATTAGCTCCCAAAACAAGTTATTGATAATGGTGTCTTATGGTTTATAAACTGAAGAAATAAGTTTCCTTTTGCAAAGCTAAAGGATCGTATCCAAATATACCTTTAAACTTTGGACAACGTAACGACTGTAAAATTAATAATTTTTCATTTGAACATGTATATATATAGAGAGAGAAAGAGAGGGGGGGAGAGAGAGAGTAATAGAAAAAAAAATATGCTTGAATTGATCAACTATGATGACCAAGCGTTTCTCATTTACAAATAAAGAATATATATATATAGGGTTGGGTTGCGGGGAGAATGAAAGTTATGGTGAAAAAGGTAAGAAGGAACATCCATTCTTGGATGCATTCTTGGATGCATATTTGGATGAGGTGCACCGAGATAAGATGCACTAAATCAATCCTTGTATCAACCGCCGAAGCTGATTGGCGGGATCCCCCTCGTGGGGTGCACCGCCGACCGACCTTGATCTTCTAAGAAGGGTTCGAGTGCGAGCCGTGCGGGGAAATCCAAGTGGTGTGCGGGGAACGAATTCATAGGTGAGCTTGAGATCAAATATGGTCATAGTTCAAATCCCTTCTTACCTTCTCACCTTAACAATTCTTCTCACATGATCTTTCATCTATATATATAAAATCTCAAACCCACCCATGAATTGGCACTTCTCACGGGAATTGATCTGGTGCATCTCATTAGGTTTGATCTTCATTTAGGATTAATCCTATGGTTTATTCCCTTCCTACCCTTCTCATCATAACTTCCCTTCTCACTAAAATCCAACCCTATTTATATATATATATATATATATATATATATATATATATATATATATATATATATATAGGCGAATGATCGTGTGAGAAGTTGAGTTAACGTGAGAAGTGGATCTGAACTGTTGATCACTTTTAATATAAAGTCCGCCCATGAATCGCGCTTGATAGGGGAAATTGATCTGGTGTATCTTGATGCATCTTATCTTGTGTTCTCATTCTAATGTGCATCCAACAGTTGATGACCTACTTCTCAGGCTTCTCACGTTAACTCAACTTCTCACCGGAACCCAGCCATATATACATACATACATACATACATACATATATATAGGCGGATGATCGTTTGAGAAGTTGAGTTAACGTGAGAAGCATGAGAAGTGAATATGGACCATTTATCACTTTTAATCTCAAGCCTACCCATGAATGGCGCTTTGATACATGCATTGATCTAGCACATCTTATCTCGGTGCATCTCATCCTAATGTGCATCCAATGGTTGATAACCACTTCTCATGCTTTTCACTTTAACTCAACTTCTCACCGAAACCCATCCCTATATATACGTATGTAGATACTATATAGCTGTAGGTTCAAATGAGAAGTGATAAATATATGAGAAATAGAAAAGTAATCATACGGTCAAGCTTAGATTTGACCGGTCAAAAATTGCAGCTTTGACTGATCAAAATTTGCGGTTATGCCAAAAATAGAGGGGTAGTTTCATAACTTTTACAAATAGGCGGCAAACGTGTTCATATGTGAATCTGTGTGATTCACATATGAATTTTATGTTCATATGTGAACCCGTGTAATTCATATATGAATTTTATGTTAACTGATTCACATATGAACCCTTGTGACTCACATATGAACTAATTAACTTATAACATATGAACTAATTAATTGATTCACATATGAACAAATTAACTGATTCACATATGAACTTGTTTAACTAACCCTCTATCTTTTGTAGACCATGCGAGAAATTATCTGGCGCTTCACAGTCAAAGCAACAAATATTGACGAGATAAAGGGTTAGGATCACTTATCTACTTCTCATACATTAAGCACTTCTCATTTGAACCTCTCCCTATATATATATATATATAGATAGATAGAGAAAAGTTCAAATGAAAACTCAAATTCAATTGTAAACATGAGGACAAATCTCGTCCATTGATCGCAGCCATATTTAAGCCATTCCTAAAATTCAGCTTTAGGGGTATTTTCGTCAAATTAGAATCAGCGCCTATTTTTGTTGAATTTTTAGTTTCTTTTTTAATTAAAAAACTTTTACCCCCTTAAATTTTAAAATAAATTATCTCAAAAATTACTAACATTTTAATCAAACAAATTACATCAAAAAAACGAGAATTTCGTGCTCTTCGATATGACATCCATCATGATATAGTTTTTTTTTGATTTAACCGTTTTTACGTGAAATCGTGTATATGTGTTATATTCAGACTGAATATAACACATATACACGATTTCACGTTATAACACATATTCAGACTGAATATAACACATATTCAGTCTGAATATAACACATATTCAGTCTGAATATAACACATATTCAGTCTGAATATAACACATATTCAGACTGAATATAACACATATTCAGACTGAATATAACACATATTCAGACTGAATATAACACATATTCAGTCTGAATATAACACATATTTAGACTGAATATAACACATAAAACCATGCGATAAACACGACCAATAATTGTGTGGTAAAACCTAATATGTGGTATATGATATCACGTGATGATCAAGTTCTTCAAACCGAGATGTAGCTGAAAAATATGAGGCTAGCGGTAGTTGAACAATAACCAAATCAAAAAAATCCATGCGATGTATTGATATGTATGTCACCAAGAAAACCAAAGATGGATAATAACAGCAACAATATTCGATGAACAACACAGATGGTTAAGGGAGAATGGCCTTAGTATGCATGCGTGGCATGTATATGCAATGTGAAAGAATGCAGCAATAGATGTGAACAAAAGAAGACGTGAGTGATGAATATGTGTTATATTCAGACTGAATATAGTTTTTTTCGATTTAACCGTTTTGTACGTGAAATCGTGTATATGTGTTATATTCAGACTGAATATAACACATATACACGATTTCACGTTATAACACATATTCAGACTGAATATAACACATATTCAGTCTGAATATAACACATATTCAGTCTGAATATAACACATATTCAGACTGAATATAACACATATTCAGACTGAATATAACACATATTCAGTCTGAATATAACACATATTCAGACTGAATATAACACATAAAACCATGCGATAAACACGACCAATAATTGTGTGGTAAAACCTAATATGTGGTATATGATATCACGTGATGATCAAGTTCTTCAAACCGAGATGTAGCTGAAAAATATGAGGCTAGCGGTAGTTGAACAATAACCAAATCAAAAAAATTCATGCGATGTATTGATATGTATGTCACCAAGAAAACCAAAGATGGATAATAACAGCAACAATATTCGATGAACAACACAGATGGTTAAGGGAGAATGGCCTTAGTATGCATGCGTGGTATGTATATGCAATGTGAAAGAATGCAGCAATAGATGTGAACAAAAGAAGACGTGAGTGATGAATATGTGTTATATTCAGTCTGAATATGTGTTATATTCAGTCTGAATATGTGTTATATTCAGACTGAATATATATTCAGTCTGAATATGTGTTATAACGTGAAATCGTGTATATGTGTTATATTCAGTCTGAATATAACACATATACACGATTTCACGTAAAAAACGGTTAAATCGAAAAAAAAACTATATCATGATGGATGTCATATCGAAGAGCACGAAATTCTCGTTTTTTTGATGTAATTTGTTTGATTAAAATGTTAGTAATTTTTGAGATAATTTATTTTAAAATTTAAGGGGGTAAAAGTTTTTTAATTAAAAAAGAAAATAAAAATTCAACAAAAATAGGCGCTGATTCTCATCTTTCCAATTTTACCCCTGCGCGCTAAATATTCATTAAGCCATGGACAGAGTTTTCAACTTATTTACAAAATTGCCACCGTGTTTTTTTGCCATTGATCTCTTCACGAGATTATTAATCAACGGATGTGGTTTGTCCTCACGTTTACAATTGAATTTGAGTTTTCATTTGAACCCATCCCTATATATATATATATATATATATATATATATATATATATATATATGTGAAAACCTAAAAAAATGGAAAACTAAGAAACACCTTAGTAGCCTTTCATCGGGACGACATGCACACGTGCATACAAGTAATTTGTAACATGTCCACGTGCACAAAAACAAAAACAAAAAAAACAACTGTACAAGTGCATACCGTCCAGATGAAGGCTTACCTGGGTGTTCCTCAATTTTTCATTTTTTTGAGATTTTCCTTTGAAACTCCTCTATATATATGTCCAAATGATAAACACAAAAATGTTGAGGATGAGATAAACAATATCAACCACTAGTTTAATACTTTGATTTCCAAGTTTCTTCTTCACTAATTAATATAACTATGGAAAAAACAAACATCGCAATTTATCTCATATATATTTTTTTTCTATAACATTTTTTGGATATTGATAATCATCGATTTTTTATCCAATTTTCCACCTTAAAATTATTGGCAATTTTATGATATACAAATCGAATTAAATATCATTTGTTTAAATCTCATATGTGAACTCGAACATCGATACTTTTCATTGGTAGTTTGAAATGTAACCAAACGGAGAAGATCCCAACAAACCACTATCAAATGGTGATAATTAAATGTATATTGGTTCATATGTGAACATGTGAATCCTAACATAGCCTTGCATGTGAATCCTAATGTAGATTCACATGTGAATCTTAATCATAAATTATACGTGAAACAATTTAAACTTATAATTGAGATCCCGAATCAGTTTAACATTCATATGTGAACATGTTGATCATAACATAGATTTACATGTAAATCTTAATAATTATAATTTATACGTGAATCAATTTGCAACTTATAATTGAGATTCTAAATCAGTTTAAGATGCATATGTTTGCAACTTATAATTGAGATTCTAAATCAGTTTAAGATGCATATGTGAATATGATACGGATGTATATATTTAGATGTCATGATGGATCTTAAATTAAAGATAGCAAAATTCTTGTTTTTTATATAATTTATTTAAATGAAATATTGATTATATTTTAGATAATATAATTTAAAAGAAATTGGGTAATCTAATTTTTATTTAAAAAAGAAAGTGAGTAATCTTTTTTGGAAAATGAGTGGATTAGTGATTTAATTATACAAAGGTTTCAAACCCCCCCCCCCCAACTTGCTTAGGTCCTTTAAAATAGTCACAATCACTGTTCTAAAAAACGCGTCCTGGCGCCGAGGCGTGGCCTTGCCGCCACATTATACCCCTTGGCATCGAGATAAGGCGTGTAACTCGTTATGGCGCTCCATGCCGCGTTATGGTGTTACAAATTTGTGTACTTTCGATTTTTCGAATCTATGTACTTCGAAATTCAATTCGAATTTGCCCATTAGTATCAATTAAAATTTAGAATTTCTTTTGTTTATCGTTTTTATATGAATTTAAATTGTTAATAACTTAATTTTATTGTTCAATACACTGACAAAAACACACACATATACATATATATTATATACATATTTGTCGCCTTAAGCCACGCCTCAAAACACGTCATGACCTCGCCGTAACTCATAAGCCTTGAGGTTTGACCTCACTGCCACACCACACCTCACGTCATTTAGAACCTTGGTCACAATCTTGCCTTACATATTTTGCCCTTAAAATCTTGGCCATTGAAAAATCTTATCTAATGGTTGAACACTTGAAATCTTTTCTCATTTGCCTAAGAAATTTTGTGAACACGAACATCGATGCCCCTCACAGATCGTTTGAATTAGAAGTAAACGCAAAAGATCACAACAAACCATTATCAGATGATGATAATAAGATGTACATTGGTTCATGTGTGAACTTACAAATTATAACATAGATTCTCATGTGAATTTTAATAATTACTTTTACATGAATCAACTTACAACTTATAATTTAGATTCATACGTGAACTTGTGAAACCTAACATGAATTCACATGTGAATCTTAATCATAACTTATACGTGCATTAATTTAAACTTATAACCTATATTCATACGTGAATATATACATATATATATATATATAGGGAGGATATTTTGCAACCCTAAAAAAGGTTGCAACTCTTGCAACCATCATCTCTACCGTTGATTTGATCTTAAGCTTTTTTATTTTTACATTTTATTTGTTTTAATCGGAAGGGCACTTTAGGTATTAAGGAAATAATGTTTTTGAATTTTTTATATAATTGTTGGTCCTAGCTATGGAGTAGCAGAGATAAACAAGTATTGTAGAAGGGGGGATTGAATACAATACACAAAAATTTTCGCTTAATTAATTCTTTATTGATTTAAAACCAAGAATTACACATAGAAAACTTAAAGATTGTTGCGGAACAGAACAGATAAATCCGTTCAAACAATCTTACACAAAGACACTAAGAGAATGAAGAACAATTGAAAATACACTTAGAAAACAATGAACTTCTTTGAGAGAGAAATGCCAGCACTTGTGAGTCTTGAGAGTTTGTAAACTGGTAATCTTTGCAAGGAAGGAGACGACCTCTTTATATAGTACCTCATGCATTAAATGCATGGACACTTGTCAAGCATGGGTAAGAAGTCAGGTCTTCTGAAAAATACTGAGATGTACCTTTTGTCTTGAAGCGTTGACCTGCAGTGTGTTATAGTTGATCTTTCTTGAAAGTGATAAGAAAGCCAAACAACCTTCTTCTTGATCTTTGGAGGATGTCCCCATCAATGCACAAATATACTTTGCAGAGAAAGTACAATACCTGCCGAAAACTTCTGGCCGAAGATGTCTTCAAAAGATGTCTTCAAGTGATCCTTGCTTTGTTGAAGATTTCTTCAGGTTATCCTTGCCGATAATGTCTTCAAGTGTACTGGCTGAAGACTAAGATGTCTTCAAGTAGCAACTTAACCTTTGGCTAAGAAGTCCATCTTCAATCCGCTTTGAAGATATACTTCTTCTTTGTTTCTTCGGTTGATCTTCGACTTCACCGAACATTTTGTGTTACATAATTAAGCTGCTTGTAAAGAACCTAAAAAGTATTCTAAGTATGAAATGTGTAAAAATGAAAGACTGGAGGTCAGCTTCAAATCCTAAGTGACCCAACAATCTCCCCCTATTTGACGATGACATCCATACTTAAAAACTGAGGAGTAAATACTGAATAATTCATTTTGACCCTTGTTTACTCTTTTTTGGTTCTTTTCACATAGTCCATTGTTTTTGTTCTTTTTTTTAATTATATCCGACATTTACAATAAAATGAAATAATAAAGTATAGTTATACAAACTAATAAATGAAAACTGTACTTGTATTAAATACTTGAAAGAAATAAAGTTGAAAGTACAAGTACAATGCAAAAGGATAGTAAATGAAACAACTACTTCTTTCTTTTCTGAAGTTCGGCTGCAATATCATCTTTGAAGGTTTTACCTTCAGGAGAGGATGGAAGCATAGACGTAATGATCTTCAAGAAGAGAGAGTCGGGAATGGAGATCTGCTCAGCTCTAAAGAAGCTAAGGATGCCTATTGAGTCATGAAGGAATATGCCCCGAACATGAGTGGTGATCACTGTAGACGGAGGATGAAGCTGGGTAGGAGGTGGTGTTAAGTTCAAACCCTATGTGCTTACAATAGTACCTTTATCACATTCTTCAGGATGTTCTTCCTGTCCAGAAGAAAATCAGGTACTGCCTTATTCTTGGAAGCGTCAAACTTCTTTTGAAGATCAGATATTTTCTGTAGTTCTTGTGCTGAAAGGCCAAGAGTGTAAGAGGGAGGTTGAAGCTTGAGTTTATCAGCTTCAGGAATGTGGAATTGGACTTTAGCTTTCTTCTCAGTTTTGGCCAACTTGGCCTCTTCTTCAAGAGAGATTGTACCTTTTCCTTTATCTTTCTTTTTCTCCCCCTCAGAAGGAGAATGGGAGGAGGGAAGATCTTTGGTGGCTGGTGTGGCGAGTGTTGCTGCCTTTTGGGCTTTAGTGATTGCACTGAATTTGGCAGCCTGCTTTTCTCTAGAGGTAGGCTCCCGTGGACCACTGCTGCCAGAAAGAACAGTCCAAGTATGAGGAGGCCTTGGTACTGGTGGTTTGGATTTCTCCCCCTTAGCGGTTGACGGGGGACGATCCACGAGAAATTGACAGATATTAGAAAAATTATCATACATACTATCCAAGCAAGTGGCAATCCTCTTAACCATGTCAAGTTCATAAAGTTCCATCACATAGCCATGTACTTCTACTGGGACATCATCTACTTTTGCATGGAGAGATTTGAGTGAACCGAGAAGCTCAACATTTATGTTGTTTTGAAGTTTAGATTCAGCCTGCATTTCTTTACCTCAGCATCCCGAGCATCAGAAACAGCCTTAAAAGCTGCCATGGAAATGGTGAGATGCGTGTTGGATTCCACAAGAGACTGAATCTGAGTGCTCAAGGAAGCCATAGAAGTAGAAAGCGGGTCAGCAACTGAGCGGAGAGGGCATCCATATCAGTACGTGAGAGAATGTAGTGAGAGTCTGTTTGAAGGATTCAAACTGACTTCCCACCATACGATGTTGTCTGTTGCTGTCACGTATGTCTTCAAGCAGATCATTTGGGAAGTAGATAACAAACTGCTGTTCAGGTGGCGGCCCGGAAGGCGGAGCTCCGGATTGAGTACCTGTAGGAAAAGAAGGTATCTGCAGGATGGTGTAGGCAAGCTTGAGTGGTCGGATGCCCAATTGAGCTTCGGCGTTTGTGATGGTCGGGATGGTTGACTGGTCTTCATTGGATGTAAGAGGCGGAATGACCGATTGCATTTCTGGTCTATCTTTTGGCTGATCTTCAGAAGATTGAGAGGAATCTTCAGAAGACTGGTGGAGAGGATCTTTAGAAGATTGAGGATGAGCAATTGTCACATCTTCAGAATTTGTCACACGTGTATTAGCAGACACAAAATAATCAAGCATAGAGTGTAAACCCTCCATATCGATTTGAGGAGAAATCGACCCATCATTGGGTTGTGCAACAATATCATGTGTTAGGCCGTGTAGTACGAAAGCAGGGCCTTGGACCGGGGAGAGATCCAAGTCATCTTCATCCACCAAGGGGAGATTGGATGAAGGAAGAATGTGGGTCCCCGTTTTGTTTACCAAAACCTGTAGGGAGGTTGTGGAGGAGCTAGCTAAGGTTGTAGCAGATTCCCTGGGCCCGGTAGGGACAATTTCAACAGCTTCCGATTGTTGAGAATCGGTTGCTGGATGGGAGGTGATGGTGTAACACCCCGATATTTGGAAGGTATCGATCTCTTAAGATAAATATGAAAAATAGGATTTTGGATTGAATCTTATATTTTATGGTCTTGTTGGATGGATAATTCAAATACGGGTCCAACGGTCCTTTCCGGAGCGAAAACGGAGCTAAAACGAAGAAGTTATGGCCAAAACGGTGTTCGGTACCTCCTCCGCGACTATGACACGTGTCAATGTCACTGGTCAATGTAGCGCCAGGGAACAGAAAGTGGTACCAACCCCGCGACTGTGACACGCGACTATGCCAAAGGGCATAGTCGTCGGGCATTGTCGCACGGGGGCACCTAACCCATAAAAACGGGATTTTTCACCCCTTTTCCTCATTTCACTTCATCCACTTCATTTTTCTCTCCCAAGAACTGAAACCCTTCACCCCCAATGTCGATTTGAGCCTTTTAGACCCCAAGAATCCAGTTTTCAAGTGTTCCTCCTTCATCTATCATGGTTTTGGAAGCTAAAGAAATAATCCTTTCATTTCATCTTCCTCATCAAAGTTTTCTAGGGTTTCACCCAACTTTTTTTTCTCTATTTTGAGGATTTGGAGTTTGTGGTTCGTTTTGGTAACTCTAGAGGTGTTTGGTTGGTGGATTCAAGTGATGGTTGAGGTAAGCTTCTCTTTTCTTCATCTAAGAAATTAGGTTTTTGGTATTATTGGGGATTGTGATGGTTTATGTTGGGGAAACGATTCTAAGTGTTTGTGGATGATTATTTACGTGTTTCTTCAAATGAGCTTACGTTTGGGGGAAAATCTAGATTTAGCCTAATCTAGCAAGGTGAGTTCAAGTTGATTTGTGAAAACGTTGTACATGCCAAATGTTCATTTTAAAGTGTTTTAAGTGTTTTACAAGAAAATATGCATTCTTTAGTTATTTGAACGATTTTGATTACTTGGAATATTTGATTTTATAAATCTTGCAAAATAATCATTTTTAGGATTTTTTGGATAACTTGATAGAATAAGCATTAATGGAAGTGTTTTGATATTTAATGCATAATTGAATGTTATCTAGTAAAAATACACTTTTAGTGTTTTGTTGGAAATATGCATAATCTTATGTGGGGATACGTTTTGAAGCATTAACGTGTGAGTCATTGGGTTTTGGGTCATTTCCGACCTTGTGAACATTTTAAAAGTTGTAAACCATTCGGTTTAAGAAAATACGTAAGTTGGGTATTTTGATGGAGGAGCCTTAAGCATTGTTATTTTAAATGATTTATTTTACATTTGTAAATCTTTGGGTATAAATGCACTTGGGATGTGTACTTTGGAAAATGACGTGTCTTAAATAAAGAGTTGTGTTGAGTAATTCGAGTCTATTAAGTATCTTTCGCATAAACGTGGGTTATATGTGTTTTACTGGATTATTTGGTTTTCATGAGTGGTTAATTGGTTTTGGTTGAGCTTATGGCTCGATTTATGACTTTAATGAGTCTTGAGGACATTTCTCCGGATTTTGACATTTGAATATGGAGCTTTGGTCGTTAGTTGTATTTATTGCATTTTATTTGAAGAGTACATGTTTTGAGTGCGTATGTCATTCAAGTGGAGTCGTGTACTATTAGACCGTAATGCATTGGATCCATAGGCATATGAGTCGGTCATATTTGCATGGTGGAAAGTCTTGGTATTCTCACTTTGGGATGTACGCCGTCTTGACATTTTGTGTCTCGGCGTTGTGGAGAGGAACCATATTGGGTTGTACTCCGAGATTTTGGTTTATTGTTGATGTTCTAACACTTGTGCACGAGAGTTAGACATCTTGGGTTATCAAGTAAGGAGCCGAGACTCCAAATCTTGAATGCTAGTAAGTAGGTAATAAAGGTCCATAGAAACCTTGAGGTGTAACTTACTAGAGAATGAACATGAAATAAGATCGTGTATCCTTGAGGTGTAGCTGGGCACAACAGGCAATAAAGGATATGGTGGTGCCACCCGTTGCTGGGTGTGGGACTTGAGGCGTAGCTTTTTATAGCAGACAATAAAGTCCGACTCGAGTTGGAGCTTATTAAAGCAGACAATAGAGTCACGATCTGAGGTGTAGTTCAATAACATAGTTATGCAGCTTAGCTTTGTGTTCCCCCACATACAATGGAATCGGGTCTCCCCCGTCACATAAAGGTGTTGTTTGGGTATTTATTTTATCCATGTTTTCGGTGACGTATTTTATTTATATGGTTTGCTTTCCATATTTTATGGGTTGTGATGTATGCCCCATTCGCGCTTGGGATGTTTTGAATAATAGCGATTCATTTATGATTTCAATCATTTTGGAAATCAAGTACTATTTCACTTTTCAAGTGGGTTTCGGGATGAGTCCATTTTGAGAATCGTTTTATATTAGAGCTTTCATCACGAGATTTGTGTGCGTTGGAAAATGGGTGGTTTGCATTTAAAGTAAATCCTTTTTGAACTCATGATTTAAATTGCACATCTCTCGTCTTACGAATTATATAATTATGATAAAACTCTTGAACTCACTAGGCGTTAGCCTAGCCTTTTTATTTGTCGGCATGTGCAACAGGTTCCTGTTGAGATGTAGTTCTAGTGACACTGTGAAGAGTGGAGAGCTAGTTGTGTGCTCAAAAAGTAAGTAGCTTGGTGAAGTCTTCCGCACTTGGGGAATAGCAACTTGATTTTGGGGTTGAGTAACACCTGACCTTTTGTAGTCTTGGCGAATGACTTAGGTTTTAATTGTTGAAAATATAATGTTTATATTGAGGTAATTTCAAGAATGGTTTGTAGAAGGAATTTTATTCTTAAGTGGTGATTTTATTGAAAATTTTATTTAGTTGCTCTTTCCAATTTTGAGGGTGTTACAGATAGCCCTCAAAGGATCCTTAAGCCTTTTTGGATGAGACCTAATAGGGGATAAGGAGTGACTTTGCTTCTTAGAATGGGTTTTGACTTGGGAAGCCACCAAAGGTGCTTTTGGTGGCAGAGTCATAGAAGCTAGTGCGGAGGTAACAGAAGCTTTTGAATTTTTCGATTTGCTTACCGGTTTCACTCAGGTAGAGGGAGGAGGGTCCACTACATTGGAGGGAGCCGGAATGGGACGAGGGTCCCGGGCATCACCCCATTGTAGATCGGGAGAGTTAATGAAAGAAGACATACCTGGAAGGAGAGTGGAATCATCGGGTTCTTTTGGAGAATTTGTTTGCTTACAGTTGGAGAAGTGTAGTCAAACACCAGTCTAGGATTTGTCGATTTTTGATCAGCTTCAATAGCATCCACCATCTTGTGGGAGAGTATGAGAGAGAGAGACTTAGGATATGCTACATGTGGCCTTTTGGAAAGAGAGACGACATTAAATATTTTATCAAAGAAATATTGAGCAAAATCTATCCTCCTTTGAAACATAATGGCATGAGCAAGTTTGATGGCATAAGATGGAGATTGGTCGTAACCTCCAGTTTTACGACTAAGACATAAAAGTACATGAGTAAAGAATAAGTTCCATACCGGACCCATGTTTTTGTGTAGGAGAGTGCCTTGACCTTTATCACCATCTTTGTGTTGGTACTAGATTGCACTTACCACCTCATCATGTTCTGTGTCGAGGGGAAACTTTTCATAAGTTTGAAAAGTTGGGAGATGCAGAGCAGACCGAACATCTTCAACCCCGAAAATAAGGTCGGGTTCATTGGAGTCCGAGAGAATGGAAGCCTTGATTTGTTTTGTATGATTGTCGTAGAGGCAAGAGACCCAAAAGTTACCGAGGAGCATTCTGCTCATTTTTAAACGTTTAGTAAATGCATATTCAAAAGGATACTTTTGGAGAAAGAAGGATGCTTGGTTGTGTTCGGGATGATCCGGGTCAAGTGCAAATCTTGCAAGGTGATTGCAAGGATTGAAGATTAAATCTTCATGTGAAAGAAGAGTGGAGGAAGAAGCCATTGTGGAGAAATATGGAGGTTTGAGAGATGAGAGAAAGTTGGAAGATGAGAGGTGTGAAGATATGAGAGGGTAAGATAGAGTATTTATAGTTGGGTAAGAGAGGGTAAAAGAGAATAGGTAAAAGGTATGGGGGTTAATAGAGTGTAGGTAAGGTTGAGTGTTTAGGGAAATGTGAGAGATTTATGGGAAAAAAGGAAAGGAAGAGAAAGAGAGAGCGAGAGAAAATGCTAACCGTTGGGAGAGTGGGAGGTGAGAATCGGCAACAGGCAATCGGCAGAAAGAAGACAAAATCGGCAGAAGGTGTCGATTGGGTTATGATCGACATCAGTAGATAAGGGCGGCAGGTGGTCGGCGGTTGTTGGATTTCGGTGTGGCTAGGTCTTCGGCAGCAACGAGTCAACAGCTGAAAGTGGCTGTTTGGTGGCGTTTTTCGGCAGAAGGACAAAGAAGCAGGATCGGCAGCAAGCCAGCCGAAAGGGCTGTTCGATGCGGCGCAGAAGGCTGCTCTCGGCAGCCGTGGCCTTCGGCAGAAAGAAGAAAACGACAGCGAGCTGTTCGGCGAGATTCTGATCGGCGGTAAGGGTATCGGCAAGTGATGGGCGGAGGTGTTTGGAGGCCTTATCGGCGGTGTCGATTGAGGAAAGAGGAATGGAGTGAGATCGGTGGAGGATTGGTAAGAGAGGAGGAGATTGTTGAGATGTGAATGTGGGAGTCTTATGGACCGAAAATATATAGAGGGAAATAAAAAATTGGTTTAGGGTAGATTGTAGGTTGTGTTTGTATGAATGGAAAAAGAAGGGTTGAGATTAGAGGTAGGTTTGGATTCGTAAAAATTTGATGGTGGATCAGCAGCAAGCCAGTCAAAAGGGCTGTTCGGTGCGGCGCAGAATGCTGCTCTCGGCAGCCGTGGGCTTCGGCAGAAAGAAGAAAACGACAGCGAGCTGTTCAGCGAGATTATGATTGGCGGTAAGGGTATCGGCAAGTGATGGGCGGAGGTGTTTAGAGGCCTTATCGGCGGTGCCGATTGAGGAAAGAGGAAGAGAGTGAGATCGGTGGAGGATTGGTAAGAGAGGAGAAGATTGTTGAGATGTGATTTTGGGAGTCTTATGGACCGAAAATATATAGAAGGAAATAAAAAATTTGGTTTAGGGTAGATTGTAGGTTGTGTTTGTATGAATGGAAAAAGAAGGATTGAGATTAGAGGTAGGTTTGGATTCGTAAAAATTTGATGGTGGAGATTGATAGAGGGTTGGATTGATGAGGTGAATGGGTGAAAAGTAAGTTGGGTTTGTTGTGTGAGGTAAAAAGGTAAGGGTTTTTGTTTTGAGAGGTAAGATAGAAATAGGAAAGGAAAGGAGTAAAAATGGAAGTTGTATGAAATCTCTTATACTAAAATAAATTTCAGTATTAAACTTCCAACTGATAAAAACATAGACACTGATATATAGACATTTTTATATATATATATATATATATATTGATTTTTCTTTTCTTTTCTTTTTTTGATTTTGATTTTTTTTTGTTTATACAACTAAATTTAACATACCAAGTTCTCCTTAGGTAAACTTGAACCGAGCTTCTTCTAGAGGCTTTGTGAAGAGATATGTCGGTTGAAGATCGATGTGGATGAAGTGCAGCTCAATATCATCTTTAGAGATGTGATCTCGGATAAAGTGATATCTGATGTCAATGTGCTTGGATCTAAAGTGAAGCACATGATTGTTTGCAATGGCAATTGCACTTGAGTTGTCACACAATATGGGGACTTGAGAGTAGATTTGATTGTAGTCCCTTAGTTGATTCTTCATCCACAGAATTTGAGCACAACAGCTATTTGGGCAAAAAATCACGTCGCTCGACCGCGACCAAAACAGGTAAGACGTATGATTAGGGACTATATCTTGTATTAAGATAAGGTCTCGACAAAGACCTAGAACACCATCGTCGTCCATCATAAAAGATAAGTCGAGAGTTCCTTACGACGCTCGACCATAGCGTCGCCCGATCCGCACGACCATCGCGTAAGATCACTGCACCTCGACCAAAGCTAACATTAACCATGACCGTTTATTAAGTGTTTAATGCATGAGTAAAAGTCATTAAGGAGCAACGACTATAACCGACGCAATCATTAAACAGCCGGCGACCGTAATGGACGAAGATCATTACTCCGGCGACCGTTTCCAACCGTTAAGGCCATTAAAGGAGCATTTATGGATGAAACTAAGGACGCGAAGACTATAAATGTCAAGCTCAATCAACTTTTCAAGACATCGAATATCCGGCGATTAACAACCGAAGCAATATTCAAGAACACCTGAAGTGAAGAACCATTATTCTAAGTATCGCTCTCGACGCACGACAACAACTCTCAACCAGCACTTCACACTTTGTATTCACACGACAAACACCTGTTTTTACGTTCAAACACCTGTACTTTACATTTCGAAGTCTTTCCCTCACTTGTATTGTAATCATATGTACGATCGACGCAAGGACATCGCCCCTGATTGGCGACCATGGTATAGCGACGACATCCACTGTCGTCCGCAGGTTTTTTCCTCGTTCGAGGTTTTTCCTGCGTCATCAAAATCTCTTGTCTCGTCTACATTTTCTTCGTTATTTATCTTGTTTATTTCAATGGTTCAATCTTTAGTTGATAAGGTCCGAAACCGTACCTTAAATCGTATTTTTATATGATTTTCGGCATAAGATAGTTTAATGCAATTGTTGGCATCTTTGGTGCGATTTTTGGCATTAACAGTTTGGCGCCATCCGTGGGACTACATCTAGAAAAAATCCTCGACGAACGAGCATTCTACTAATAGTTTCTTGGAGTTTCTTCTGTTTTCTGTCGCAGGAAAATGGCAGATAACGGGAATCCAGAACAAGCCGTTATACCAGTACACGCAAGCTTAGAGAATGCACAAAACTCCCCAGCAGCTGTCGATGAGTATCATTTGGAGGAAATCGTTCTAGATCAAAGCAAACTCGATCAAAAGATTCTTGTGGGTTCATCCCTTGATCCCTACATTAAAGAAAAACTCATATCCTTTTTGCAGGAACATGCTGATTGCTTCGCCTGGTCACATGAAGATATGGTCGGTATTGGGCAAAAAATCACGTCGCTCGACCGCGACCAAAACAGGTAAGACGTATGATTAGGGACTATATCTTGTATTAAGATAAGGTCTCGACAAAGACCTAGAACACCATCGTCGTCCCTCATAAAAGATAAGTCGAGAGTTCCTTACGACGCTCGACCATAGCGTCGCCCGATCCGCACGACCATCGCGTAAGATCACTGCACCTCGACCAAAGCTAACATTAACCATGACCGTTTATTAAGTGTTTAATGCATGAGTAAAAGTCATTAAGGAGCAACGACTATAACCGACACAATCATTAAACAGCCGGCGACCGTAACGGACGAAGATCATTACTCCGGCGACCGTTTCCAACCGTTAAGGCCATTAAAGGAGCATTTATGGATGAAACTAAGGACGCGAAGACTATAAATATCAAGCTCAATCAACATTTCAAGACATCGAATATCCGGCGATTAACAACCGAAGCAATATTCAAGAACACCTGAAGTGAAGAACCATTATTCTAAGTATCGCTCTCGACGCACGACAACATCTCTCAACCAGCAGTTCACACTTTGTATTCACACGACAAACACCTGTTTTTACGTTCAAACACTTGTACTTTACATTTCGAAGTCTTTCCCTCACTTGTATTGTAATCATCTGTACGATCGACGCAAGGACATCGCCCCTGATTGGCGACCATGGTATAGCGACGACATCCACTGTCGTCCGCAGGTTTTTTCCTCGTTCGAGGTTCTTCCTGCGTCATCAAAATCTCTTGTCTCGTCTACATTTTCTTCGTTATTTATCTTGTTTATTTCAATGGTTCAATCTTTAGTTGATAAGGTCCGAAACCGTACCTTAAATCGTATTTTTATATGATTTTCGGCATAAGATAATTTAATGCAATTGTTGGCATCTTTGGTGTGATTTTTGGCATTAACAGCAGCTAACAAGCTTACCACCAAGGAGTTGGCAGCTTCCAGTAGTGCTTTTTCTATCAACCTTTGATCCTGCAAAATCAGAATCTGAATACCCCATTAGATCAAAACATGAGTCTTTAGGATACCAAAGACCCAGATTCATAGTACCTTTCAGATACCGGAAGATGCGTTTAACCGCAGCCAAATGAGATTCCTTAGGATTGGCTTGGTAACGCGTACACAGACAAGTAGCGAACATAATATCAGGTCTACTAGCAGTAAGATAAAGAAGTGACCCAACCATACCTCTAAACTTTGTTACATCAACAGATACACCATCTGGATCAACATCAAATTTTTCATGGGTGAGTAGGTATCAAATTTAAATTTTTTCAAAAGATCACAAATGTATTTACTTTGGTTTATAAAAATACCTTCAGAAGATTGTTTTACTTGGAGACCCAAGAAAAATGTCAGCTCCCCCATCATGCTCATCTCATATTGACTCATCATAAGAGAAGCAAACTCATCACAAAGTGATTCATCGGTGGCACCAAAAATGATGTCATCCACATAAATTTGAACAAGAATAAGATTACATGAGGTTTGCTTGATGAAAAGAGTGTTGTCAATCTTACCCCGAGTATATTTGTTCTTTAGAAGAAAGTATGCTAGAGTGTCATACCAGGTACGAGGAGCTTGTTTAAGGCCGTAGAGATCCTTATCCAATCTGTACACATACTCAGGATGGGAGGGATCCTCAAATCCAGGAGGTTGTTTCACATAGACTTCTTCAACTAGTTCTCCATTGAGGAAAACACTCTTGACATCCATCTGAAAGACTCTGAAGTTCTTGTATGCAGCACGAGCAAGGAAGATTCTGATTGCTTCAAGTCTGGCAACTGGAGCAAAGGTTTCGTCATAGTCAATTCCTTCTTCTTTCCTATACCCTTGAGCAACCAGTCTGGCTTTATTTCTGACGACAGTGCCTTCTTCGTCCATCTTGTTTCTGAAGACCCGCGAGGTTCCTATGATTGTTTTTCTGGGAGGACGAGGAACCAATCTCCAGACCTTGTTTCTTTCGAACTGAGAAAGTTCTTCTTGCATTGTAGTGATCCAACATGGATAGCTAGAGTTTCTTCAATCTTCTAAGGCTCTATGATAGACAGAAAATTCACATAGAGACATATGTTACCAACTCCTCTTCGGGTTTGGACACCAGCTTGTTGATTGCCAATTATTTGATCAATTGGATGATCTAGTCTATTTAAGTGCAGGAGGCAAAGCTGGAGGAAAGGAAGGTTGTGAATGAGATGTAGAGGGTAGATCTTCAGGATTGAAGGATGGCAGACTAGGTGGATTTGATGAAGAAGGAATATTTGAGGGTTGAGAAAGGGTAGTGTTTTGAAAAGAATTTTGGTTTAGGGAAGTTTGGATCGGCTGAGGATTTTCTTCTTGGTTTGGAGAAGGGTTTGAAGATGTGGAAGAGTTATTGTTTTAAGAGATAGGATTTTGAGGAGAAGGTACATGGATAGTTGGAGTTAGGTGTTGTAGAAAAAGAACTATCACCAATGCAAGAGGTGATCCAACTATTTAATTCATCATCATCTGAAGAAAGGGATGATACCTTGAGGTCATCAAAATTGACATGTATTGATTCATCAATACATTTTCTCTGAAGGTTGTAGACCCTGAAAGCTTTTGGAGGTAAGAGAATAACCCACAAAGATTCCTTCATCAGCTTTAGGATCAAACTTGCCCAGGTTTTCTCTGTCATTCAATATATAACATACACAACCAAAAGACATGAAGAAAGCTGATGTTTGGTTTTCGACCATAAAAGACTTCATAAGGAGTCTTGTTATGTCTTTTTACAATAATGAACCTATTTTGGGTAAAGCACGCAGTATTAATTGTTTCGGCCCAAAAATAGGTAGGCAGGTGGGATTCACTCAGCATGGATCTAAATTTTGCAAAGTCAATTATCATAAGATGGGTGAATTATAGCTTAGCCTATAGAAATCAAATGCAACAAAAAGAATAGAGTGGAAAGATTAGGAAAAACCATGGATTTTTTTATCAAAAGGATTTGGGATGCAAAATAAAATGAAAAAAAGAAAAAAGGAAGAAAAAAGAAAAATAGAAGATCCCATTTATGATACTTAGTCGTCTTGTGTTTTTGTATCATCATTTGTTTTTAATTATGTTCTTTTAATTACTTGGGGACAAGTAACAAGTTAAGTTTGGGGGTTTGATAACTCTCATTTTGAGTGTTATTTACACATTGTTTGTGTGTGTATTTCTTCCATTTTAGTGTGTGTTTTCCTTTATGTGTCCATGTTTCTCCTTTTTATTTATTTATTTTCATTTGGAGCTGTTGAGGATAAAAGTTTGTGTTTTTATGGTTGAAGGCATCATTTTTGGGTTAAATGTTGGACTGCCAGAAAGTGGCCACTTTGTTCGCCACTGTGGTGAGCGTCGTAAATTCGAGTACAGTTGAGAAATATTATTTGTTGCATGTATTTTTCTTCCCATTTCAACTGCATTATGGCATTCTTGAAGGTCAAACTCTAGAGACCAAGGAAGATGAAGAAAAGACAAAAGCAAAACCCATATCTTGGTGAAAGGATTTGTTTACTGAAAATGCCTACCTAAAAGCTTAAAGAAGATAAAGCAATGGCTGAGCTTTCATGAAAGATTGGAGGAGGAAACAAGCCAACCTTTGGGTCAATGGATGTTGAGCTCTTTGAAAAACCCTTATGGGTAAAAGCCTCCATCACCTTTTTCATCCTCCCTTATAAATAGAGGCATTGGATTTCATTTAGAAGAAGAGCTCCAGCAATGTAGAATACTTCAGCCATCTATCTTTTCTGTTTTATTTTCGTAGGTAGTTGTAGTTGTAATTTACTATCTTGTATTAAATTTCCAGCACTGTTGGCCACTGTGGCAACATAAGTGGCCACAGTTTGTAGTTTATTTCTCAATGCAAGTAATCTTTAGGTATTCTTCTTCTTCTACCATGTCTTTTACTTTAATTATGAGCTAAACACCCCTTGGGGTGTGGGTATGAACCAACTCTAAGACTAGTAGGCAACACTTGGGTGTTGCCATCGTTGCTAACTCTTAGCCTTGGTCACTTGAGTAGGGACTCCAACTCAACGCAGACAAGTCGATCACTTGTAAGTGTTAATATTAGATCTTAGACCCAGAGATGGGCGGATCCGGAAATACGGCTTGAGTGATGCATGAAGATTTGAGAGAGTCTTTCATAACCACGTAGAGATACGAGTTTTTGCATGATTTCAACTAAGGTTCGGGATGTCGGTCGACCTAGGTGTCACAAAGAGATTTGGGCATCTATATCCATACTGGTGGAACTAAGGCTCTTAGAAGTCTACTTAGTTAAATCGGCAAGTCTTGAGTCGGCGATAGTGGCAACTTTGTGGGGACAAGTGGTCACTCTCTGTAGAAATTCACTTTCGAGAGGAAGGGGTTTTATGGATGTTTTGAACCACTTGTTTCTGACCATATTGTTACTACGTCTGTCTTAGATAATGTTTTTACCCACATCCTCTCTTTTAACCATTTGATTACTTTAATCATTATTTAGCATAAAAGTCACAAATATTGATATTTTCTTCTTTTCTAATTGAAATCATTGTATTCTTGACCTACTACTCGAAACTCTGAAGTCTGATCCCTGTGGATACAATCTCGGTTATTACTACCACTTTATTACTTATAACGATCATAGTGTCCGGTGTGCACTTGCACCGCCACTGTGGCAACACAGATGGCCACTTTTGTGGACCTATACGTTTTCCGCTATCAAGTTTTTGGCGCCGTTGCCGGGGATTGGCGTATTTCTAGAGTTCCTTGAGTTATAGGTTGAGTTTTTCATTGGTTTTTCTTTCACCCTAATGGAAGGTTTTAGTTGGGATGCCCCCTCTTATAATTCTTTCGATTATTCATGGGAACAACATTCTAACTTTTTGACAAACATTCAAGATGTTGGCACCTACACTTCATTTTCACATCCCTATCAAGATTGGAATGACATGTTTATGAATACCTTTGACCAATCATGGAGGGGAATTTTGATTACTCGTGTAATTTTTAAGGGAGTGATCCTCATTATGGATTCATGTCTTTTGTTCCCAACTACCCACTTGAGAATTATTTTGAACAACCCGGACCATCTCATTCTTTCGAAACTTTTCCCCCAAGCTTAATAGAAAATTTTACAACATTTTTGGGAAACTTCACATCCTCATTTGAAACCTTGATTACTAAAATGGGACAACTAGTCGACGAGTTGAAAAATCAAAGTCAAGGCCCCTTACCAAGTGATATGAAAAATTAAAATGTGTCGGTAAGGATGAGAGTGATGTTAAGAAAGATTTTGAGATTTTGAGGAAAATTTCGAGCATATGAGCAAGCCTTCTTTGCTTCCCAATAGTGAAGAGGTGCTTCAAGATGCTAAAATTCCTAACTTAATGATTTTTGCTCATATTGTGCAACCTTCTTTTTGTGATAAAAATGCTTTTACGGTGGTTACACAACGAACCGTATGGAGGATTTGTTTGATCAAAAGCTCGAGATATTTTCCTAGATCATGTTCTTTGGGTGGTGGTGGTGGTGCACAAAGCTTTGGTGTGGTGGAGGTGGCTATTATCTTGAAACCACTCCACTTTTTGAAGATGCACGCGTGGGGTGGTGAACCACATCCTACATAACCTTGATGCAAACTTTTTTTCTTACTCTCAGCTCCAATTTTGTGTCTTTTATTTTACATTTTTGTGTGTGTGGTTTGAGTCAGTTCTTTTTCGGCTAGTATCAAATTTTTTGGGATACAAAAACAAAACCAAAAAAAACAAAAAAAATATAAGACACAAAAAAGAGTTATGCATCTTATATCCTTAGATTTGAAGTTTCATAGTTTGAATAATCTATCCACTACTAGCAGATTTCTAGAACTAAGCAACCAATTCCCCGGTATCTATATTGATTAAACTTTGAAATTTTAGAAATGACATAGACCATTTTTTTAAAAACACTTGGCCGATACACTTTCTCTTGTTACCTTACCCAAGCCTTTGCGTCTTACTCCTCCCTCCATAATGAAGATATTTTTTATTTTAAGTTTGGGGGGGGGGGGGGGATGAAACACATATGTTGACTAAAAGAGCCAAATCCTTCAAAAATTTGGAAGGATAAAAAAAAATACATTGTGTGGCCACATGTTCCCATTGTTCGACCACATAGCGAAAAAAAATTGGGTCGGGGTCATACAAATAGCCAAGTTTGACACATTGAGTTGAAAAGTTGGGCAAACACATCCAATACGTATTAGAATAATTTTTTGTGTAACCCAAAAAAAGACAAGTTTGGGGGAAATAGGAAAATGTATGAAGTGTGAGAACCCTTAAACACTAACCCTTCAAAGTCCTATGGATCTAAATTTTGCAAAGTCAATTATCATAAGATGGGTGAATTATATCTTAGCCTACGGAAATCAAATGCAACAAAAAGAATAGAGTGCAAAGATTAGGAAAAACTATGGATTTTTTTATCAAAAGGATTTGGGATGCAAAATAAAATGAAAAAAAAGAAAAAAAGGAAAAAAAGGAAAAATAGAAGATCCCATTTATGATACTTAGTCATCTTGTGTTTTTGTATCATCATTTGTTTTTAATTATGTTCTTTTAGTTACTTGGGGACAAGTAACAAGTTAAGTTTAGGGGTGTGATAACTCTCATTTTGAGTGTTATTTACACATTGTTTGTGTGTGTCTTTCTTCCATTTTAGTGTGTGTTTTCCTTTATGTGTCCATGTTTCTCCTTTTTATTTATTTATTTTCATTTGGAGCTGTTGAGGATAAAAGTTTGTGTTTTTATTGTTGAAGGCATCATTTTGGGTTAAATGTTGGACTGCCAGAAAGTGGCCACTTTGTTCGCCATTGTGGTGAGCGTCGTAAATTCGAGGACAGTTGAGAAATATTATTTGTTGCATGTATTTTTCTGCCCATTTCAGCTGCGTTATGGCATTCTTGAAGGTCAAACTCTAGAGACCAAGGAAGATGAAGAAAAGACAAAAACAAAACCCATATCTTGGTGAAAGGATTTGTTTACTCAAAATGCCTACCTAAAAGCTTAAAGAAGATAAAGCAATGGCTGAGCTTTCATGAAAGAGTGGAGGAGGAAACAAGCCAACCTTTGGGTCAATGGATGTTGAGCTCTTTGAAAAACCCTTATGGGTAAAAGCCTCTATCACCTTTTTCATCCTCCCTTATAAATAGAGGCCTGGATTTCATTTAGAAGAAGAGCTCCAGCAATGTAGAATACTTCAGCCATCTATCTTTTCTGTTTTATTTTCTTAGGTAGATGTAGTTGTAATTTACTATCTTGTATTAAATTTCCAGCACTGTTGGCCACTGTGGCGACATAAGTGCCACAGTTTGTAGTTTATTTCTCAATGTAAGTAATCTTTATGTATTCTTCTTCTTCTACCATGTCTTTTACTTTAATTATGAGCTAAACACCCCTTGGGGTGTGGGTATGAACCAACTCTAAGACTAGTAGGCAATACTTGGGTGTTGCCATCGTTGCTAACTCTTAGCCTTGGTCACTTGAGTCGGGACTCCAACTCAACGCGGACAAGTCGATCACTTGTAAGTGTTAATATTAGATCTTAGACCCAGAGATGGGCAGATCCGGAAATACGGCTTGAGTGATGCATGAAGATTTGAGAGAGGCTTTCATAACCACGGTCCGCCAAAATCGGCATAGGTTAGGTGCTATTGATGGAATATGGTAAGCCTATATTTCTGCATATGGAAGTGTTGCGGGCACATAGAGATGTGGGTAGAGGAAGCCTCAAAAAGCGAAGGTCGAGCTGTAGGTCACGTGACCTGCACCGAGTTGGTGGCTGACTGGGCTTTTGATTTGATCAAAGCAGAGAAGCTCGCCTTCTTGTTATCCAAAACCAAAAGTCGGTCGAATCGGTCAGGCCCCTGCCCCGGAACGTCGAATGAAATAGGTGGACGAGTTCTTTTTCTACGACCCTTTTGATATGGTAGGCCCGGCCCCAGGACCCCTATCCCTTATGTTTAGGAGCGAGATCCGCCCAAGAACGACCTTTCGGTGGTACGGAAGGCACGGACTCCGCGAACGTCCCTAGCCCCCTTTACTAATAAGGAAAAGAAAGCCTCAACCAGAACCACATTCCTTTTGCGTGCGGATGTAGCTAAGTGTCGTAGAGATACGAGTTTTTGTATGATTTCAACTAAGGTTCGGGATGTCGGTCGACCTAGGTGTCACAAAGAGATTTGGGCATCTATATCTATACCGGTGGAACTAAGGCTCTTAGAAGTCTACTTAGTTAAATCGGCAAGTCTTGAGTCGACGATAGTGGCAACTTTGTGGGGACAAGTGGCCACTCTCTGTAGAAATTCACTTTCGAGAGGAAGGGGGTTTTATGGATGTTTTGAACCACTTGTGTCTGACCATATTGTTACTACGTCTGTCTTAGATAATGTTTGTACCCACATCCTCTCTTTTAACCATTTGATTACTTTAATCGTTATTTAGCATAAAAGTCACAAATATTGATATTTTCTTCTTTTCTAATTGAAATCATTGTATTCTTGACCTACTACTCGAAACTCTGAAGTTCGATCCCTGTGGATACGATCTCGGTATTACTACCACTTTATTACTTATAGCGATCATAGTGTCCGGTGTGCACTTGCACCGCCACTGTGGCAACAATGGTGGCCACTTTTGTGGACCTATACGTTTTTCGCTATCAAGTTTTTGGCATTGCTTGGATTTAAACGAAGATTTTGTGAGCTTTCCCTTCTCACAAGCAACACACAACTTTTCTTTCACGAAGGCCAACTTTTGCATTCTAGTGACAAGTTCTTGATTAGAGAGAACATTTAGAGTCTTGAAGTTGAGATGGGAGAGACGCTTGTGCCAAAGCCAACTTCTTTTTGCAGAGTTTTCAGAAACAAAACAGATGTTTGTTTCGAAAGAGGAGCTTTGTTACATAGACATTTTCTTTTCTGTACCCGGAAAGTACAACTTGCATGTCTTTGCCAACCACCGTACATATGGACAACTCAAATATTACTTTGTACCCGAGATCACACAGCTGACTTATGCTCAGGAAGTTGTGCATCAAGCCTTCAACATATGCTACTTTATTAAAGGTAAGGGAACCATTAGAAAGAGTTCCGTAGCCTTTAGTACTGCCTCAGGAGTTATCGCCAAAGGTGACAGCTAGATCTTTAGCCGACACGAAGTTAACAAGAAGAGATTTATTTCCAGTCATGTGACGCGAACATCCACTATCCAGATACCAGATCTGTTGATGTCCGTAGACCTGCAGTCACAGAAAAATTAGTTCCTTGGTACCCACTTGGATATGGATCCTTTTGGGTTAGAAGAAGAAGTAGAGAGATCCTTAGAGGAGTTCTTTGTCCATTCTTTCAAGAGGACAATCTTTAGCCATACGAAAAGTGTCACCACAGTTATAGCATTTTCTATAGATAAAAACCTTTTTAAAACTTTGACCACTTTCCTTGCTTTGACCTTTCACATTGACTTTTATGGTCTTGGATGAAGAAGATGAAGCAAGAGGTTTGGATCCTAGAATTCCTTTGTCAGGGTTAAAGGTTTGTGAATGAGAGGATTCTTTGGGATTTGATTTTTTTAGCACAGACCGAGGAATGGGAAGAGTGGAAGATTTACAAGAATATTTATTTGGGGTTTTTCTTTTAGGATGAGAGTCGGCTACTGATTTTCCTTTGTTAGAAATGGGAGATCCTTTTTAATGAGATTGAGATTCTCTTTTAGTAATCTTTGAAGGCTTAGGTTCAGAGGAAGAGGCTTCATCTAGGTGTAAGGATTTCATCAGCTTATGAACAGGTTTGGGAAGGTCATTAGAGCCTTGGGCTTCTTCAACTTCAGAAGTTGAGGCATCGCCTTTAGCTTTGATGAACATTCCAAACTTCAAGGCTTCAGAAAGATCGGTAGAGTTCATGGAATGAGAGTCACTTGAATGGTTTTCAGAGGACTCATAGAAAGGAGGAAGCATAAAGGAGGTGGAAGCATGAACATTTGAGGAAGAGTCAATGTCCATTTTGCCAAAACCAAGTCCAGATTTGTCATCACAGTTCATATGGTCCTGAAAAATCTTTTCTAGGTTCTTAGAAGAGCTAGTCCACTTTTTCACAAATTCTTGTTCATTTTTAAGTTTTTTGAACAACTTATTTTTCTCTTTAGCAAGAGTGAAGTTTATGGTTTTCAAATCTTCAAGCTCAACTTTGATTTTGTCAAAATGTTTTAGTTGAGAAAGACATATTTGAAGTTGAGAAGAGAGATATTTAATCTGAGCATTTGCCTTTTTCTTAGCATCATGGAAGTCAACAGTTAAAGAGTCAAATGCTTCAATCTTTTCAGCATCAGTAAGAGATAGAATGGGATGTACCTGAGTGGACGAGGAGGGACATCCTGTTGAAACTAAAGCCATAGAAGAAAGAGATTCCTCATAATCAGTCATGTGCCATGAAACAAATACTGGCCATGTCCTTATGACTGTCAGATGTGGGTTCATCTGCCCAATCATGAGACTCAGCCAGCAGACCCTTTCCCTTTTTGGAAAGAATTTCATTTCTTTCTTTCTCTCTTTTGTATTTAGCCTTGTACTTTTCATCACGTTTAGAGTTCACAGAGGAAACAGGTTGGCCAAATTTTTGAGAGGAAGAAAAATTTGTATCAGGTCTGGATCTGCTAGATTTTGAAAGAGAACGACCAGAGGAAGAGTTCTTAGATCTTTCAGAGAGTTTGCTTCTGCACTCAGAGGCAAAGTGACCTTTCTTCCCACATTTAAAACATTCCTCACTTGACTTATCATTTGAAGAGTGTTTGGGGAAACTTTGAGAAGATTTTCTTGAAAATTTAGATTTACCAGAGGAAAACGGGATCTGGGTTGGGAGTAACCTGCCAGCATGGCTATACCATCTGACAGTTGATCAACAGGGGTTTCCTCACCTTCATCATCAGCATCACTAAGATATGCCTCCGAATGATCATTGGTATCTTCCTGACTATGGCCAGAATCAGAAGG
Organism: Saussurea involucrata; assembly: GCA_033807775.1. NCBI lineage: Eukaryota > Viridiplantae > Streptophyta > Magnoliopsida > Asterales > Asteraceae > Saussurea > Saussurea involucrata. The sequence goes on along the minus strand of CM066322.1, from coordinate 157,758,717 downwards.
ATATGTGATTCTAGGAATGCACATAGATCTTTTGGAAGAGTCACTCACAAGAGCTAGAGAAGAGCTTTTTATGTCTTTAATGACAGACTTCCTTTGGAGCTCGGTTTGCTCATAGTTAAAGAGAGTACCATACAGAGCAGTGAGATGCATATGATCAAGGTCCATGGTTGTCTTAATGCATGTGCAAATGTTTTCCCAGAAATTAGGAAGACAGTCCATAAATTTGCATAAGACTTCTTCATTGTCATAAATGTGACCCAACAGCTTAAGATCATTAAGGAGACTGTTAAAACGGTTATAGTAGTCAGAAAGAGATTCTCCTTTTTCATGAAAAAACAGTTCATACTTTCTAACACGAGCGATTTTTCTGCTCTTTTTCACTTCAGACGTACCTTTATAAAGAACACATAGAGTGGATCACATTTCCTTAGCAGTAGAAAAGTTCACAAGGGAGTGATAAACCTCATCAGGCAGAGAGAGGGCAATGATGGCTCTGACTTTAGTGTCAAGAGCTACAAGACGTTTATCCTCATAATTGTACTTACTAGGATCCTTTACAATGTATCTCCCAGTAGCAGGTGTTCGTTCTTCCTCGGAAGACTCATCACCATCCTCATCTTTGTCTGCCTTCTAGGCATTATAGCGATCCCAAACTCTAGGGACAAAAGGTCCTTCATGGAGTACGGTAGGATATCTGCTGTCAACTCCTTCTAAGAAGAGCATCATACGACTTTTCCACAGAGAGAAGTTATTAGGAATACACTTTGGTGGTTTGGCTATGGAGCCATTGTCGTATGATCTAACATTAGAGTTTTGAGAAAAACATTGTTTAAAGAAGAAGATGAAGCCATTATAGATCAAGTTTATTAGATTAAACTGACCTGCTCTGATACCACTTGTTGGTCCCAGCTATGGAGTAGCAATGATAAACACGTATTGTAGAAGGGGGGGTTGAATACAATACACAAAAATTTTCACTTAATTAATTCTTTATTGATTTAAATCAAGAATTACACATAGAAAATTTAAAGATTGTTGCGGAACAGAACAGATAAATCCGTTCAAACAATCTTACACAAAGACAATAAGAGAATGAAGAACAATTGAAAATACACTTAGAAAACAATGAACTTCTGTGAGAGAGAAATGCCAGCACTTGTGAGTCTTGAGAGTTTTGTAAATTGGTAATCTTTGCAAGGAAGGAGACGACCTCTTTATATAGTACCTCATGCATTAAATGGATGGACACTTGTCAAGCACGGGTAGGAAGTCAGGTCTTCTAAAAAATACTGAGATGTACCTTTTCTCTTGAAGCGTTGACCTGCAGTGTGTTGTAGTTGATCTTTCTTGAAAGTGATAAGAAAGCCAAACAACATTCTTCCTGATCTTTGGAGGATGTCCCCATCAATGCAAGATATCACAAATATACTTTGCAGAGAAAGTACAATACCTGCCGAAAACTTCTAGCCGAAGATGTCTTCAAGTGCTCCTTGCCTTGTTGAAGATTTCTTTATGTTATTGCCGATCATGTCTTCAAGTGTACTGGCCGAAGACTAAGATGTCTTCAAGTAGCAACTTAACCTTTGGTTGAGAAGTCCATCTTCAATCCGCTTCAGGGCCGGCCCTGATCACGTGCAGGCCGTGCGGTCGCACAGGGCATCAAAGCCCAATGGGGCATCAAGTTGTCATATATTACTACTTGGGTTTAATAATTTGGGAATTGGACTGAATGCCTATCGTGAAACGGTGAACGCCCAACATTTAAACAACTCAAGCCGATTTTTATTTAACATCTTAACGAACAAACAAATTTTCTTAATAAACGAATATGACCACTAAAAGTTTCGTTCGTGTATATATATATATATATAGCATCTTAACGAACAAACAATAACGAACACATTTTCTTTACGAATGAACAAGAATGTAATTGTATATCATTCGTGTTCGTTCGTTTGTTCGATTAAGTTAAACGAACGAACAATAAAACAAAAACATTTAACATTCATGTTTGTTTGTTTGTGCGGTTAAGTTCAAATGAACGAACACGAACAAATATCCGTTCGTGTTCATTCAGTTCGTTTTGCATATTGAAATTTAAAATGCACATGGGCACATCTCTATGTGCTGGAGCATGCTACACAACAATAACAACATATTGTGATATTCCCTTATGACATTAACATCGATGTAATTTACTATTTTAATTAAAACTAATATAGTTTTCCTTTCTTTTAGTTTTAAGTTTTAAATATTGAAATAAAGGTTCTATTGTGCTAATTTTAATTTGGAAAAGCAAAAACCGGAAAAAGGGATCACGAGCTTAATTCAGGTGTTCTTTTAGTAATAATAAATAAAAATCAATGTAAGGATGAGCCATTTAGTTTGACTTGGTTTCAAACCCTTCAAAAATTCTCATGTTTTATATCCCCCTTACTATTTTTTTAATCATAATAAATAAAAATCAATGTAAGGATGAGCCATTTAGTTTGACTAGGTTTCAAACCCTTCAAAAATTCTCATGTTTAGTCGTTTTTATTTGCTTAAAAATAGGTATATGGGCATTTGTTTTTAGCATTTTCGCACATGGCATAAAAAAACCTAGGACCGGCCTTGATCCGCTTTGAAGATATACTTCTTCTTTGTTTCTTCGGTTGATCTTCGATTTCACCGAACATTTTGTGTTACATAATTAAGCTGTTTGTAAAGAACCTAAAAAGTATTCTAAGTATGAAATGTGTAAAAATGAAAGACTGGAGGTCAGCTTCAAATCCTAAGTGACCCAACAATAATCCGATTTAACATTTATTGCAAGCCGAGAATTATGGAAAGATAACTTTTTTTGTATAATTTGTTTAGTTAAGTTATAAATGAAATTCTCGTTTTCAATGATAATTGATAAATCTTATCTAATGGTTGAAAACTTGAAATCTTTTCTCATTTTCTAAAGAAAGTCTATAAATACGAGCATCGATGTTTTTCATTGATCGTTTGAAATAGAATTAAACACAAAAGATCCCAATGAATCATTATCAGATGGTGATATAAGATGTATATTGGTTCAGAACTTATAAATCATAACAAATATTCTTATGTGAATCTTAATCATTACTTTTACGTCGACAACTTATAGTTAGATTCATATATGAACTTGTGAAACCAATATGCCCTTTCAATTTTAATTTCAATCCAAAACAATCATGAACTTCTAATATATTTCAAAATTGTCATTGCCTTTAATGACCATAGATTAAAATAAATGAATGGTTTAGATCGGTTTTCACAGTTCTCAACCTATTTTTGGTTCTCATTTGATTATCGTCCTATATATGTATGTGTGTGTATATAGATAAATATATATGAATGAGGGAGGTTCAAGGGAAAACCTCAAAGAAAACTGAAGAACACCCTGTTAGCCCTCCATCTGGACGGTATGCACTTGTGCATACAAATAAATTAAGTCATTTTTTGGTTTTTATGCACGTGTGCATTATGACATGTGCATATGCACGTACGCATGTTACAAATTACTTGTATGCCCAAGTGCATACCGTCCAGATGAAGGGCGAACAAGTGTTCCTCTGTTTTCCATTTTTTTTGAGGTTTGACCTATATATATTTGATGATAATCAAATGAGAACCACAAATATGTTACAAACCCTTGATAAACGATATAAAATATTTTTTAAATGATTTTTTTTCATCAAAATGTATGATTTTAAGATAGTGTTTCACATATGTTTGTGTTCACCTTGTGAATAGATTACACGTGAAAAAAAAATTGGTTTATCTAGTGAAATGAAAAATACACATAAAAATAGTCATGTGGTGAAACAAATACATGTGAAACTATCATATTATGAAACAAATATATGTGAAGCAATATCTTAAATCTTAGCATTTGATGAAAATATATCATGTAAAAAAATATTTTTATATCAATTATCACAGGTTTGTAACATATTTGTGGTTCTTATTTGATTTAACACACACACACACACACACACACACACACACACACACACACATATATATATATATATATATATATATATATAATTGGGATCACGTGAGATAGTTTCGTGAGACCTGTGAAACCACGTCTTTACACTTGAAGTTCACAACAAAACACTGTTAATGTAACCTTCACAGTGTTTTTGCTGTTAGGTAAAAACGTGGTCTCACGAAAATAGTTTTGTCTCACATGATCCCAAGTCTCTCTCTCTGTATATATATATATATATATATATATATATATATATATATATATATATATATATATACACACACACACACATATATATATATATATATATATAAGGTCAGATTCACGGGAAAACTGCAAAAAAAACCCAGAGGAACACCATGTTAAATGTTCATATGGGCGGTATGTTTTAATGCCAAAAATCGCACAAAAGCACAACTTAAGGTTGATGTGGACTTTTAACAACTAAAGAAACGTATCTCAATACCAAGCAATACAATCGCGGGAAAAAGTAAACAAGACAAGAGATTTGGTGACGCGAAAAACCTCAAAACGAGGGAAAAAACCGCGGTCGACTTGTGAGAGTCGACGATGCACTATAGTAGCTAAACAGGGGCGAAAGTCCTTTTGTAACAGGTGATTTGTGTACAACAGATTACAAATGAAGGTAAATATAAACTTAGTCGTGTGCAAATGACATGTGTCGTGCGTAAATCGTGCGAAAAAGTATGCTGTAGTGCGAAGTTGCTCTAGCGATATTCGTTCGAATGCCTTGTAAATCACTGTGTTTTCGATGTAGAATCGCTTAGAAAATAGATGGAGCAGATTAGAATAGCTTGGAATAGATTAAAAACAGATGATCTTTTCGGTTGAAGCACATGCCTTTATATAGCTTTCTCTGGTCATTAAAGGTGTCTTTATGGCGCACTTTGTAACCGCTGTCGGGCTTTGAATGCCTTTGATGACTTGATCGTTACTGGCCGTTTGCACCATGAATGCTTGTAGACCTGCATTAATGAACAAAGGAAACGGGTGTTGACTGTTAACGGTTAGTATAATCGTACGACCGTCTTAAGTCTCATACGTCGGTCGTACGGAACGTACGACCAGCATAATAACACACGACCGAGTATACGTCTGTAAACAACTTGTAAGACCGTATCCTAGTGCAAGGGTGGTCTTATGGAAATGTTATCTGAGTTTTCTAGCGTCGGTCGTGAGGTGTGATTTTTTACCCAAACAGTTTGGCCCCAAAATTTGAATTTTAGGCGTGAAATTCGAATTTTAAATCTGACGAAGTGTCTCGACACGTATCGCATGGGGAGAGGGTCTAGTCGAATTCCAACCGTCTTGGTTTTCTTTGTATTGGAGGAAGTGAGGTGGTCATGATGCCACGATGGCGTGTCAGAGACGAAAGGACGTTCAGAGGACAAGTGTCGCTCATCGGCATGATGCATGCGAAAAGGTGCTAGACAGGTGTCGACCATCCAGCGGGTCGACCTGCATAATCTTTGCCATAAATAGCACAATTCATGGAATCGTTTCCTTTTTACGTTCACTCGTGTTTTTAGGAAAGATTTCAGAGAGATTCTCTTGCCATTGTTACGTGCGTTTCGAACTTTCTATAAATTTTAGCAGAAAATTTGGTGTTCTTCAAGTTTTAGAAGAAAATGTCGATAGAACCAGCGAGTACTATCGAGGGTCGGGAGAGTATGGAAGCCTTCAGGACTTTGTCTGGCATTCCGGATGTCGTCCAAATATACTCGCCGAGTCAGTTCCGTCCGGTGGATTGTACGAATGGACAATTCGTCTTGTACGAATACCCATTCAAGGCAGGCTTTTAGTGGCCATTTTCTTCTTTGGCCAGAGATTTCCTGGCTAGGTTTTCTTTGTCTCCTTCCCAGATGATGCCGTAGTTCTGGCGGATTATTTTCGTGATTGACAGGATTACCTAAGAGTGGGTGATGTCGTTCAATGTGGACGACGTGCTGGCGGCGTACACGGTGAAGGTGGATAGTTACCACCGTTACAGTTTATCTTCTAAGCACAGAGGTGCTTTGGTGCTTGTTAATGCCAAAAATCGCACCAAAGGGACAACTTAAGGTCGATGTGGACTTTAACAACTAAAGAAAGGAATCTTTCGACAAAGGCGTGCGACAAAGACAAAAATGTAAATGAGACAAAGGATTTGATGATGCAGGAAAAACCTCAACGAGGAAAAAACCTGCGGACGACAGTGGATGTCGTCGCTGCACTATGGTCGCCAATCAGGGGAGATGTCCTTGGTGTTCCGAGTGTCGATCGTACAGATATTACAATACAAATGAAGGAAAGACTTCGAAATGTAAAGTACAAGTGTTTGGAATGTAAAAACAGTGTGCATCGTGTGTGAAAACTATGTATAAACTGTTGGTCGAGAGCGAAAGTCTTGCGTCGAGAGTGATCTTCAATGAATGATCTCTTTGCTTCGAGTGAATATTCTTCGAGTGTTTATGTTTGCTTCTGTTGTTCGATGCTCTTGTTCTATCTCTCTCTCTGTGTTATTCGGTGTTGATCAGGTGTCCTGAACTGATGATTGAGCTGGGATTTTATAGTCTTCGGATGACTTTAATTGAATCATTAAGATCTTTGATGATTGTTGTAACGGTCTTCGTCTTCAATGTGAGTTTAGATGCTCATAACTGATTTCGTCGGTTATAGCCGTTTGTCCATAAATGACTTTGACTCCTGCATTAAACACTTAAACAAACATAACAGTTGTATAACGCGTCAGTCGGTCGAGGTCGTACGGTTTTATGCGACGGTCGTGCGGAACGGGCGACGTCGAGGTCGAGTGTCATGAGGAACTCTCGACATACCTTTTAGAAGGGATGGTGGAGGTTTTTTGGGTCTTTGTCGGGACCTTATCTTAATACAAGATATAGCTCATAACATGTGTCTTACCTTCTCTGGTCGTGGTCGAGACCTGTGAAATTTTACCCAAACAGTTTGCCCCCAAAATTTGAAAGTAGGATGGCAAATTCGAATTTTAAATTTTGCTCGTCGGGTGTTCAGGGTTCTGCGTTAAAAATAACTTGGTTGTTTCGGAACCGAATTGGTTTAATTCTAACCGAACGAGAAGTCGAAGAGAAAACGAGGTCGTGACTTCATACTGACGTACGATTGTGCTTACCAGCTGTCTTTGACAGGTGTCGATGATCCGTGTGGTCATATGAGAAGACGGAGGCACGCGGTGATCATCAAAGGGCTCGACCTGACATGATCGACTGCATAAATAAAGATTACGATGGATCTTTTCTTGTTTACGATTTTAGAGGGTTTTGAGCAAAGATTTCTTTAGGGGTTTTCTTGTCGATTTTCGTTCGATTATTTCTAAACGTGCAAGAATCTTTGACCTAATTTAGGATTTTCTGAGATCATATAAGATACGACCCTCCAGTTTGCGTATGCGTCGCAAGTCTATTGCTAGAAATCCTAGAAAAAACTGGGATATCTGGGGCCTTTCAGAAGTGCAAATCAATTTAACGGGGCTGGCAATGTCGACAGAGCCTAGAAGCACCATTAAAAACGAAGAAGATCTCGACGACTTTAGAAGTCTAGCGAGGATTCCTATGGGGATTACCGTAAGCAAGGTTGGCAAGGTTCGACCGAAAATGTGCCCCGAGGGGTACGTCGCGATATACGAGTACCTGTTTAAGATGGGCTTCCACTGGCCGTATTCGCCTCCGGCCAAGGCATTTATGTGTGAGTTTGACCTGTCGCCAGGGCAACTGATGCCCCAGTTTTGGCGAGTCATTCTAGTCATCGAGCGACTTACTTCACACTGGGAGTGGCGTATAAAGTTACGAGCGATCAATATCGTCGTTATAGTTTACTTTCAGGGCTTAAAGGTGATCGTACCTTAGTTTTGCACACTGCTGTCAATGATCGCAAATATAGGACGAGGTATGTACTTGTGCGGGTGGCGATGCTGGATACGGACAGTGATTGGATTAGATCTGTTGATACTGCACAACCGGCGACGATGTCTCATACTGCGCAACCGACGACGATGTCTCATACTGCGCAACCGGCGATGATGTCTTCTATATCCTCGTCGACCCTTTCGTCAACCGCCAGTGGCAAGGGTGTAAAGACGGGAGAGGATGAGGAGGAAGTCATGATGATCAACTTTACGTTGTCGACGATCCTCCTGACTGACTATGTCCTTGACGGGACGAAGTCATTTCCGTATCTGGGGAAATATCAGCTCTTATCTTTCAAGGAGCGTTTTCAAGGGACCTCTATCGAAGAGATGGGATCGCGAGAAGGAGATTGAGGAGGAGGAAGGTCTCCAGGGTGAGGCGTCAAGCAGGGATGCGACCGACGCTCCCCCTTTGCCTTAGGAAATGTCTCTGTCATTTGTTGTTTCTTTTGTTGCTCGACTGTCAGTGGTCGAGTTATTTTGAATGTAAATGACAAACTATTCAGGGAATGAAATTTAAATTTCCGCAGTACTCGAGTTTTGTATATTCAGTAAATAAATAACATGTCAATTATGAAATTTACTGAGTATAATATAATAGAAATCATGCGACTTAGACATCTATTGCAACGCAACAGCTTAGAATGTAAGACATAGCGCTTGTAAATCGTGTAAACAAACATAGGGATGTGCGACCAAAGCATACATTCAGAGTATGAAATTTTTCTAAATTTAAGAAACTTAGAATGAAAAATTCGTGTAGACTTTGCGATCATACGACTAAGTCGTGCGACGAGCTTGAATCGTGTGTCCCTGTAAAGGATGATCAAGTCATAGACTTGGTCGTTTATGTCGTGCGACCTGGTGAAACTAGAGTCGTTTGATTATTGTCGTGCGATTCTGCGGAATAAACAATGTCAGAGGTTGGTCGTTGGCTAACCAACGACCTTCCGATGCTTAAGTCAGTAATTGTCGTCATGAAAAAATCGTTTGAAAGAAGAAAAAGAAATTAGGAAACGTACCTTCTTAGATTCCTCTTTAATTAACGGAGTATTTGCCCCCCGTCATTTAATATCCTATTCTTTCTAGGAGATGATAGGTTTTAAATGACGGATCGACACAGAGATCTTGGGAAATGCCATCTAGGCGTGCATTGACTGTGTTTTTGCGCGACAAGGTCATACGATCGTTTTATTCCTGTAGACGAAGCATAAGTGTTTGTTTCTAAGGATAGAAGGACGGACCTGTCGTGCCGCATCTGCTAAGCAATTTACTTTCGCGGTTTCAGAGTGGATTTATAGCAGTCACGAGCGACTTTCGGCTCACTTTTGTTTTCCTGGATGCCCCACGGCGTAGGGAACTTCAGGATCTGATGATACGTCGAGGGAACGGCTTTCATTTCGTGGATCCATGGTCGACCTAAGATGATGTTATAGGCTGACGCACAGTCGATGACGCTGAACTTGGTCTGCTTGTTGATTCCTCCAGCGTAGACTGGCAAGATGATATCTCCATATGTGCTCGTCGCTTCTCCATTGAAACCGACCAAAGTTGTCGAACGTTGGGTGATTTCCGAGCGATCGATTCCCATGGCCTTGATGGTGTCAAGGAAGATGACGTTCGCTGAACTGCCCCCATCGACCAAGACTCGTCGAGTTAAACAATTACCAACCGTGAGTTGAATGATCAACCCGTCGTGGTGTTTATGGTATGAGTCGCCGAGGTCGTCTTGGTCGAATACGATTTTCATGGCTTCCAATTTCAAATCTCTTTTCGGCCTTGATGAACGCGGGATAGGCCGATCGTCAGGCGCTTGACTGGCGTGACGTTTGGCTGCGGAATACGTTAGACCGCATACGTCGGAACCACCAGTGATACAATTGACGACTTTCGCATGCTCGGGGGTTGACGATCGAACATTGTTAGCTGGGGTAACGACGTCGTCGATGATGTCTTTGAGATTGCCTTTTGGGACGTGATACGCGAGCTCCTTTTTGAGAGCTATACAATCATCTGTCGCGTGACCATGGTCGACGTGAAAGTCGCACCACTTAGATTTATCTTTCTTAGCTTCGTCCTGACCGGACTTCGTTGGCCATCGAATAGTCGCCTGGGCGGTCTTCAGAGCTTCGACCAAATCTTTAGTGGACCCTTTGAATCCGTAAGAGGATATCTTGGGGTATTGAGGAAATTTGGTCGCGGTCTTAGCCTCTGCTTTTGTCTTGAATCGGACGTTCGAGATCTGGCGGGCGGGCTCCATTTTGGAAATCGCTTTCGTCTTGAACTCTGGCTTCTTTACGCCTAACGACCTCTTGTCGTCGGTATGCTTGCAACGAAAGGCAGCGTCGTCCTCTACTCTCATATACGCTAGGGTTCGAGCTCGGACATCTTCGAAATTCTCCGGAGGATACTTAGTCAGGTCAGTGTATAAACCTGAACTGTCGTCCAGACCACGCTTATAGGCTTCGATCGCGGTCTTGATGTCACAATTGCGAATGATGATTATCTCTGCATTGAATCGATTGAAATAACTGCGGATAGACTCACTGGTCTTCTGCACGACGTAATACAAGTCACTGGTCTGCTTCTCCATCTTGCGACTGCTGGCGAATTACTGGGAGAATTGATTGACCAATTCAGCGAATGACCCGATGGACTTGGGTTTGAGATTGATCAACCATTGGAGAGCAGGACCAGTGAGAGTTGCACCGAAGCTTTTGCACATACAGACTTCCTGATACATGTGTGGGATTGAGATCGTCCACATGAGCTGCTTATACTGCGCGACGTGCTCTATCGGATCGGTCACTCCCGAGTACTTGGGCGTGAAGGCAGGGACATTGTACTTCTTTGGGACCTCGACAGTCGCAATCTCATCGATGAACGGTGACGCCTGAAATCCTGATCGGGGCTCGACGTCTACGGGCACGGCTGCCCCAGGCAGCTTGGCGAGCAAAGATAGGACGCGCTCGCTCTGATCTTCTAGCATTTTCAATCGCTAGACGACGGGGTCATTGGGGTTGAGATTTTCCCCTGCTTGCGGATTGATTCCTGAGCTGGTGCCATTGACATGCGACGAGCCATTGGCATCTCCGTTGAAAGGAACAAAATACGGTTGCGACCCGTTCTGAAATGGCTGCGATCCATTCTGAAATGGATGCGATCCATCCTGAAATGGCTGCGATCCATCCTGAAATGGCTGCGATCCATTCTGCATGGGTGGTGGCCTTATATGCTGAAGAGGGACCGTCCCAAACTGGGGATTTGGATTGAACGGTCTCGACTGCTGGTTTTGCATGGTCGGACCTGGATGCTGATTCTGAGCGAACGGTCATGATCCTGGACCTGGATTATGCGTGAATGGTCGAGGACCATTCTGACCGAACGACCCTTGGCCTGGATTCTGAACGAATGGCCTAGGACCACTCTGAGGTCCAAAGGGATTCCTTAACCGTGCGATCTCTTCAGCTGCTCTACGGCTTTGCTCCGCCATGGCGTTGATTTGATTTCGGGCGACTTCAAGCTCCTGGTACGTCTGAGCAATGACATGCTGCTGATCTCCAGGGGCTGCCATTTTCCTGCAACAGAGAACAAAGAAAACTCCAAGAAACCGTTAGCAAGACGCACGTTTGTCGAAGATTTTCTCTAGATGGGGTCCCACGGATGGCGCCAAACTGTTAATGCCAAAAATCGAACCAAAGTGACAACTTAAGGTCGATGTGGACTTTAACAACTAAAGAAAGGAATCTTTCGACAAAGGCGTGCGACAAAGACAAAAATGTAAATGAGACAAAGGATTTGATGACGCAGGAAAAACCTCAACGAGGAAAAAACCTGAGGACGACAGTGGATGTCGTCGCTGCACTATGGTCGCCAATCAGGGGCGATGTCCTTGGTGTTCCGGGTGTCGATCGTACAGATATTACAATACAAATGAAGGAAAGACTTCGAAATGTAAAGTACAAGTGTTTGGAATGTAAAAACAGTGTGCGTCGTGTGTGAAAACTATGTATAAACTGTTGGTCGAGAGCGAAAGTCTTGCGTCGAGAGTGATTTTCTATGAATGATCTCTTTGCTTCGAATGAATATTCTTCGAGTGTTTGTGTTTGCTTCTGTTGTTCGATGCTCTTGTTCTATCTCTCTCTTAGTGTTATTCGGTGTTGATCAGGTGTTGATCAGGTGTCCTGAACTGATGATTGAGCTGGGATTTTATAGTCTTCGGATGACTTTAATTGAATCATTAAGATCTTTGATGATTGTTGTAACGGTCATCGTCTTCAATATGAGTTTAGATGCTCATAACTGATTTCGTCGGTTATAGCCGTTTGTCCATAAATGACTTTGACTTCTGCATTAAACACTTAAACAAACATAACAGTTGTATAACGCGTCAGTCGGTCGAGGTCGTACGGTTTTATGCGACGGTCGTGCGGAACGGGCGACGTCGAGGTCGAGTGTCGTGAGGAACTCTCGACTTACCTTTTAGGAGGGATGGCGGAGGTTTTTTGGGTCTTTGTCGGGACCTTATCTTAATACAAGATATAGCTCATAACATGTGTCTTACCTTCTCTGGTCGTGGTCGAGACCTGTGAAATTTTGCCCAAATAGTGCTCGTGCTGAATACCCAGGTCAACGACCGCGGGTGGAAGGCTAGGTATGTCTTCGGAAAGACACAGTCGCTCGAGCTCCTGCAGGAGGATACGCCGTGGGTCGTGGCTGGATGGAACACCGCTTGTAAGTTTTTTCTTAAGATTGCGTGTTTTTTATTTAAATCGTACGTTTTTGTTAACATGTTTAGCTTTTGTTTCAGCCATCACGTTCCCTGATGCTGATCTTCTCGAATATGCGACGAATATTGATATGTTTCGAGACCGTTCTCTAAAAGATAGGTCCTTTCAGCGGATTTCCAGGGACAATGGTGTTGACGACGAGGTCGTCATCCTTGAGGGGGCAGAGATCCCCGTCGAGGAAGAGTCGGAGAGAAGACAAGAGGAAGATGAGGCTACAGGTAATAATTTGCTATTTGCCTTTTTCCGTATGCTTTTCGTTATCTCCTCTTACTCTGGATTTTTACGTTTTTCGTAGGTATGCCAACCCATGGTTTGTCAAAGTAGGAGTCTCGGCTCCTTTTGGCCCGTCAGGCCAAAAAATTGAAACGAAAGGTTGTCCCATCCCTATCGTCGGGGGTGAAGAAACAATGGACGACCGTCCGGAAGGGACCATCGTCGAGGGGTGGTGATTCGTCTGGGGTTGCCACCGCCGAGAAGGCGAAGACGCCACCGGTTACAGTCGACGCGACACCGGTGAGTGTAGCTTCTCCTCTGGCAGGAGAGGTTTCCCATTCTCCTTCCTCAACCGACAAAGGGAAGGAGAAGGAGACGGAGGAGTCTCCTGACGTTATGTCAGTGAATTTTACCTTACCGTCGGACTTTATGGCCGGGGAGGAGATGGACAGCGAAAAACTTTTCCCTGATCTGGGGAAGTTTGTTGTAAGATTTATGCAACCTTAGAGATTCACTTAAAATAGAACTCAGTGCAAGTATACACCATGAACTACTATCGTCTCGTAACAAGTAATAATGGTAAAAGTACCAGATATCGATCCACAGGGAAAACTTGTGAAAGCTTTTCAAAAGTTCAGTCTTTAAAAAACCAATTTCAGATGGCGATTTCGAAAATAGATTGTTTGATTGGTTGGTTTGAGTTATCAGCTAAAAATCAATTCTAGAGAAGAAGCACAGGGTGCAAAACGCCATAAAGATGAAAACAAATGATCCAGTAAAGAGATATTATAACATCCAGCCAGTCCTCCAGCACAAGTGCTATAGGACTGCCACAGCACCAACTATCGGTTCAAACGGTCTCCCAAGAGTACACACTGGTCCACGTGCTATCGATATGATATCATTTATGTTAGACTCCATGAATCCTAGCACAACACAGTGTTACCATCCTACACCGTAAGAGTATAATACTTGTCAGGTATTAAAACTATTTAGTAGTCTTCTCTTATCATTTCAGTTAATTAAACTTAACCTTAACACTTGATGTTAATGCATTTTCATACATAAAATTAGTTTTCAATTAATTAAATGCAATCTTCAATGTAAGATTAATCACCTGAAACGAATAGTTAGATACAATGTTATATTCAATACACCTCTTCACTTTAACACAGATTTTACATCTAAACTTTGCTTTACACCCCAAGCTCAGGCGATTAGCCCATCATGGCTTGATTTCTTCTTTCGAAAGGTGTAAGAAATGTAAATGACATAAATGGAAAATACTGAAAGGAAATTGCAAGAAAGGAAATTACGGAAATGTAAAGACAGAAATTAAAATGCAGAAATTTCAACAACAAGAAAATAAAGACAGAAATAAGAACTAAGAATGTAAGGAAACAAGAATTACCAACTAACGTGGTAACTTGGTCGCCAAGTTATGGAAACTTGTCGTACAAGTTACGTCACAAAACTACTACTTGCCTTGAAAACGTTGGAACTTTGAAACACTAACTTAAATAACCCAAGATTACGGTTTTTAGAAGGAAGGAACTCTAAATTAAAAATCACGAATCTTTGAGGATTTAAGTAAGTAAATAAAACAATATCGAGAACTTGGAAGCTTGCAAGAATCGGAAAGTAAAACACAAAAAATTAACTTCGAACCACTTGGATTAAAACTTGAAACCGAGATCCTTAGTACACACTGGAATCGTAACCACATATATGAATATTAAGAGGTATCTAGACAGTAATTAAGAGGTAAATAAAACTAGAGAGAAAAGCTAAGCATTTGTGGAGAATCTAAGTGTTTTTAGCTCCAAAAGCATGTCAATAACAAGTAAACAAGCCATCTATTTATAGGGGAGTTGAGTGGAGACAAAGCAATCAAAAGCTGATTAAGACTGATGTCCCAATGTACTTCATGTCCCCTCCAAAAGTCAACACCAGCCTTGTCATCAAAAGAGGCTTCGACCATAAGATACTCAAAAATGGCCCAACTGTTCGATCCTCTGGTACTCCTACAACATTCCTTTCGCGTTCAATTCCTATAGCATTGTCGTAGTAGTGCCCAGCCAAAATCTGAAATCAAAACAGGCCCAATAAGATCCAAAAGACAGAGATTATACCATTAAATCATGTTTGACACTTAAAACATAGAAAATGCTAAAAAGCTACTAAAGAGGACTTAGTTACAGACTTTGGGCAAATAAAACAGCCTTAAAACCTACAAAAATTGGCTAAAATAGGGTTAATAAATTAACCCTATCACAACCTCAAACTTAAACGTTGCTTGTCCCCAAACAACAAAAATAGATAGAAAATAAAGACTCAAGTTTACTGAGAGACTTAGAACCTAAAATAAAAAATAAAAAAAATTAACCCCTGTTTTATCCATAATCATAATGCGAACCACTGTTTAAACACAAACTTGTTCACAACATTCATAGCATGCAACCAATATCCCTTCATAAACTGAACGTATTCATCTAAGCATGTAAACACACCTTCATAACTAACCTGAACTTCCCTAGTGTTAACAAAAATCATCAAGGCATACACTGTTTGGAATTGGGGTATGCATTCGGCTTTTCCTTTGCTTTTGATGCTTTGCCTTTTTCCACACACTCACATTATCACTCAATGGCACAATTTTCCTGCCATTCATCTCATATTGAGGTATAATGTTGACTCTTTGGTCTCTTTTAACATTTAGGTGTCTTTGACATATTATTAAGCACAAAATAGCACTTTTGCTCATGCAAGATTTGTAAGGCATCATGAGAGAATTGTGAGGTTTGCCTTAATGTGTGTGAGGCAAATCTTACCCCACCTCAAACTTGAAATGGACAATGTCCCCATTGTCAAGGAAAATAGGATCAGAAGAGGTCTGTTTGGGGTTTTTATGTATGGCTTAATGAGGAGACATACCCTTGATGATTAACTCTTAACAGGTTGGAAAGCTGTGAGTGAGCTATGCTGTAAGTTTACACTTATACAAACATCATATCAGATTATTGTGGCTATAAGTACACACCAATCATGTTGAAACAGCAGGGAAAACAGTGGTGCACGCATACAGATTATGAGTGAAACAAAGACATGAAAATCAGTTCCCAAGAAAAACATTGAAGAAGAAAAGCAAAGATGAGAATGGGAAGCTCCCACCTCAAACTTGCTTTCTGCACATGACTTAATGGTTTAGACACGACATACTAAGCAACATTTTCACACAAATCAGCAACTGACCCCAACAAGTCAAGCTTATTCAGCAGTGACCACGGATTAAGACAACACAATAACAAAGACTCAGACTGGACTCTAAAGCTGAAACTTCAAAATATAAAATAAAACCTAACACTATTTTACAACTACAAAGGAGAGAATGGCAGAACCTGTCCTACTCAGGCTGAGTAGTAGTTGAATGGATATGCAATATGGACCTTGGGGGTGGCGGTACTGTCATGGGCTGCTGAGAACTTCCTCTTGCATATGCCTGCTTCACCTGAGCTTTGTGCTGTTTGTATTCGGCCCACTGCAACCTGTCCTTCTTGATCGCTTCCACTTCCTTTCCAATCTGTTCAACCTTTCCAGTCAACTTTTTCACCTTCTTCTTAACCATCTTTCTCATGGATTGCTCATGCTTCTCCATTTCTTTCACCAATTCTTCCTGGAGCTTTTCTATTGCAACAGCCACAGGATCCACAACTAGAGCATCAGCAGCATGGTTTTCACTGTATCTCATCAGCCTTTGATGAGTTGTCTTTTCTATCACTGTTCTTTCCCTTGAGAAGGTATCGATATCCAAAATAGGTGCCTTTGCATTGTTCATGAGTGTGTGAATGATCGCAGGGTAAGGCAGTCTATTATTGGATCTATCCAAGCTAGTTTTCATGCACTCACAAATAAGCTTACCCACATCAATAGGGTGACACTCCATGATACAGTACAACAAGATCACTCTATTCATACACAGGTTTGTATGGTGACTGGTTGGGTTCAGAGTTTGTCTGATAAAGTAGAACCAGACATTGGCTTCTGCTTTCAGAAAGCATGTTTTGAGTGTTCTACATCTGCCCTTTAAGGTCCATGAAGCCCCAGGATTGGCTAGGGTGTTTAGTATATCTTCTAATTCCTCATCAGTTACCCCAACCTTCAACCTATCATACTCAGATTCTAGAGGAGGTGTCAATCCTAGCAACTCATTTAAAGCTTCAGGGGAGTATGAAACAGGGGTCTGCCTAACTAGGAGCTCTACACCAGGGGTCACTGCCATCTCAGTATAGAATTCTCTTACCAGTCCTCATTAAAGTGATTAGGTACAACACATAACTTTTCCCACCCAAATTCCTCAATTATGGCTTTAATTTGAGGATTTGCCAAAACAATGTGAGGAGCAAATCCTTTAGGTGTCTGGCCAAGTCTACCAGCAAACATCGGGTATTTTTTTTAGTGCTGCAGGTGTGCTAAACAGTTCAGTAGGAGAGGATGAAGAGGATACCTTCTTGGTTCTTTTTGATCCTGCAGCACTATTGGAAGAGTGCTGTAGGACTGCAATGTTTAGGCTATCCTGCTGAATACTTCTGGCCCTGTGTCTGGTGATCCTCTGAGGAGTGCTAGAGGTATCTCCCATACTGTGTTCATCAACCTCTGCCCTTTTTCTTTTCTTTTGTTTGTTTTTAACCACATCCTTTTCCTGTTCTTTTGTGACCTTAGCAGCAACAACCTCTGCTTTCTTCCCTTTGCCCTTGGATTCTTTACCTTTCCCCTTCTGTATTTTCTTTGTGGATGCGGATTTGGAGATGTTCCTTAACCTGATTTTAAGAGATGTAGGGGTTGTCTTTCTCTGCACAGCTTTCCTCTTAATCTGCTTCATTGGTGAAGACACTTTGGGAGTTTGTTCCTGCATTTCAAGGTTAGAAGGAGGAGGAGATGCATCTCTAGTGTGAGTGATGACTATCTCTTCTTCCACCGCATTATCTCCCCAATTAATACTGGCATCCACTTGAGGATTCTCATCATCAGACCAATCTATATGGGGCTGTTCCATGGGTTTGTCAAGAGGATCCAATGTTTCCATGGAGAATGGAATATCACTGGTGTCTTCCCCAAAAGGGACTCGGATCAAAGGGATTTTGTCTGATGCAGCTGTAAAAACAGGGGCTTTCACAGAAACAGTCTCTGTTACAGGTTATTCGTCTACCAAGGTCTCAGAGGGATTGGTTGAGCTCTCTTTTGCAGTTTCTTTTTCAGGTTCTTTGCTCACATGGTCCTCAACAGACATGGGGATGGGCTGCTCATCTACAGAACTTTATGGAATTTCAGTTTCCACAATAACAGGGGTGTTTTCAGAGGGATGAGCAGTCACTGGAATGTCAACAGGGGAGGGGTTTTGCTGCTCAATCACAGGGATGGGATTAAAATGCTACATTCTAGCTTGGTAAGCTTGGGTGATTCGAGCTAATAAGGCATCCAATCGTGGAAGAGTCATGGTAGCAGATTGTACAGGGGGTCGTGTGAAGGTTTTTCCATCTGGTTGGACGGTGAGCTCAGGGATTCTAATGGATGATATAACAGGTAGTTTGGGTAGAGGAGGAAAATTCCTAGGCTTTCCTGTGTGCAACAAGGATACGAATCCAGCAGGGATTTGGTTTAAGTTTGACAGGGACCTTGGTTTGGAGAATGGGGTAATCAACATTAGAGGTCTCTGGGAGAAAGATGAGGAAGCATGAATGTAACAACCCAAATCCCATAACATACATCATAATACATAACATGCATACATATCATTGATTTACAACAAAAGTTACATAACAAACCAAGTACGGTCTCATTAGTCTTGACATTACAAAATATATAAAGGCTTCCTAATCAACATCCATCAAAAGCTTCCTACACTTCATCCTCTCCTGCCGATCCTTAACCTGGAAAACATATTTTTGAAAACAAAATGAGGGTTAGACCAAACGGGTCTAGTGAGTTAATCCCGGTCCTTTCCAAAATCATTATAAAACCTTTTTATGTAAATCCTTTATATCAAAATAGTTTAGATAAACCTTTAGTAATCCTTTCGTAAAATATAAACATACCACACGTATTTAAATACCAATCCAGACTCGTGCATCGTGTATATCTCGTCCACCTTATTCCTCCACAAATGGCCATATTAGTTGGTAGCAAGCCAACTAATAAATCAACAACCGGTCCGCAGACCGGAACCCGGCTACCCGTCGGTCCGCACACCGGAACCCGACTACTCACCGGTCCGCACACTGGAACCCGGCTACTCACCGGTCCGCACACCGAAACCCGGCAACAAGTGCACTCGTGTAGTGTAATGCACCAATAAATATAATATCTTACTATATTATATACACAAAATATTCACACCTTGATCGTATATCCATTCCACACATATCCATCTCATATACATAAACACAGATATATATATTCCAGTTGAAAATGTTTTAAAGTAAAACTCACCTGAATGCTTACAATATGCTTCCAAACCTTTCTCCGAGCTATCCGATCCTTTATCCAAAATTCTCAGAATCTGAAACCATTTACATACAAATATCTCCTTACCAACTTATGTATAAGACTTACTAGCAGTCTATGGACTCTAGATACATCTACATAACTCTTATCCTCAAAAATTGACCAAACAGCCAAGTTATCCGGAAACCACAAAGTATCCAGACAACTTTCCGGACAACACAAAGAATCCGGACAACATGAGGAATCTGGATACCATCTGGTATCCCATTCCATCCGGAAAAGCATAACAAGAGGAACTTACCCGGATACTTGAATCATCCGGACACCATCATCAGAGCTACCCGGACACTACCAACAAAAGTATCCGGACACGTTCATTCTATCCGGAAACTACTGTCGGTTTGGTGCTTTTTACCCAGAAAACCGACTGAATCAACCCCAGATGTGTATTTAACTATTCTAATCCGATAGAAACCTTCTAAAAGCAATTACAAACACAAAATACAAAGGAACATACCTTAATTTCTCTTCCAAGTACTCCAAATTGAGTCTCTTAGCCACAACCTTTCTTTCTTCTTCTTGCTCTCTCTTTCTCTCAACACACACACACAACACCTACTGATTTTCTGCTTTGTGAATATCTGGAAGTCCATAAGGATAATATCTAACCTTATTTACCATTTAAACCCCACATTTCTCACTAATGACCACAATACCTTTTTAACTTACTAATTAATCCAAACACCCCTAAACTTATATATATTTACCCAAACTTACCCTAAATATCAACTTTAAAGTTAACTAAACTTAACGGAAAGATATTTTTAACTAACGAACTTACCCGGGGTATTACAATGAACCTCCCTGTGTGGACCTAAAGTCTGGTTTAGCACAACACCCACAGAGGATTGTGGGTGTGAAGGGAAGGTGGTCACTTGGTTCACATCATATGGTCTGGGTAAAGTGGTCATACCATAATTGCGAGATTGAGATAGAAGGGTTTTACCATAGTTGTGGCTGCGAAGTTCCTCGGAAATTGGTCGAACCATGGCTTGGATCGCATTCGCCAGAGCATCCAGTGGATTTGAACTTCCCACCTCAAATTTGGCCTTCTGTACTGGCGGTGCGTCTTCCTCAGAATCGGAATCGTCAGAAAGTGGAATGGCATGCCCTTCTTCTGGTGTCATTGGCTTCGTCTTCAGGAAACCACTGCTTCGAGTCACTCTGCGAATGGGTCTAAATGGTGGAACAGGGGGTAGAATCCGGGTTGGTGGTGATTGGTTAATGGGAATGGCATCAATGGGGTTCTCTCCATGTGTATCGGGGTTTTCAAAAGGGAACTCTCTTCTTCTCGCTTTGGATTTGGTTTTCGCCATGAGAAAAAAAATGGTGAAACAGGGGGTAGCAAGATTTTTGAAGAAAGGATGGGAAATCGAGAGAGAGATGGTGGGTTTTAGGGGTTATCGATGGCTTATTAGAGAAGGGATGATGCGTGGAGAAGAGGAGTTCAGCCGAGGATGGGGAGAGTACGAGGTATCACTCGTACTTGAGATGGGTTTGAAGAAGGTAGTACGATGGGGTGTACTATTGGAACAAGGAAGATGGTGAACAACGGTGCTTTTGTACCGTTCCTAGGTTTAGAAACAGCAAATTAGTACCCGAATGTACTTGGTGGAGACGAAGGTGAAGGTGAACGGTGGCTATGGTGGTTTCCGATGAAGCTTCAGGTCAAATGAGGTGATGGTGTTTTCAGAAAAGGCGATGATGATTTTAGACTGACAGCTCGGCTCCTTTTGATCGTTTGAAATGACCCCAAGAGTCATCTAAACGACTCGGATCATGGGCTTACTTCGTTGGGCCTGCTTTTCTCTCATGTTTTCTGCAAAACATACACCACACGGGTCCAAGTTGCTTCTAACATGGGCTGGATTAAATCAGCAAAATAGGGCAAGGCCCAAAATAAAAAAAATAAAAAAAATTAGAACTAGAAAGCAATCCTAAAATCAAATTCTAAAGATTAAAATTAGAAAGTATTTTTGCTGTTTTTATTTTTATTTGAATGTTTTTGTATTTTATTATTTTATGCAAATATATACAGACATAATTAAGAAAAACTTGTTTATTACTCATCAGGCTCGACAACCGTATAAGGTTGCGGTGGTGCTTCTGTGGGTTCGAAAAATGGTTTTACTCTATGACCATTGACTTTGAAAGTAGTACCCTTCTCTGGATCGATAAGTTCAATTGTACCGTAAGGGTATACTTTGGCAATCCGATAAGGCCCAGTCCATCTGGAGTTCAGTTTTTCAGGAAAAAGTTTTAATCTTGAATTGAGCAGATGGACTTTTTGGCCCTCGTAGAGCTCTTTTGGAAGAATCTTTTTGTCATGCCATTTTTTGTGTTTTCTTTATATAACTTGGCATTTTCATAGGAAAAATTCCTATGTTCTTCCATTTCACAGAGTTGAAAAGTTCTTTTCTTACCAGCCTCATCCAGATTCATGTTGAGCTCTTTTATGGCCCAATAAGCTTTATGTTCTAACTCAACTGGCAAATGACACGCCTTTCCATAAACCAATTTGTAAGGGGACATTCCAATAGGGGTTTTGAAAGCAGTCCGGTAGGCCCATAGGGCATCATCCAATTTGGAGGCCCAATCCTTCCGGTGTGGTTTAACCACTTTTGCTAAAATCCTTTTATCTCCCTATTTGACAACTCAGCCAAACCATTGGTTTGAGGGTGATAAGCAGTTGCCACACTATGCTGAATGTTGTATTTTTCAAGAGCTTCCTCTAACAACTTGTTTATGAAATGGGTGCCTTCATCACTTATCAAAGCTCTGGGTGTACCAAATCTTGTAAAAATCTGTTTTTGCAAAAATTTGACAACTGTTCGGGCATCATTGGAATGGCAAGCCAAAGCTTCCACCCATTTGGACACATAGTCTACAGCAAGTAAAATGTAGGCACAATTATTGGAGATTGGAAAAGGTCCCATAAAGTCTATGCCCCAAACATCAAATAATTCTACTTCTAGAATTCCATTTAAGGGCATTTCATTTCTTTGAGAGATATTCCCACTTCTTTGACACTCATCACAACTTTTTACAAAGTTATGAGCATCATTGTACAAAGTAGGCCAGAACAACCCAGATTATAAAATCTTTGCTGCTGTCCTACTTCCTCCAAAATGTCCTCCACAAGGTCCTGTATGGCAGTGTTGTAAAACTGATGTCATTTCTTCTTGTGGTATGCATCTTCTGATCATCTGATCTGCACAAATTTTAAACAGAAATGGGATATCCCACAAATATTTCTTAGAATCATAGATGAGCTTTTTCTTGTGGTGTTTAGTAAACTCGTTGGGAATGACTCCACAAGCCAAATAATTTACAATGTCAGCAAACCAAGGAGCTTTAGTATGTTGTATAGCCAGAATCCTCTCATCAGGGAATGTTTCACAAATCTCACCATTAAAAACAGGTTTGTCTTGTTTTTCCAATCTAGACAAATGGTCAGCCACTTGATTATCCACACCCTTCCTATCAATGATTTCCAAATCAAACTCTTGTAACAATAAGACCCACCTTATTAGCCTAGGTTTTGCATCCTTTTTAGAAATCAAATATTTGATTGCAGCATGATCTGTGTGTACAATTACTTTAGTGCCAATCAAGTATGATCTGAATTTTTCAAAAGCAAAAACCACAGCTAATAATTCCTTTTCAGTAGTGGTGTAATTGATTTGAGCATCATTGAGAGTTTTACTAGAATAGTAAACATGATGGAATATTTTATTTTTCTTTTGACCCAAAACTGCTCCAACTGCCCAATCACTGGCATCACACATAATTTCAAAAGGTTGAGATCAATCTGGTGCTATTACCACCGGAGCAGTGACCAATGCTTCTTTCAAAGTGTTAAAAGCTTTTCTGCAATTTTCATTAAATCAAACACTTGGTCATTTTGTAGTAATAGACAAAGAGGTTTTGAAATTTTTTAAAAATCTTTTATGAACCTCCTGTAAAAACCAACATGTCCCAAAAAACTTCTGATACCTTTGACTGTTGTTGGTTCAGGCAAATTTGAAATGACTTCTAATTTGGCCTTATCAACTTCTATGCCTCTTTTGGAGATGAGATGTCCCAACACAATGCCTTCTTTTACCATAAAATGACACTTTTCCCAGTTTAAAACCAAGTCTGTTTCTTCACATCTTGTGAGACTCTTTTCCAGGTTTTGTAAACATAGGTCATATGATGTCCCATAAACTGAAAAGTCATCCATGAAGACTTCCATGGAGGTTTCTAACATGTCAGAGAAAATGGACATCATACATATTTGAAAAGTAGTTGGGGCATTACAAAGTCCAAAAGGCATTCTTCTAAATGCAAAGGATCCAAATGGACAAGTGAAAGTGGTCTTTTCCTGATCTTCAGGTGCAATGGTGATTTGATTGTAACCTGAGTAACCATCTAAGAAACAATAAAACTCTTTTCCTACCAGTCTGTCTAGCATTTGGTCAACAAAGGGTAATGGAAAATGGTCTTTTTGAGTAGCTTTGTTAAGCTTCCTATAGTCCATGCATATCCTCTAACCGGACACCACCCTAGTAGGTATAAGTTCATTTTTTCTCATTTGGTACAACAGTTACCCCACCCTTCTTGGGTACACATTGCACAGGACTGACACACGTACTACTAGCAATAGGATAGATTATGCATGCATCAAGCCATTTTAAAATCTCCTTTTTGACAACTTCCTTCATCACAGGATTGAGTCTTCTTTGAGGCTCAACTGATGAGTAGTCTTTTTCTTCCAAAATGATTTTGTGTTGACAAATGGTTGGGCTTATGCCCTTGAGATCAGCAATGGTCCATCCTATGGCTTTTGTGTGAAGTTTTAGCATTTTGACCAATCTTTCCTCTTGTTCTAGATCTAGTGAGGATGAAATAATAACAGGCAACTTCCCTGGGTCCTCTAAAAAGACATATTTTAAATGAGAGGGAAGTTGTTTTAGTTCTAAGTCTGGTGCAACTTCTAAGGATGGGACAAGAGTCTTTCTGTCCTTATGATCTAAGGTCTCAAAAGCAGCAACTTCGTGTGGTGGTTCTAGGTCTTCAAAATCTTCCTCCTTGTCAGAGTCTTCCATTCCCAACATTTCTCCCAAGCTTTTGTCTTGACACCAATTCTCTATCATGCTCAACGTGGAACATTCCTCAACTTCTTCAGGGTACCTGAGAGGCTGAGAGAATCAAAAACATTAAAAGTAACTTCTTGGTCATGCACTGTAATAACCATGTATGTTATTGGTTTATTTATAAGGGTTACTTTAAATTAATTTTGTGGAGTTAGAAGTTAAGGGGTAAGTTTTATTTTTAATATGGAAGTGTAGGGGTGTATTTTGCCATATAGAGTAAGTTAAGGGTTTGTTTGGTATTTTTACCAAACTCCACACCACCACCGCCATATTGCCTCACTAGGAGGATGTGTCCTCCTAATTGAGTATCTAAACAAATATCCTAAGTATTGTGTGTGTGAATTCGGTTTAGAGAGAGAGAGAGAAGAAATCGAAGAAAAGGAAGAAGGAAAGCTTAGATTTATGCTGGAATTGCCAAAAACATCTGAAGGAATCAAGGTAATATTTATGTTTAATCCATACTTTTAAGGTTCTTAGTTTTCTATAAACTTTAGAAGTGGGTTTTGCTATTTTTAGAAGGATATATGAGTTATGGGTTTGGGTTAGTGTTCAAAAGGTAGTCTTAAACATATCTGCATAATTACAGCAACATGCATAGTTAAAAGATTAAAATCTGGGTTTAAGATAAACACTGTGGACTGAGACATTCAAGCAAGTCGCAATGGTGGGTTGCGACATGCTTGAATATGGTCATCTTCATGAATGTCGCAATGGTGGGTTGCGACTTGAGTGGGAAGTCGCAATAGTGGGTTGCGACTTGAGTGGGAAGTCGCAATAGTGGGTTGCGACTTGGGTATGAAGTCGCAGTAGTTGATTGCGACTTGGTGTAGTGTATTGCGACTTGAGTCGAGGATTTCAGAACTTAGAGACTTCCAGCCTTAAAAAGAAATATTTGTATTCATGTGGTACAGATTCCGTGAATCGGGACTGAAAGAATTAGAGAGCTCGATAATAGCGTGGAAGGGTTTTTGGAACTAAGCTAATCAAGTGAGTTTTTCTTTAAAATGTTTTCAAATGGAATACATATATGTGATTAAAATGTAATATTGTGCATATAGTGTTTATATGAATATTACATTGTATGAGTACTAGTTGGCCGGGCTTAGGACCGGTGAAAGTTGGCTGTACAGAGGGACAGTGGTGTTGGCTGTATTTAGTACAGCGGTGTAAATTAATTAATTGGCTTGCTACCAATTAATATGGCCAAGAAAAGGAAAGGAGAAAGAGATGGAAAGATATGTGATGCATGAGTCATAGTTAGTATTCTTAAGCGAATTATGTGTATGATGTTGTGCAAATGTTTTCTTTAACTAACGGGGATTTTCTCACTAGACCTCAAGGTCTAACCCTCATTTTTGTTGATTGAAGTTGAATCATGGGATCTTGGTAGTTTGCCATTTACCTGAAAATAACAAAAACTTCACAAAATCGTTAGAGCGATATATGTGTTGGTTTGAGATTTTCTCTAGACGGGGTCCCACGGATGGCGTCAAACTGTTAATGCCAAAAATTGCACAAAATCACAACTTAAGGTCGATGTGGACTTTTAACAACTAAAAAAACGTATCTCAAGACCAAGCAATACAATCGCAGGAAAAAGTAAACAAGACAAGAGATTTGGTGACGCGGAAAACCCCAAAACGAGGGAAAAAACCGCGGTCGACTTGTGAGAGTCGACGATGCACTATAGTCGCCAAACAGGGGCGAAAGTCCTTTTGTAATAGGTGATTTGTGTACAACATATTACAAATGAAGGTAAATATAAACTTAGTCGTGTGCAAATGACGTGTGTCGTGCGTAAATCGTGCGAAAAAGTATGTTGTCGTGCGGTTCGAACTGCTGTCGTGCGAAGTTGCTCTAGCGATATTCGTTCGAATGCCTTGTGACGGATGTCGAGTCCACCAAATAATAATTCCAACTATTGGCTAATTACAACTAAAATTGTAGTAGCGATAAGTCGGGTCGAATCCACAGAGACTCAGTTCTAACTTATTATTACCGAAGTATTCAAGTACACGCACGATTAATTAAAAGTAAATACGAGGGGGGTGGGGTTGGATTTGATTAACTAAGCTAAGCATGCAATTAAAAAGTAATAGAAAAGTTATATAAATAAAGTCCAACAATGGTTCACTCTCGATTTAATTGCGTTTGCCTATCATTGATTCCGAACACGTAAAATAGCAAAACAATTTTAAATTGGCTATGGTTATCAATAAGCTCTGAAAAACCTTGATTTTTCCTTATATAGACATTGATTAAATAAGCTCTATAATCAAATCTTAACCTCAAATAGGAATTTGAATAAGCTCTCAAATTCTTAGGTGCGGTTAGCATTAACGACAAGAAAAATCACCAATTCGAACCAATAAGCACACAAGCTCGGCTTATTAGAGGTTCGATCGCAAGAATTCACGAAATCAAAGTGGAAACCTTATTGAGACCAACGATTTCGTTCGTTACTTTATCAAAATCCCAAAACAATTACGGATTTTAAGATTTCAAATAACAAACATTCATGAGAAATGTAATTAATTGATCACTTTAATTAACAATTCCAACGAAATTGACGTTCAAAAAGAATTCAAGCAAATAAAATCATCCCACTAAAATTATCAAGAAATCTCAAAGCAACCACAATAAAAATCTAGAGATAATCCATTGTTGGAAAAAGAGAACTTAGCCACACATGGCTAAGTGAAATCTATAAACCCTAATTGTAAGAAATTACCAAAAATCTATGAGAAATTGATGAAGAAATGCTCCCAATCGAGTTTCCTTGCTTCTCCCGTCTCCAAAATCGAGTTCTCCCCGTGATTTTCCCGTGATATGACGTTCCAACTCGGTTTTATACCCGAAAAATCTGAAAACCGCTCCAAAAACGAAGTGGCTAAAAATCAGCCCTGGAAATTGGTCGGCGCGGATGGCGGCGCGAGTTGGGTCGCGCGAGGGTGGGCGCCGAGGATCTGGACAGTGTTTGGCGCGAGTGGAGGCGCCAGTTTGGCCGCGTGAGGAGCCGCGCCGGTGAGATTTTCCCGTCTGCTACTGCTGCGATTTTGTTGCCGTCCGTGAAAGAGAAAGAGGTGTCGGCGTGATGTTTTCTTTTGTTGGGCTGCCCTTTTTTTTCTTTTGGTAAAATAGGCTTCTTTTAATTCCAGCTTGTTTCTTCCTTGGGCTGCACAAACCAAAAGAAACTATAATATAAATTTCATTTTCTTTTCTCTCTTTTTGCTTACTGCACGTGCACACCAACAAAAGACCAAAATATTAAACTCTCTTTTTTTTCTTTTTCTTTTTCACTTAAATAAATTTACAAACAATGAAACATAAAACTCAATAAACTAGGGGTATTTTAGACATCTAATTGACACTAATTATAGGGCATTTCGACGTAAAATAATGTAACAATTTGCACTTATCACCTTGTAAATCACTGTGTTTTCGATGTAGAATTGCTTAAAAGTAGATGGAGCAGATTAGAATAGCTTGGAATAGATTAAAAACAGATGATCTTTTCGGTTGAAGCACATGCCTTTATATAGCTTCCGCTGGTCATTAAAGGTGTCTTTATGGCGCACTTTGTAACCGCTATCGGGCTTTGAATGCCTTTGATGACTTGATCGTTACTGGCCGTTTGCACCATGAATGCTTGTAGACCTGCATTAATGAACAAAGGAAACAGTGTTGACTGTTAACGGTTAGTATAATCGTACGACCGTCTTAAGTCTTATACGTCGGTCGTACGGAACGTACGACCAACATAATAACACACGACCGAGTATACGTCTGTAAACAACTTGTAAGACCGTATCCTAGTGCAAGGGTGGTCTTATGGAAATGTTATCTGAGTTTTCTAGCGTCGGTCGTGAAGTGTGATTTTTTACCCAAACAGTATGTACATGTGCATACAAGAAATTTGTAAGATATATGCATAATGAACACGTGCATAAAAACAAAAAATAACTTCAATTACTTGTATGCATATGTTCATACCTAGACTTGACAAAAGCTGACACGAAACGCTAACCCGACACGAACTCGACACGAAATAAACGGGTTTGAGTAATACATTTCAACCCGTTTAAATAAACAGGTTGACACGACACGGCACGATAATTAAATGAGTAAGGTCAGAGTCAAACATTTCAACTCGAAAATGACCTGAATAACCCGTTTATATATATATATATATATATATATATATATATATATATATATATATATATACATATAGGGTACAAATCAAATACAAACCATGTATTTGTTGCACCCCTTACAAACCACAGTCTGCATATGTGCAGACTGATTCTGCATATATGCATTGTCCCATATGAATGTATGTCCATTATATGTATATTATTGCACGTATTCATATGCATATATGCAGAACCAGTCTGCACATATGCAGACTGTGGTTTGTAAGGGGTGCAACAAATGCAAAGTTTGCATTTTACGGAGCCTCTCTCTCTCTCTCTATATATATATATATATATATATATATATATATATATATATATATATATTATAAGTTTTCTTTTTAATGTTTTGGGTTTTTAATGTTTTTGTTTTGGTTAGAAGTAATAAGTTTGAACTATAAAATTTAGATTTCTAATATATTCATTTGAATTATGAATTTCTAATTTTTTGTGAATTTTTGATTTTTAATTTTTAGTTTTATAAATGTTAAACGAGTTAAATAGGTTAGGCGGGTTGGGATAGAGTTAGACACTTTCAACCCGTTTAACTTTGAACCCCATACGAACGCGACACGACACGTTTGCCAAGTCTATCCATACCATCCATATGAAAAATATTCCTCAAATTTTTTATTTTTTAGAGATTTTACCCTGAACCTCTTCGAGATTGATTGAGAGAGTTTATAAACAAAAGTTAAAAGAAATACTAAATTATTTGAAAGCGACCGGGCCTTAGGAACACATGTGATGTGACAGTTTATTCTAAGGGCGACCGTTTAAGTACCTCTTCAAGTCCGATTTTTGTCCACCTCTAAATTAAAAAATAAACAATGCAGAAAATAAAGAGAGTATCAAAACACGTTGATTTTAGCACAATAAAATTTGTATCCTACTAAATAAATAATACGGAAAATAGACACAATATATATGTTTCTCACTGGTTCCTGTGATTTGTTAAAACAACATAACAATCGAACCTAAATCAAATGTACTTGATCACAAGGGTTGTGGCGTACCTGGGATGTGATGGAATATCCCATCTACCCAGGGTTCTAATCCAGGCATACACAACAATTGTGGTCACTAAAGTTTAACCAGGGCTGATGTATTACAGTCATAATTTGCCAAGGGATTAGTCTAGGCATTGCTTAGGACACCCTTCCCAAAAAAAAAAAAAATCAAATGTACTTCTCATACTACAACTTCATAAACCAAGGAACCTCACACATGAACACTTTACAAAAACGTTTCAAACATGAAACTACAAGAAACCATCGATACATCCACAAACACAATAAGGAAGAATCTTCGTTACAAACCGTAGATACATATAGACAACCATACCATACCAAACCAAACCAAACCAAACCAAACTAAACTAAACTAGCACGACATATCTCACCCAAAGGTGGGATCTATGGTAGGATGTAGTGCAAGTAACGTAAGTACCCCCACTTGAGAGACATTTGGATATCCACATTGCCAGATTCAGCATTTTCCGGTGAAACATACATCTCATATTACGACTTCATAAAACATGAAATCCGACGAGACTTCTACACTAGCGGCTAATCACACTAGGAGTGACGAGTAGCACCACCACGTGAGGTGACCTCACGACTTCGCCGCTTCTTCCGGTATCTCCATGCGACCTGGATGGTGGTTGCGGCCATGCCTCGCCAGTACGGAGATTCGTTCCTGAACATAGCAATCGTGTTGAGTACTTAGTTTTAGAAAGTGAACTTGTTTTTATTCAAATCAGGACTTTAGGAGTCTTATATCAGCTAGAAATGGATCATAAACCTATATATATATATATATATATATATATATATATATATATGGTTGGGTTCCAGTGAGAAGTTGAGTTTAACGTGAGAAGTGGTTATCAACCGTTGGATGAGAAATGGACGCACATTAGAATGAGATGCACCGGATCAATTCCCTTCTAAGCCGCAATTCATGGGAGGGCATTCGATTAAAAGCGATCAATGGTTTAGATCCACTTCTCATGTTAACCTCAACTTCTCACACGATCTTTCGCCTATATGTGTGTGTGTGTGTGTGTAAGAATGTCCCCTCTCTTTGTGTAAGAGGAATAATTTAGATTTGTTGACAAATAATCAAAGTGAAACCCTGTAAGGACTCTCCGAAAATGGTGTTGCACAACTACTACAATGTAAGAAGGTGATAACTGTAGGTCTTTCTGTAATAAGCAATATAACGAGGGATTAGAGATGGCAAATTGCTAAAAGGACTAAATTGTAAAGTAAAAGGGGTTTGGGAATTATATTTGAAATTCAAGTATGGAAAGGGAATCTCATCCCCATAAATGATGATTGAGGTATAAAAATCTTCTCCAATTCCTTTTTTTTCATAATTCACAAAAATTAGAGGAAAAAAAAGGGTTCGACATATTTGTGGTTTTTATGTCATTTGCCAAGGATAAATAACGGCGAGGTTTTAGTGCAAATAGAACGAGGAAAATCTAAACGACTTAATTTGGTCGAAAATTGGTTCACAACGTGTCAGAGAGGGGAGGTTCCGATCGAGCACGTTAGAGGATCTCCAATGGTGGTTCTTATAAGAACCTCCTTTTTGCACTTTTTGGTGACATCTCATTTCTAACTCATCAAATTAAAAATTTATATAAAAGTCCACAATGGTAGTTCCTATAAGAACTTCATTTTTGTGGGTCCCATTTATTTGTCAACATCAATAATTATTATATATTTATAAACAAATATTAATTATTTAATTTAAATACCAATAGAATTGAAAACTTATCATTTCACACAAACTTCATGGTAAGAACCAAGGTTCTTATTATACATATATGTTAGCTAGAACTAAAATGCTAAGTTTAGCCCATGAGTAAATCATGTCAATTTTGTTGGAACTTGAGTGGATTTGGTCCCACATAGATAGAACAGTGGAAATTTTATCACTTAATATATAGAAATATTAATTATCTATCAACTTATATTATCTATGTATATTCATCATGAATAGTGGGTTCTTATGGCTCCTACATGGACTTTTCCCAACATATAATGGTCAAAAGATGGGCCATGGGATCCTCTTTGAAGACCCGAATTTATTTATATAATTATTTTTTGCTTTCGGATATTTATAACCTGCCAACAGATGAAGCATGGATACCGTGTAAAAGATGCTTTACCTTATGGCGTTCTGAACACGATGATTCCTCAAAAATCCAGCAAAAAGGCTAGTGACCTCTTCAAGATCTTCAGCCCGAAGAACAAATGCCTCAACATTTGTTAAGCATTCCACCGTCCTCTTGCTAAGCATGTATCTTAGTTTTATCTGGTTTCTTTTACCTGTAAGTAACATTATATTGAGACAATAAACACAGCAATATAGGTTCTTGTTCTTAAAAATAACAGTCGTAAGAGAATCTTTAATGCAGCAGATGGAACACTTTAAATGCCTGTGCAGTGGATGGAGTAAATGAACGCCTACTTTCTAATTCTACCCTTAATTATGAGATGGAGAAATTCATTACTCCCTATATTATTAAGGGTAAAAGTGTTACTTAGTTAATTAAAAAGTGTAATAACTACACATATCTAAAAGTGTATCTTGTTCATTGTGGACATTTTCTGGGACGGAGGGAGTATCATTATGAAATTCAATTCAATGTCAGAAAGATATGAATATATTATTATGGAATCCAATTCAGTGTTAGATAGTTTCTGATAAAAATGTGAAAATTCCAAGCATGTAAAATATGATCAGAAAACATTTTTGTACCTCCAATAACAGAGGAATCTTCAAGGCACCAACTGAGAAGTTCTTCGCCGCATACATCACCCTCCGATAGTGGAACTATATTCCCATCTTCTCCCACGCTCTCCATCTTCCCTCTTACGATAAAAACCATCTTCGTCACAAGCCCTCCTTGATATAAAGTTTGGCATCCTTTGATATATGTCTTTTGCCTTAACCTTTCACATATTGCATCTAAAATTGATTCATCCATCAGCGCAAGAATTCGGACCTACAAGTTGAAGCATACAAATTTAATTTTAATGATCTGTACATAATTTTCAGAAAACATGGATCTTGTTAAGCATATCCCCAAGTCACATCTCTGGACGATCGGTTATAGATCATAGGGGGGTGTGCTCCTTCCTACCTTGGTCATGTTCTCGTGTACTTGCTTCCTTTTGTATCTTTTCTTCGATTATTATATCAGATTTTCCGGTTTCTTATCTCTAACTAGTTTTTAAATATCCAGGACGGCCTTTCCTTTTTTCAAGTTCTTTTTCAAATGTTCTTTTTGAGCATCTTTTTTCTCACACTATGCACAAGTTGGGGTCTTCAAGGAAACCGCTCACCCCTTTGGGTGGGATATACCAGCTTTTTGGTTTGGTTTATTTCAAAACATAGCATTTATAAGAAAATAAAAATCATTATATACAGGTTCCTACTTGATAGTAACTAATGTATTTATGTAATATTTCCTATGTGTAAATATGGTAGGTTTCCTTATTTACTTAAGTTTTTGATTCTTTGAACATATCATATATATATATAGAGAGAGAGAGAGAGGGAGGTTCAGGGAAAAACCTCAAAAAAATGGAAAACTGAGGAACACCCTGGCAGCCTTCATCTGGACGATATGCACTTGTCGGGATGAAGGGCTACCAGGGTGTTCCTCAGTTTTCCATTTTTGTGAGGTTTTCCCCTGAACCTCTCTCTCTCTCTCTATATATATATATATATATATATATATATTGAGCAAGGCAATGAAACCAGCACAAGTCGGGGGTCTTCATGGAAACAACCACTACTCTTTGGGGTAGAGGATAGGTTTGCGTATATCCCACCCCCATAGCCTACTTTCAAGTGGAATATTCTAGCTTAATTTGGTTTGCATTGGTTTTACATGGTAGGTTTCCTTATTTACTTTCAAGACCAGTTCACGATGAATGGTGCAACCCGAAGTCATATAGGCATCATATAAATTGTATACCCTGGTGTTGGATCCCTAGTATTAACTACTTGATAGCCAATAAGATTGAAGCTC
Source organism: Saussurea involucrata (assembly GCA_033807775.1). Lineage (NCBI taxonomy): Eukaryota > Viridiplantae > Streptophyta > Magnoliopsida > Asterales > Asteraceae > Saussurea > Saussurea involucrata. The sequence continues at coordinate 157,724,817 of CM066322.1, read as the reverse complement.
ACTTTCTTCACAAACTTAAAGAGGTGCCGGCGTATGTCTCTTTGCAAATCTTCAGGCAAATTCTCCATCAGCCTTTCTTCGTTAACCCCACGGGTGGCAGCCCAATTATAACGCTCCGACTCTCGAACTTTTCTGCACATCCAAGTCAATAAATGGTCCCATTTTGAGCCAATAGACATCAAAACTAAACTGATGCAAAACACAATCAGAAAGAAGAATCGTACCATCACTTATTGTTTATCATAAGTGAATTAAAAGTCATCTCATAATTAAAAACCTTACCAACATTTGGATTAATATTAAATATCCAAAGTCAACACATGGAGCAGAATAACATATGAAGAGGTTAAAATTAAGGTTAAACTTGAAGTTTTACCATGAAAGGGAGTAGTGCAAAATAAGTGATTAATTACTGAAGATGAGGAAATATAATGAGGCAGGAGGTCTATACATTCGTAGGTCTTCTGGCAAGTATCGGTGGCTCATCCAGTGCTCAACATCACGTCGTCTAAGAGACCTTTCCAGCCGCCTATGATAATATCAAATGTGTGAACTCCTTGGATAATGTATACTGAAGAACTATTAATAGACATCATGGATGAACAAGGGGTTATAAGCAGAATAATTATCATAGTAAAAGGTGTACCTGCGTCCGATACCTTGAAGAAAGTTTTGCATGTTTCCAATAAGAAGGGCAAAAAGTAAAAGTCCAAGCCCAATGATACCCATAGTAAAAAGGACTTCCCACACAAAATAACTTGGATTTTGATTGCCAGCCAGTGTGCTGATTTGCTTCTCACAATCATCAGCAAAGAAAAAGGATTAGAAGTAGCTCTATTATTACCTTCCACGTAAGTAAAGGAAACTGATCTTGCTCTATTGTTTCTCATAATGTCTCTTGTCCTACATTGACGAGATCACCCTATTGTTGCCTTGTATGCTTATTTACACAAGATAACGCAAGAGAATACAAAAAAGAAAGGGCCTGATAAAAAAACAAAGAAGAGAGACTTGACATAAAAAAAATTAGTACCTGAAACCCCCAAAAAAAGGAGTAGACGTATCTTGTGATTATGCTATTTTCGGTGGTGAGATTGACAACTTTCACGTATATTCCATAAGGAAAACCATCTTCATCAAAACAAGCACTGGAATTTTCATTCTGCTTCCAGCTATTCCATGTCGGATACGTTGCATATTTCCCAAAAGTCCCATGCCCACAATCTAAAAATTTCATGCAATCTTTGATTCCAGAGTTACGACAAGCATCTCGAAGGCATTGATTCACTCTCTTGAAATAAATAAAGAGAAAATGGTAAGAATAGACTACAAACTTTAAAAGACTATAAATCACATGAATAACAGCATGGATGAAAGGAAAGCACAAATAGATATGATCAGAAATCTTCAAATCTTGATTCCCTTAATAGAATTCCAAAGTCAATTATTAACCCTGTTTTATGGTAATAAAAAATTCACGTTATCTACAACTTTTGCGATTAAAGCATAAATAAAGGCTATGTTTGGCAAAGTAGTTGATAAGTTAGTTGTTGGCCGATAAGCTAGCTGAGTCACGTGTGCGAGAAAGCTAGCTGATAAGGTAGATGACAATGTAAAATGACCTAAAAGAACACGTTGAGAAATTACTCCGTTCTAATATATAAGGGGCATAATTGGAAAAAGGTGAAAAAAAAGCCACCGGAGCTTATTGAAAAGCTATCTAAAGTAGCTTTCCGGAAATCTAGCGTATGGCTTACCAAATAAAGCCTTTTCAACAAGTTCAAAATATAAGCTAGCTTATGGTTGCCAAACATGGCCAAAATGTAATCAATTCATGATTCTCACCGACCTGTAACCCTAGGAGATACCAGCATGACCCAACCACATGACCAGACAAGACAAAAGTCAGAAGATTGATGATAAAGTTCGCCCATGCCGACTCAAATATGAAACCACTTGGAGATTGGCCAGCAAGAAGAGGCAGAAATCGGTATAACCTGGGAACATACTGAACAAGAACAAATGATAACAAAAGATTATTTGCATGATTAGCTCCCGATGATGCAGTGGTATTTGGTAGGATAAGTAATACGATGATCTGCATGGATAAGAAATTAACTTATGAGGAATGCACAAATGATGACGATAAGAAATTACTATTAAGCTTGAAAGAGAGTTTTTACCTGAGGAAGTGGCAATACGATAAATAAGTCGAAGAAAAAAAATCCAGAAAGATAATGTAATGCAATCTTTTTAGGATGATCAACCAAGGCTCCAGCACCCACAACTCTTGATTCAGGAGAAATGAATGCTAACCTGAACTGCAAAAGACATATTGCATGCTTACTCTCAAATACCATATAAACATTACTCCCTCTGTCTCAAAATAAACGGCCACAATAAAAAAAAGTACATAGTTTTAGAAATATATAATTATTACACTGGATTTCAATTTTACCTGTAATGAATTTCTCCCTCATCAACACTTAAATATTTGTATGTCGTAATTAACGGTAGAACGGGAAACTTAGTAAATTATAACCATCTATTTTTTAAACCAAACACTTATTTGGGACTGGGGGAGTATTTTATTGCACCGAGCAATAAGATTGGTGGTTATGCAGGCAAATAGTGCATACATAATAACATACATATTTATCATAATACAAGCTCATCATAGATATTTTCCATGAGCTTGAAGTCTCCATATTCAGTAAAGAAACCTCCTCAAAACAACAAGACAAGTAAACAAATGTTACTACTTGCCATTATCTTTTTGTTGCAGTGCCCCATGGTTCTATAACGATGAAAATTCAACTTGATTTTCTCTATCTACATCAAGTATGGATGTCAACGACAAGATGATGATAGCAAATCGCATATTAGGCTCAAGAACTTCCATGTTACAAAATAAAACAAAGACAATTCATTTACTCCCTCCATCCTGAAATAAATGTCCACAATAAAAAAGCATATAGATTTAGAACTATATGATTATTACACTTTTTAACTAAATGATTGACAATTTTACCCTTAATGATAGAGGCAAACCTTCACTCTCTTTCCCTTTCCATCTCATCAACTATTAAATATTTGTGGGTCATAAATAAGGGAGAAATTGGAAATTTAGTAAATTATAACTATCTATTTTTTTGATAGTGGACACTTACTTTGGGACTCACTTATATACAGTGGCGATCCAGGATTTTTTCTAGTGGGGGCACCTTTTAAGATAATTAAGAGCCTGCAAAGTCGTCTGATATATTTTTAGCCTAATTCCACCGTTTCAAGGGATTTTTAAAGTATTTTTAACATGCAACCTAAGGTTGCATTTGCATTCCTCACTTGACGGGTTTTATTGCCTTTTCTAGGTTTCTTTTTTAGTTATCTCCTTCAACATTCATACTAAAATAATCCCAAAACCCTATTGAAGCTCTTGTAACTCTACACCATTTCACAATGTTTTATTTTGGATTTTAATTGTAATTTCATTATATATTAGTATAGTTCTCTTAGTGGCCTCCTCCACCCGTGGGTTTCTCTTGTGTTGGGTTTTTCACTTGAATTTTTGGTGTCGTTTCCCATCTCTATTTCTTTATTATTGTTTCAAGTTTATTAGTTTATGATTCATCATGATTGATGAATGAGGATCTGATTTATCTACCGCATTAAGAACCATTTGAGTGTTCAAGCTTATGATCACCACGAGGTTGACTTTTATGCCTAGTTTGACCTTGATTGAACATTGACGAGTTGATCTGGTCGCAAAAGGGTTCTACGATGTGGCTGTGATGGAGATGAATTGTAGCAGGGGCGTTTATGTCATTCATTGATCAAAAGGAATATATATATATATATATATATATATGCGAAGGATCGTGTGAGAAGTTGAGGTTAACGTGAGAAGCGTTAGAAGTGGATCTGAACCATTGATCACTTTTAATCAAATGCCCTCCCATGAATTGCACCTTAGAAGGGAATTGATCCGGTGCATCTCACTGCATCTTATCTCAGTGCATCTCATCCTAATGTGCATCCATTTCTCATTCAACAGGTTGATAACCACTTCTCATGCTTCTCACATTAACCTCAACTTCTCGGAACCCAATCCTATATATATAATTATATATATAGGAGTCACCAAATGTCATCGAGCCATTTTATTGGATTTACAAGAGACATCAGGCCATTTTATTTCATTGGATTTACAAGAGTATGTTTGGTGATTCTAGTGAATCATCAGGCCATTTAATTTAATTAGATTTACAATAGAATGATAGGGTAGATGGTTAAGTTCTAATACAGGTTAGGAGGTGTGAAGTGCACACTTGTAAAAGCTAGCTAGAAACCGGAGTTGCCAAATGTCACCGTATGGGCGGAGTTCACACTTTCTGAAAAATCTAAGGCCCCGTTTACTAATCACTGACCAACCTCTTACCAGGTAAGAGGCTCTTACCTAGGTAAGAGGCTCTTACCTTAGTAAGAGGTGAGCTATTTACCAAAACAAACCAAAGCTCTTACTGCCGACCTACTTTTGTCCATAGACAGAAGTATGACATACCTTACTAAGGTTAGTGCTTCTTTTTCCCTTTCTACCCATCTCTTAACAAAAATTCTTTCACTGACAACAACCGAGGCTCCCAACAACACTTCTAGTCATCTAATTGATGACTTGCCATTAGGGGTGTAATCGTCATTTTTACTCGGTTAGCTCTTAATACAAACTATTATGTAAACAACTTTTTAATCAGCACTTACCTGAATCAGAACTTTTACTGGAGTCAAATCTCTTACCCCCAGTGAGGACTTACCCAGAAAACTTGGTAAACAACCCTAAGTCTGAGTCTAGTTCAAAACACTATATGTTTTCTTAAATGACCAAGTCTAGACACTTCATTATGTTTTCTGAAATGACCAAGTCTAGACACTTCAGAAGTAAGTTTAGAAGGCTTGGCTTGGTTCAGAAAGCTCTAACCTTTCTGAATTTTCCAAGTCTGGCAAGTTTAGAAGCAAGTACATCTCAAATGTAGAGCTGACATGAATTTTGATGTGAATACAATACCATCATTTTTCTTTATGTAATACCAAAGTTGTTAAAGGCGCACTTAGGCGCAAAGAGGTCATGGGGACTAGGCGCGAGGCGCAAGGGTGAGGCGCGGGCCTCACGAATGCGAGGCGCGGGCCTCACAAATGCGAGGCGCATCGTATAAAAAATAATAATATAAATAAATAAATATATATATACCCATAAATACACACACACACATAGTAATACACAACTCAAATACCATTATATAAAAAGTTGTCATATCAACTCAAGTACCATTATATAAAGTATAGTTCAATTTCAATTTAAAAAAAAAGTAGCAATATGAATATCAAACATTTCTCATCGATAATCAATTCTCATTATCATCTTTAATTGTGTATTCTTCAATGTCCTCATCAAATTTAAATTCCCCAAATTGAATAGAAATTTGATGATAAATGTGTTTTGTAGAAGTCTAGGAGGTTAAACACATAATTAATATTAGGTTTTGACTTATTTAATAACTCTTCTTTTGTAGAAGTCTAAGAGACAAGAAAAATGTTTGAAATTAAGCTAGATCTTCATAAGGCGCGCCTAAGCCCATACAGCGCCTCAGTGAGCCGCCTCGCCTCGACAATAAAAAAGCCCAGCCATTTGCGCCTTATGCGCCTCAGGCGCGCTTTTCACAACTATGTGTAATACATGTTACAAAAGGATAGTGAAGTTGCTTAAACTTTGCCTAAAGTTAAACTAGTGTGTTTGCAAAGTACTAGACTGCTAGGCTTGGAATATTAAAAAAGATAGAGCTCTTTAACCGAAATGATATATCATAAGGAGAACCACAAAAGCTACCTCAAAAAGAGGTGGGTAAGCAGTTTACTAGAAAGATGTGATTAAACAGTTTACCTGAACCAGCATGTGCATGAGGTAAATAAGGTCCGTAATGCTTCTGAAAGCCACAACGGTTAGCATCATTGACCAACTAATTATAATGCACTTATGGTCCTGCTTCCAAAAAAGTAAGCATGTATAAGGAAGAAAATAATCAAAGATTAGTGGCAGATCAATAATAAGAAGGGAGGCTAATATTATTGTTATTAGAGTCATTTTGATAATTATTATCGTGTATATATATATATATATATATATATATATGAATGCATATATATAGGGTCAGGTTCAGAGGGAAAAACCGCAAGAAAATGAAAAACTGAGGAACACCATGGTAACCTTTCATCCGGACGGTATGCATACGTGCATACAAGTAATTTGTAAGCAATTTGTCCGGTATGCACATGTGCATACGTGCATAAAACCAAAAAACAACTTCAATTACTTGTATGCACACGTGCAATTTGGATTCATAACACTACCCCTCAACCTGGAGCCTATGTAATCAATACGAGGATGGACCGACACTTTATAAAGGAAAAGTTGGACATTGGAATAATCTGCATTTCATATTAACCTACCTTTGACTTTCTTGTAAACTAATTGGGCATGTATGATATATATGCACCAACTTGAGGTGGAGTGTAAAAAGGTTGTGCATTAAGTAGTTGTACATTATGCTTAGGTAGTTGTACAAGTAGATAGCAGATTAACTTGGTAGACCTCTTCTTTCTCAAGTTAGTTACGATAGATAGATGAATCTCAATGTATTTAAACAACCATACGACTTAAGAAATCAATTGAAGCCTCTGAGTTCTCCATACAAACACCATCATAATCAAGTATTTCAGCTCTAGGATATCATTTCGTTTTCAATGCTAATCTATTTGCAAGTTCAAGTTCAAGGTTCAGTTTCAAGATTCAAGTCAAACCCAAGTTCACGTTCATGTTTTTGTTTCAATGTTTTTTTGCAAGTATGGTATTCAATGGGTTTTAAGTAGTGCAACTTTTTTGTAATTGCTAGCATACTTTGGATCTCTTGAAGGTCCTAATCAATATGATATAATTTTGCCAAAATAAGGTAGCATATGAGTGGATAAAAATGAGCATAAACAATAAAAACTTGACACTACTGTAACCTGCACAAAATGCTAGTTCCATACCAGAATGCAGTTTTACCTTGTTCGTTGACAGCAAGTAAAAGAATAAGGGATCTATGAAAATGGCCAATAAGCAAGAAATGACAATGAATTGGTTCCACTGTTGAACAACTTTGGCATGTGGATTCATGACCCCAAATGCGAACTGTTTCAGCAAGGCTAACTTTTTTCTTGCCCACCCTTTTACATGATGCTGCGAAAAGAGGAAAAAAATAACGACTAACAAACTAAGCAATCCAAAGGATATTATAAAAGTACATGAGAAAATTAGTTTTATCGTAATAAAAAAGAAACAACGGTTTACAAGAAGTGAAGTTAAACATGCCAAATAAACCAATGATCCAGACAATTGAGACAGCAGCAACAGTAATCATATAAGCATTCAAGCTGCTATAAGCCTATAATAGCATATGATTCAGCTATTTGTTCGTTTTGGAATTCGTCGCCTTTTTTTCAGATTCAGTCAGGGTTCAATTTTTGTGTACCTTTCTTGTGATCTCAGAGCTTCCATTTGACTTCTTCAGCTGTTCCTTGTAATTGAAAGAACTTGGGCATGTTGTACAGTAAGGATCATTGCACATCCCCAATTGTCCTGACCTCAATAAGTGTTCTGCATGATATTTCCTTTCAACCCCAATGGCACCATGGCTGGTCTCTGAGGGATTCCCTTGTCTCTGTTTTTTTCTTCCACCAAACAAAGGACCTGTAAAGCAGACAGGCCTTGGTGAACTGGGGGGACTCAATTCACTGGAGCTCGGTAGGATGGATATTGTAACACTTCTGTTCCTGTGTGACAGCCTTCGCTGTGGCTTACGCTCTGTATCTCTTAACATTGGCACCTCATCCTTTTCATCAGCGTCCATCTATTAATCATCAAATGTCACAGTTGCATGAGAGATATGAAAACAACAATAAGAACATCCAGATGAATCTAATCTACCACAAGTTGGAATGTCCAAAAGTAGGAAAAAAAAAGAAACAAAAGCAACTTTCCTTGATGAATAAAAAGCAAATGATTCAATGGAATGGTTTCTTTGTGTTGGAATACCCGTTAATTCCAAATGTGGAACAAAAAACTTATTAGGGGGCGTTTGGTTAGCAGGATTCCAATGGAATCTGAAGGAACTGGGATTTTATTCCACACGTTCCACCATTCATGGATTTGATCATTCCATCACATTTGAGAAGGAACTCAATTCCATTCCACACATTTCTCAAAAAGACAAAACTATCTGCATCTTTTCTACTTGATTTACTGGGACCCATATGAACCTCCGTCGACCACCGCTGACCATCATCGACCACCAACGATCTGAACCACCGCCGACCACCACCGATCTGAACCACCACCAACCACCACCGTTTTGAACCACCTTCGATCACCACTATACGCACCATCGCTAACCACCACCGTTCTGAACCACCAACAACCGCCGGCCACCACCGCTGACCACCGATGAACCACCACCAACCCGAACCATCGTTGACCACCACCGATCTGAACCACCGCCGACCACTAGCGATCTGAACCACCGCCGACCACCACTGATTTGAACCACCGATCTGAACCACTACCGACCACCACTGATTTGAACCACCGCCCACCACCGGTCTCTGAATCATCGCCGACTACCGATCTGAACCACCACCGACCACCACCAATATGAAGCACTACCTATCACCACCGATCTGAACCACCGCCGACCACCATCGATTTGAACCACCGCACACCACCGGTCTGAATCATCGTCGACCACCACCGATGACTACCTCCGAACTTCAAAATATTCTAGAAACGGGTGGTCAAACCTGATAACATTCCATTCCAATTCCTTCAAAGTCAAATTCCTTTAACAGATTCTATTCCATCCAAAAACATTCTGCGAACCAAACGCCCCATAGAATATGCCCTTTAAATTCCCATCTATCATTTCACCCTACCAAAAGTAGCAAAAGTTTCTTCCAGGAGAATCAATTTTAACGTTTTACGGAAGAAAAATTGACCTACAAGTGTAGGCTAAACAGGGAAAATCCACAATTACCACCAACTTCATCATCAAACTTAGGACAATTTCCTTTTATCGAAAATGAACAAAACTAGAAAACACACTCTCAAACAACAAAAACAGTGAATACTTGATATGTAATGACAAATTTATGTTAGTAATTTGGGGGAAACAGCAACATATTCAATTGTACTCAATCACATTCGCGCAAACAATCAATAATTATATTCTTCAAATAAAATGAAGATTGAAGATTTGAAGCGAGTTCATGATCAAATGAAGCATAATCAGTAACAAACAAACACACAAAATCATAAATAAGTCAGACAGAGGAAGTTCAGACATACCGTTTAAGAACTTTAATTAAGCTCTGCTCATCAATGGAGTCACAAGCAGCTATAAAAGATTGTGTGTTTAAACAAAGACGCCATTTTCAAAAAAGTGAAAGCACTAAGAAAAGCAAAATGAAAAGGGAAAACAACGTTACCAACGTAGAATGCATTGATTGAGTTTTATTGGATTTTCAATCATTTTCGAAGTTACGCTGTGTTCTCGAGTTTGTTTTATGAAGGAAAGGAACGGAAAGGGGAGAAAAGTAGGAGGAAAATAAAAAATTCTGTGTTCTCGAGTTTTTTTAAAGAGTGAAAGGAAGGGAAGGGGAAGGAAAATATTGTTGATTTTCCTCCCAAAACTTTCCGCCCAAATGTGGGAGGAAACGGAAGGAAATGAAAGAAATGAAATAAAAAGAATTAAAAATATTTATAAAATTACACATATACCCATTAATTACATTTCATTATGAAATAAATGAGGGTATATTGGTAACCTAACATCTTTCCTTTCCTTTCATTCCTACTCAAGAACATGAAAATTTATTTTCTTTCCCTCTCCTTCCTTTCTTTTCCTTCAATCTCAAGAACACAAATACAAATACTTATTTCCTCCCCTTTCATTTCCTTTCTTTTCTTTCTCTTCCCTTTCTCTTCTTTTCTTTCCTTCTAAAACTCGAGAACGCAACGTTACTGATATAATTAAATTTAGTTAGGGGTGTTTGAGATTGCTTAATTTTTTTTTGAGTTATTTGCTTATTGCTTTTCCTCATCGCAAATAAGCTATTTTTAGTGTTTGGATTGGAAAAAAAAAGTGCTTATGATTTTTCTCATCCATAAATAAGTTGTTTTTGATAAGTTAATCCATTCTAACTTATTTGAAACTGCTTATAACTTATTTGTCCAAATTATAGTTTTACCCCTAACTCTTTTTTAACACGACATAAGTTGATAAACATTTTAAAAAATAAGCATAAATTGTTTTAAATAAGCAATCCCAAACACCCCCTATTAATCAGTTCGATATAATCAGTTTTGGATGATTTGATTCTATAAATAAGTTTTTTTAATTCTAATATAATTTATAAATTATATTAAAATATAAAATTGTATTTCAAGTGAGGAGGGAATCTTTTTTTGAATATAATATTTCTTTTCCAGATTTTAAAATATTAAAATAAGAATAAATTACAAAAATGGTTCATGAGGTTTGCTGAAAATTTGGTTTTGGTCCACAAGGCTTGAAAATTATAAAAATGGTAATGAAGATTTCATTTTTGTTGTGGCAAAACTCCATTGTCGTTAGGGTCGGGTGTTTACAGTTAAATAATGGATATTTTAGTCTTTTTCATCTTTTTTTTTTATTGAAAATATTGTGCACAAATTATTTAAAACGTGTGTACGAGTCTTGAATCATTTTTAAGAAAACAAAACAAATCTGGTCTAACATCTTCATCGCCTAACTTATCACTGCCCGCCCCATCACCTCCTTCGCAAATTCTGCTCCGACCACCGCCAACTTCAACCATCATCATCACCACCATCATCGTCTCCCTTCATCACCATCATCGTCTCACCTTTAAACCCCAAAAAAACCCAACTTGTATTCAATTTCAAACCACTATTCAATGACAAGCCACGAGTTTGACATATCCTTCGATGACCTATGCATCTTCATCTTCATGGAGATGTTAATTTATGTTCTTTTTTATTAATATTTTAACAACTTGTGCATGTGTCATAATAACTTTACACTGTTTTTTTAAACAATAGCAAAAAGATTAAAATGTCCCTCACTTGACGGCAACAACTAACGCACCTAACGGTGATGGACCAAAACCGCAAGGAAATTAAAACATTGATGATCATTTTTATAATTTCAAAGCATTCGTGACGAAAACCAACGTTTCAACAAACACCAGGGACGTTTAACAAAATGTCATTCGGTATGGATGGATTATTCAATTTTAGAATATATTTTTTTTTTCCTAACAACCCTAAATTGAGCATTGACTTGGACCATTGACGAGTGAAATGGAAAATTCCAATGTAGTAAAAGGTGACAAAAGTAGTAAAAGGTGGGACTCAATGACTTGGCTCCAGCAACGCCCTTCTTTTAGTGGAACCATACTCCTTTGAAGTTAAATAATTGGATGTTTTTTAAAAAGAAAAAATCGTAAAGTTATATATATATATATATATATATATATATATAGGGAAGAGTTCAATAGAGAAGTCCAAATATTTAGAGAAATAGAGAAGTGATCTTGGCCATTTATTCGGTCAAGATCGGCGGCTTTGACCGAGAATGAGCGGATAATTACTCGCGTGGTCTGCATAAGATAGAGGGGTAATTTCGTAAAAAATACACGGGCTGAGTTCATATATGAATCTGTGTGATTCACATATGAACTATACGTTCATATATGAACCTTTGTAATTCACATATAAACTCTTTTTAACTAATTCATATATGAACCTTTGTGATTCATATATAAACATTTGTGATTCATATATGAATCAGTTAATTTGTTCATATGAGAAGTAGTTAAAAAAATTTCATATATGAATCACAAAGATTCATATATGAACACAAAGGTTCATATATGAATTAGTTAAAAAAATTCATATATGAATCACAAACGTTCATATATGAACACAAAGATTCATATATGAATCAATTAATTTGTTCAACTGATTCATATATGAATCTACAGTTAATTAGTTTTATATATGAAATACAAAAGTTCATATATGAATCACAAGATTCATATATGAATTAGTTATAAAGAGTTCATATGTGAATTACAAAGATTCATATATGAACGTATAGTTCATATGTGAATCACACAGATTCATATATGAACTCAGCCCGTGTTTTTTGTAAAAGTTACGAAATTGCCCTTCTAGTTTTGGAACAGCCTCAACTTTTGACCAGTCAAAGCCGCAATATTTGACTAGTCAAAGCCGCAACTTTTGACCAATTATAACATATCTTGACCGAATAAATGGCCAAGATCACTTCTCTATTTCTCTAAATATTTGGACTTCTCTATTGAACCTAAGGCTATATATATATATATATATATAGAGAGAGAGAGGAGGGTTCATGTGAGGAGCGTATCAAAACGTGAGAACGTGAGGAGCACCGTCCATGTACAAAATCACATGTGATTCACAACACAAGGACTAAAAATCATATGTGATTAACATTTTGGACACGCGCGGTTTGTTACGCGGTTTGCAAAAGCGCGCGGCTTGTCCCGCGGTTTGTGTTGTGAATCACATGTGATTTTGTACATGGACGGTGCTCCTCACGTTCTCACGTTTTGATGCGCTCCTCATTTGAATCCGACCCTATATATATATATATGCATATAAGTAAATATAAAATAATTATTGATGTAGATAAATACATGAGACCCACAAAAATGAGGTTCTTATAAGAACCCTCATTGTGGACTTTTATATGAATTTTTAAATTAATGAGGTGACATCAAAAAGTACAAAAACAATGTTCTTAGACCATCTGCACCCTTGCAAGACCAAACTCCTTTTTAAAGTGTCACATCAACTTTGCAATAACACATTTCACACTCATTTAAGACCAAACTTCTTTCTAAAGTAATAAATTATAATATAAATAATATAGATAATTATAATATAACTAATAAATTAATTATAAAATATAGTATAACTAAAATTTTACTTTTGTTTTCTTTTATTAGTATTTTAATTTTCGTAATTTTTTATATTAATGTACTTTTATTTTAGTAGTTTAAATAAAAAACATTGCATAAAAATATCATTTATTTAAAATAAATTGTGGGTAAGAAATTTTAATAAAAATAACAAAACAATAATGTTCAAATAAACTAATAAATTAATTAAATTTAATAAACATATTAATAATTAATGTTCAAACAAACAAATTAATTAATTAATTAAACAAAAATGGATTTGTTTTATATATATTTGTTTGTGAAAGACCTTGCTAAACTTGCAAGACCTTGCAAGCCACATAACATGTCATGTCATCTTGCAAGGCCTTGTGCAAGACGTGTGTGGATGCTCTTATAAGAACCTCCATTGGAGATGCGCTAATGGTTATATGATGTTTCTCATTTTTTTTCATTGTATAAATTACACGATTGGTCATGTGGTTTACACTTTTTACCTACTCTAGTCCCAAAATCGAAATAAGTACACGAATGGTACTCGTGGTATACATTTTCGCAAGGTTTTGGTCGCTCCCTCTAGCAAAATCAGTTAACCATGTTAACTCAAATGGGTATTTTGGTCATTTATAACGGTTTTGTCTTTTCTTAATAAAAAAAATAAAAAAATATAATTTATTTTTACACACATCTACCTATATACATATAATTGTATATATAAACTAATAAACATATAGGAAGGGGTTTGTCGGTGAAACTTTATCCGGCCACCACTAGAGAAGGGGCGAGGAACGGGGTCGTCAGTCAAATACTTATCCGACCACCATTCTTGATCGATATCACCCCTTCCCCATATTTCTTTTCCCCAAACCATTGCTACACCACGACTTTGTGTCTTTGTCCCGGCCACCATCTCCACACCACAAACACATCATCTTCCCTTCCCTCCATAGACAAACCCACAAAGATAGGATCTTACAGGGACGAAATATCCGAAGAAGTCTCTATGTCTACCGTAAAACCTTATTATGATCTTCCTCAAACGATGGTTCTGATGGGTGCTCGTCATCATCGCCAAGATCATGGAAAATCATCCATCAAAACCCAAAAATTGTTAAATCCAATGGCAGATCTGGTGGCGGCGATGAAACCTACGATGCTTGGCGTTTGGACTTATATGGTGGTAATTCGATGGTGGAATATGGGGTTTGGAGTTTTGTGATGTTGATTCGATAGTGGAGTATGTGTTTGGAGTTCTGTGATGTTGATTCGATGGTGGTGCTAATTGGCAGGGCTAATGGCGGTGAATGAGGATTTGGTCTTCAAGTTTACTAACCCTGCTAGCATCCACTTTGTAAGCATTAAAGATGGTGATGAAGGGGGTGGTGGAGGCAAGTGATATTATGGGTTGAGGGATGTTGGAGACGATGATGGATGCCCGCGGTAGACGTGGGAGGCTGACGGGGAGAATATATATATATATATATACTAGTTATCTACCCGCTGCAATGCAGCGGAAGAATGAAAAACTCATAAAACATTTATAGTAAAACATAACCTAAAAGCAATTGTCATTGTTAATGCCGAAAATCGTCCACAAATACAATTTAAGGTTGATTGTGGAGCATAACAACTAAAGAATAGAAATCGTTCGACAAACTATATGACAAAGACAAAAAGTAAAAGAGACGAAAGGATTTTGGTGACGCGGGAAAAACCTCAACGAGGAAAAAACCCGCGGACGACAGTGATGGTCGTTGTTGTACTATGGTCGCCAATCAGGGGCGACATCCTTGTGTTTCAAACGTCGAGAGTACAAACGATTACAGTACAAATACCAGAAATAACGCAATTGATAAAGTAAATAAGTGTGTCGTGTGTAAAAGTAGCGTGTCGTGCGTCGTCTGTTCGAGAGAGAACTTTTGCGCTTCGAATGCTCTTGCTTGTGCCGTAGATGATGTTATACTCAGATGTCCGCAAATGAGGCTGGGATCTTTGTTTATATAGCCTTTGCAGCTTTAAATGACCCTCATAAAAGTTGGAGTAACGGTCGTAACGGTTTCTGAGATTTAATGCTCACAATGATCTTCGTCAGTTATAGCCGTTGGTCATTAATGGCGTTGATCCTGCATTAAACACAGAAAACATAACAGTTGTGTCGCATGTTAGTCGGTTGAGGTCGTAAGGTATCTTACGACGGTCATGGTCGGATGTCGTGAGTAACCCTCGACCTAAATTTAGGTCTGACGATAGAGTGTGTATGATTTTATCTTAACATGAGATGTGTCGTATAAGAATTGTTTTTCCTTTTTCGGTCGTGGTCGAGACTAATAATTTTTTACCCAAACAGTTTGCCCCCAAAATTTAAAATGAATAGGCAATTTTAAATTTTTGAATTTTAAATTTTTGTCAGAAAAAAGTATGGGGTCGTGACACGTGTCGAAAGTCGAATCAGTTGCCTAGGAACCGAATCGGTTCAATTCCAACTGAGTGGGAAGTCGAAAAGAGGATAAGATCGTGACGTCATGCTGACGTACGATCGTGCTTGACAGCTGTGGATGCCAGGTGTCGACGATTCGTCGAGTATTCGAAAAGGCATGGACACGTGTCGATCATCGAACGACTCGATCTGACACGATCGATTACATAAAGAGAGATCCTTAGCGGATCTTCTCCATTTTACACTTTCCGAAACCTTTATAGCGCATTTCTTTCTTCGATCTTTGCTATCTTTCAGCGAATCCATTCCTAAACCTGCAAAATCTTGAGTCGATTTAGAGTTTTCAAGGATTAGAGCATCTATTTAAGGTACGATACTTTCTCCCTTTTATGCGTCGCAAGTCGATAGCTAGGAAACCTAGGAAGAACTGGGATATCTTTGCCTTTTCAGACCTGAAAATTTGGCTCACGGGATTAGCAATGTCAACCGAGCCTGCGAGTTCCATTCGAGATCAAGATGATCTCGACTCCCTTAGGAAACTAGCACAAATCCCTGCGGGGATCACACTGAGTAGGGCTGGTCAGATTCGACCGGAGATGTGCCCGGACGGGTATTTCGTGATATACGAGTACCCGTTTAAGATAGGTTTTCAATGGCCATATTCCACTCTAGCCAAGGCGTTCATGTGTGAGTTCGACCTCTCACCGGGGCAGTTAATGCCCCAATTCTGGCGCGTCATCCAAGTCATCGAGCGTCTTACCAAAGATTGGGAATCTCCCATGAACGTGCGCGATCTTCTCACGGCTTACCAGGTTAAGATGGACGGATATCGTCGCTACAGCCTCTTTTCGAGGTATAAGGGCGACCGTACCTTGGTCCTTAAAATTGCGGTCAACGACCATAAGTAGAAAGCCAGGTACGCATTTGTGCGCGTAGCGACGCTCGACCTTGAGGGATTAGGGCCGGCTGGAATATGTCGGGTGAGACTTCTTAAATTTTGTCGTACGTCTTGGATTATACTTGACTTGTTTCTAACTTATCTTTTATGTGTCGACAGATATCAAGTTTGAAGACGTGAAGCCCTACGCCAATTCTCAAGCCAAGATCGACAGGTTCTTGGAGTTCAGCGCCGACGATCGATCGTTCGTTACACGACATCTCGTGGACGAGGACGTGGTCTTTCTGGGAGAGAATCGAGAGGAAGAGAAGGACGAAGAGGAAGGAGGAGAAGAGGAGGAGAGAGAAGGAGAGATGACTGGTAAGTATATTCGTGTCCCTTTCATTTCTCCAATCGTATGACGTTCCTTTCTTTTCCTTCGTTTTTCAGGGGAATCTCAAGCAAAAGTGTCGTCTGCGGCTGCCAAGAGGGAAGCCCAAGCTGAATTGGCCCACAAGGGCAGAGAGAAAAGAAAAGGGACCTCGACCACTGGCTCGGGGGTTTTAAAGAGGACCAAGATGACGGTCCCGAAGGAACCGTCTTCAAAGGCGGGCTACTCATCGAGAGTCGTCACTCCAGAGAAGGCGAAGGCGTCGGTTGCATCTTCTGAGAGGACGAAGACGTCTTCTGATGCGATCGACGCGGTGCCAGTCAGCTCGGCGCATCCGGCGAAAACGACGATGCCTTTGTCTGCCACATCAACCCCTTCGTCGACCGACAAGGGCAAGGGCCACTCGACGGGAGAGGCCGAAGTCACGACGGTTAACTTTACGTTGCCGTCGGACTTCATGGCGGATAATGTCCTGGACGGGACGAAGCTTTTTGCTCATCTGGGGAAATATCAGCTCCCCTCTTTCAGGGAGCGTTTCCAGGGTGTCCCGATCGAGGAGACGGGATCTCACGTCGCAGGACTTGCGTTCATGGTAAGTTTTTAAAACTTGTCCTTTTGTGCTTTCTGTAGTTTTTGTCGAGTGTTATTAACTCATGTTTCTTTTGTGTTTCAGGCGTTCTAGTCCTTCCTTGCCTTGTACTCCGAAATGGAGAAGATGAGGGGTTTGGTGCACGCAACTCTCAAAAGGGAGAAGGCGACATTGGAGAGGGAGAAAGTCGCCCTGGCGCGTGTCGAGGCCTTGTCTGTGCGGCTCGACGACGTTCAGAACGTCTTAGAGGTCGTTGAACGTGAGAGGGACGAGACGAGAGGACGCCTCAAGCAAGCCCTGACCCTGATAGCCGATGCGAGGACTGAGTTGGACAGGACCAAAGAGTCCTTGGCTGTGAATGAAAAAGAAGCCAAGGATTCTAAGTCCAAGGTGTCAGAGTTGGAGGGGGAGGTGAAGGAGCTGAGAGACGAGCTGAAGTCCATCTTCGCTCTTGCTCGACTAACCGCGCGGGCGGCGATCATGCGACAACACCTGTCGGGGAAGAATCCCCTTGCCTCTGCGTCGGACGAGTTGGCCTTCTACCTGTCAAGCGTCGGATCTGAGAGGGACCTCGACTCGGACGACGAAAAGGAGGTCGAGGAGGAGGAGATGGACGAGGGCTTCAAGGGCGAATCTTCCAAGACAACCGATGACCCACCCCAGCCTTAGATTTTTTTTCATTTTGTCTTTTATCGATCGACCGTTGGGGGTCGAGTTTTTTGATGTAATCGCCATTCGAACATGAAATGAAAAATTTTCTTTTTGAACTTATGTTTTTACATTGTCGATCTCATTTATATTGCAAGTAAACAACGAGTACAATGCGATCATTAAATTGACATACATCGAATAGATCGAACTTGCGACACAGACATCCATAATGTAAGGATTATCCTAAGTTAAAAAATTCAGATCATAAGATCTTTTGACCTTAAAGTCGTGTAAAGCAAACATAGGTACTTGCGACTAAGGCATTCATACAAAACATGACAATTTTTCTAAGTTAGAGAAACTTAGGTCGTACGACAGATGTGGGTCATGCGTTCCTGCAATCGTGCCATCAAGTCGTATGGTAGACCTGGTTGTTTATGTCGTGCGATCCTACGAAAATATACTTAAGTCATGTAATAGACTTAGTAACTTATGTCGTGCGATCCTGCGATAAAACAAGGTCAGAGGTTAGTCGTTGGCTAACCAACGATGTAACACCCGTAATTTCAAGATAGGTCCAATGTCGAATCAGTGTGGAACCGATCTTTAAGAGAAGTATGAAAAATAAGTTTTGGGGTTAAATCCTAGATTTTATGGTCTTGTTGGATGGGGAATTCGAATACGAGTCCAACGGTTCTTTCCATAGCGAAAACGGAGCTATAACGAAGAAGTTACGGACGAAACAATATCCGACCGACCGACCAAACAGGGAGCCGCGCGGCTTTCCACGCGACTTATAAACCGCGGGACAAACCGCGCAACTCTCTGGAGTCTATTAAGTCGCGAACTTTCAACCCCAAACTTCAAACCTTCATAACTTTTGCATCCCAACTCCGATTTTGATGATTCAAGTTGCTACGGTTTCGTTTTTGAGAGCTCTTCAAGGATCTAGAAAGAGTTTTGAAGTATGATGAATGATCCAAGAATATTTGGTGGTGGTTGAGGTAAACTTCTCACTTTTCTTCATCTAAGAAGTTAGGGTTTTGGTGATTTTTGGATGTTTTATGTTAGGGGAAACATATATAAGTGTTTGGGGATGATTATTTATGGTTGGAAACTTGTGGATCAAGGTTTTTGGAAGTTTTGGGCTTGAGGATTCAAGTTCTTCAAGGGAGCTTACGTTTGGGAAAAAATCTAGATTTAGCCTAAATCTAGCAAGGTGAGTTCAAGTTGCTTTGTGAAAACTTTGTACATGCCAAAATGTTTATTTTAAAGTATTTGTGTGCTTTATATGAAATTATCACTTGTTGAGTTAGTTAGTGGGTTTTGATTTAATCAAAGTGTTGAACTTTACAAATCTTGTAAAAACACCCACATTTGGGGATTTTGAGTGATTGATGAATAAATCACGAGTAAAAGAGGTTTTGTTAATTTATTGCATAAGTGAAGGTTATTTGGTCAAAATACACTTTTAGTGTTTTGTGATTATGTGATAACTATGATGTGGCACATTTTAAAGTGTGAACGTGTGAGTTGGGGATTTTGGTCAATCCGACCATGTGAATGTTTTAAGAGTTGTAAACCTTTATTTTGGGGCCGATGGCCTATTGAGGAATTAAAAGATAAAGATTTTGGGTAACGATGCATTTGGGTTTACGTAACCGTGTGAGTGACACGTATTTAACCAAACATTTATTTTGGCCTTAAAGGCTTAATTTATACTCAAATGAGTCTTTTGAGTGTTTGCCGATTTTAGTGACTCGAGATGGAGTCTTGGATGTGTTATATGCTTAATTGCATTTTATTCGAATACGTGCCGGTTTAAGTGTTGGTCTTATGTGTGAAGACCGTTTGATGATTTATTCTTAGTACCTTTGGGACTAATGAACCTTAGTGAGTTATATGCATTGTCAAGTAATAAAAGAGTTGCATATACGTGTACATATAGATGCATATATGATTTGACATCATTGGGAAGGTGGCAATGAAGGGGTTGTGAGATTATCATGCCTCGGAGCGTGTGTTGCATGATGTGAGTTAGATGCATTTCATTTGCATGAATTGATATTGATAAATGATCATTAGATCTTTTGATCAGATGGATCGGTTTTGGACTCGGTTGAGTCTCGAGGGCATTCGTCCGATTTTTTATAAGCTCGACGTGGGCTTGGGGTTTGAGTTGAATGAATTGCATCATATTTGGAGTTTACATGATTTGAATGCATTAGTTATTCTTTTGAGGTCATGTATGAATTTTTAAGTTAAGTAAGCTTGTTTTGGATGGTGGGTTTTCCAAGGTAAAGACCTAGTATGGTTGAACTTGAGGGCTTGGACTAAAGACCTAGTATGGTTGATGTCTAAGAGGGGCTAAAGACCTAGTATGGTTGATGCCAAAGACGGACTAAAGACCTAGTATGGTTGATGTCTGAGATAGACTAAAGACCTAGTATGGTTGATGTCTAAGATGGGCTAAAGATCTAGTATGATTGATGCCAAGGATTGACTAAAGACCTAGTATGGTTGATGTCATCCGTTTTCCACATCCAAGAAGCTTACCTACATTTATTTAATCATGGTTTAATTTATGTGTTTGCCACACTCGATGAGATCGGGTCTCCCCCGTCACCGAAGGGTGTTGATTTCGGGTATTTTATCTATTCACATTGTTGAGGTTATATTACATGCATATGGATTGTTTTCCATGACTGATGGGCGGATTTATGTTACATTCTTATTGGATATTTTAACTGCTGGAGTATTATTTTATGGTATTTGGATTTTAATACATTTTACGTTTGCGTAAGTTTTGCTTCGTATTATGTTTCCAATGAAAGATTATATGTAAATGGATGGTTTCCATGTCTCACGGGTTGAGTATGTATTGTCAACCGTATTTGAAGGTTTTGCCTAAAACTAGATTTACGAACGTATTTGAGTGGGTTGGGATTCGTAACTCATTTTTGGAAAACGCTTTACACTTTTGGGGAGGATTCCCATGGATTTTGGGTGCGTTGGAAAATGGGTCATTTATGTCATATTTGGGAACTCTTTGGAAATGATAACCTTTGTCGCAAACTTTCATTAAAGATTTATTGAATCATGACTAAAGCTACTAATTTCCGATTTATGATTTTATATAGTCATGATAAAATGTTTGAACTCACTAGGCGTAAGCCTAACCCTTTTTATTTGTCAGCATGTGCAACAGGCTCAGGTTGGGGTAGCTCTAGCTACATTGTGAAGTGGCGAGTGCTAGTAGAGTGCACGAGAGGTGACTTGATTAGTGAAGTATTCCGCATTTGTTTGGACTAGCAACTTGTGTTGTGTTAAGTGACGCCCATTTTAAGTTATTAACTGTAAAAATTATGATGTTTTAATTCCGAGGTATTTTGATGAAGGAGTTGTAGAAAAGATTTATCTATTTTGGTTATTTTATTGAATTTTAAAGTTAGTTGCTCGTTCCAAATTTGAGGGTGTTACAAGTTGGTATCAGAGCATAAGTTTGAGAGATTTAGGTGTTGATTTTGGATACCTAGACTCAAACTAGCGTTTGTTTAAGTAAATGAGAGTGAAAATCACCTTTAGGCACTTTAAGATAGGATGTTTTGAAGTTGATGGAGCTTTTAGAAACGAGAATCATGTTGAGAGTAGCAAGGATAAGCATGTACGGTGTGTTCATAGTGACACCTGGCCAGTGTCATGGTGAACCTACTAGTACATATGCATACTTGAATTGCTTTCATGCGATGATTGTTGGGGTAGTGAAGGATGTTCTAAGCTAGTAGTCGTTGGAATAGATGGACGATTCTAGTATTAGTCACTTGGAGTGATGATGAGCATGATATTTGCTTTAAGTAGACCGTTTTAGGTCAAGATTGATGGTTGGACTAGAACCATAGGCTTATTGAGCCGATTTTGATTCGAGGAAAAACCGTAAAGTTAATTTATGTAATTCCCAACACACCTTAAGATGGTGAAAGCATCCGGATGACAATAGTGGACCGGAGAGATTTGGAAGAGTATGAGTTGAGACGTTGAATGCCGACTAAGTCATGTACAAAGTTATTTTGGAAATAAATGGCATCAACTATTTCTTATGTTTCCAATCCTTATATGGACTGTGTTTTGAATTTTGAGAAAATGATTAGCACACACACAAGATTTCAAATCATGGTTTTGAACGTGAATGAAACCATTTTATTGCGAGAGTTGCAAACTCCGCCGGGATTTGTTTTGCTTTATTTCATTATTGTTCAACATTGGTTTCGGATATAATGATAATCATATTTTTATGATGTTTAAGAGGTTGGTCAATGATTACGGTTTGTGACTTTAACATTGGATCTCCTCCACATATGTTAGAGTTTGGGCGGAAAGCTATCTTCCATAATATCTATGTAAAGTTATTTTGGGAATTTGTTTAATGTGGGTTGTTAAACAACGTTGTTTATGGGGTATTACCCGAGAAGGGAATTTTTGGGATTTTGGCGTCTCATTTATAATTTTGCTTATAACAATTTGGCTTTGGGAAGCATGATGTTTAGCGCCGTTTTATTGACTTGGAGTCGTTGAGTCCATTGAGGTTCATGGAATTTTGTTTTACGGCATGTTGAGTCGTGTGAGTATAATTTTACTATGTTCATACTCTATTTGCTTATGTGAAAAGTTTACGAGTTATGTTGGGCATTTGGTCCCACTTGAGTTTTGTTGAGAAAAGTTAATTTTATGCCATAAGGCGACTAAGAAAAGATGAGTTTGGAATTCTAGTGTCGCATAACTTCTCTTTCAAATGTGTGTGTTAGTAAGTATTTTATTGCAAATAGTTCAGTGTATGGATTGATTTATACGTGGCTTAAGTGATGCATGAAAGGACATTTTTGGTGACGATTCACAATAATTTGCTTGGTGCGCTTTTGGTCAGTTAAATGTTTTATTAGCATTTTTATGTAAAATGTGTTATATCAACTTAGGGGTATGCATAGCTTGGTAACCATTGTTTTCTCGACACTTTGCTAAACGAGACGTGCATGAAAATGTTTTATTAACTCCTTGTTTAAATGAGAGACCATTTGGTCAAAGCATGTTTTAGAGGTGTGAGGATCATAGATGGGTTACAATACGTGATATTTGAAAAACACAAATGTATGAGTCGTTGACATTGGTCAATTTTGATTTGCCGAATATTTTTGGAAAATTGAAAACCTTTTGGTTTGGAGGAAATGTGTATTTTAAATATTTTGACAAATACATTTTAAGCAATGACGTTTCGACGTTTTATGTTCCAAGTACGGAATTTTGAGGAAAGTGCTTCGTGATAAAGATTTTAGAAAACTTCTTTGTATAAAATTATGATGCGTGAAATTCTTATGTTTTGAACATTGATGCGCACCATGGGTGCAATTTGAGATTTGAAAATAGGTTTGAACCCTTTTTGGTGTCAACAAATTATTAACACTTCTTTCCTCGTATGTTTTGGACAAACGTATTGTTGTGTGCAAGTTTTGCCGGAAAACGTTTTATTCAAATGTCATTATAGGACCGAATGAGGAATTTTGGGAAATTAATTTAAAGAGTTTCATCTCTTGAAATCTGGTCACGAACCATTAGCTGCATGTTATTTCGTTTCAAGAAAATTTCTAATGGAAATGTTACAAGCTTGCATGCCTACCCCAATGTGAGGTTTTATGATGTTTTAGTCGATGTTTTCAAGTAATGGAAACGTATGAGTTTGTTTTAAATAGGGGAATTGCACAAGTCGTTTTGAGTTTCGACTGAGGTGTAAGTAGGAATTGTTTCCTTGTTTTTGTATAATAAACTGACGCGCGCAAAATGTGTTGGGGAAACCTAGTCCCATACGATTTTATGGTCAGAAAAGAATTTGGAGTCAAATGTCGTTTGGACTCTTTTGAAATACGTGCACACCTTGTGTTGCACCCCGTTTAAGGTCGAGCAGTCACTTTACATGCCTGTCGTGAGTCAATCCATACTAGAACTGTGGCGTCCACTTTAAAGAAATTGTTTATTTTGCTTTCGCGTTTTGTGGGAAAACTGAACTGCAATGAAATAATTTTCAACATGATTTTCATATGTGGGACGAGCGTGTCCATTTTGCGTAACTACCGATTTGATAGTAGTTTTCTATGCGTACGATTTATGTGACGTGAAAATCTTTGTGTTGAGATTTTTTTTGTGAAAGGCTTTGTTGAGTGGCATATTTATGGAATAACGCACTTGAAAACCTTGAACTCGTTAGGACCTTAGAAAGGGTAAGTAACCCGGTTAAGAGTAAATGTGTGTAGCACTTCGACGGTGGAAGCTTGAGTATTTCACGTGTGATAATACCGTAGACTGAATGGTATCGGTTAAGGGATGATGGCCTTTGTAATTAAGAGAATAAATGCGCGGTAACCTATTTGAGGTAAGTGATATATTTAGGTATCGACTTTTGGGCTTGAGGCCAAGCACCTTTAGTGTAATCGGGGGATTGTAGCCGATTATAAAAGAATGATGGTAATGGTAGTAGTAATCTTAAGATGCTCTTTTGTGATAAGAGGATTTAGGGAAATGACTTTCCTTGCGTGGTAAGAGAAACTGTCAACTTGATGTTTGATAATTGGACACATCCTTGGGATTGTGTAGCTGATGGGTCAGTGATGACCGTTGGTGTTAAAATTGGTGGGATCCGCTGAGAGTAAATACTAGTCCATTAGCGGGATTAGTTGAGGATTCTAAAGTTTTGGTCGATGTTGGTAGTGATTGAACGTCGGGTTGAATTGGAGAGAAAAGTTAAGAACGTGTAAATGTAGTATGATTGGGAAGTATGGAACATCTAAGGTTGGGAGACAACCGGAGTCGTCTAACTAGGAGTTGTCCCAGTGGTTAGAATGTTGTTACGGTCAAGTAACGTGTACTTGAAGGAGTTTTGTTGGTAAGAAATTATTCGAGGATTCGTCCTTATAACACTGTGTGGGGGAATTTAGATTCCAGTTAGGAATTATTGATTAATGGTCGACAGTAAGTCGGTTGGCTTTGGATTGTAAAGGATGTAGATTTCGAGGACGAAATCATCCAAAGGTTGGGAGGATTGTAACACCCGTAATTTCCAGATAGGTCCAATGTCGAATCAGTGTGGAACCGATCTTTAAGAAAAATATGAAAAATAAGTTTTGGGGTTAAATCCTAGATTTTATGGTCTTGTTGGATGGGGAATTCGAATACGAGTCCAACGGTTCTTTTCGGAGCGAAAACGGAGCTATAACGAAGAAGTTACGACCGAAACAGTATCCGATCGACCGACCAAACAGGGAGCCGCGCGGCTTTCCACGAGACTTATAAACCGCGGGACAAACCGCGCAACTCTCTGGAGTCTATTAAGTCGCGAACTTTCAACCCCAAACTTCAAACCTTCATAACTTTTGCATCCCAACTCCGATTTTGATGATTCAAGTTGCTACGGTTTCGTTTTTGAGAGCTCTTCAAGGATCTAGAAAGAGTTTTGAAGTATGATGAATGATCCAAGAGTATTTGGTGGTGGTTGAGGTAAACTTCTCACTTTTCTTCATCTAAGAAGTTAGGGTTTTGGTGATTTTTGGATGTTTTATGTTAGGGGAAACATATATAAGTGTTTGGGGATGATTATTTATGGTTGGAAACTTGTGGATCAAGGTTTTTGGAAGTTTTGGGCTTGAGGATTCAAGTTCTTCAAGGGAGCTTACGTTTGGGAAAAAATCTAGATTTAGCCTAAATCTAGCAAGGTGAGTTCAAGTTGCTTTGTGAAAACTTTGTACATGCCAAAATGTTTCTTTTAAAGTATTTGTGTGCTTTATATGAAATTATCACTTGTTGAGTTAGTTAGTGGGTTTTGATTTAATCAAAGTGTTGAACTTTACAAATCTTGTAAAAACACCCACATTTGGGGATTTTGAGTGATTGATGAATAAATCACGAGTGAAAGAGGTTTTGTTAATTTATTGCATAAGTGAAGGTTATTTGGTCAAAATACACTTTTAGTGTTTTGTGATTATGTGATAACTATGATGTGGCACATTTTAAAGTGTGAACGTGTGAGTTGGGGATTTTGGTCAATCCGACCATGTGAATGTTTTAAGAGTTGTAAACCTTTATTTTGGGGCCGATGGCCTATTGAGGAATTAAAAGATAAATATTTTGGGTAACGATGCATTTGGGTTTACGGAACCGTGTGAGTGACACGTATTTAACCAAACATTTATTTTGGCCTTAAAGGCTTAATTTATACTCAAATGAGTCTTTTGAGTGTTTGCCGGTTTTAGTGACTCGAGATGGAGTCTTGGATGTGTTATATGCTTAATTGCATTTTATTCGAATACGTGTCGGTTTAAGTGTTGGTCTTATGTGTGAAGACCGTTTGATGATTTATTCTTAGTACCTTTGGGACTAATGAACCTTAGTGAGTTATATGCATTGTCAAGTAATAAAAGAGTTGCATATACGTGTACATATAGATGCATATATGATTTGACTTCATTGGGAAGGTGGCAATGAAGGGGTTGTGAGATTATCATGCCTCGGAGCGTGTGTTGCATGATGTGAGTTAGATGCATTTCATTTGCATGAATTGATATTGATAAATGATCATTAGATCTTTTGAGCAGATGGCTCGGTTTTGGACTCGGTTGAGTCTCAAGGGCATTCGCCCGATTTTTTATAAGCTCGACGTGGGCTTGGGGTTTGAGTTGCATGAATTGCATCATATTTGGAGTTTACATGATTTGAATGCATTAGTTATTCTTTTGAGGTCATGTATGAATTTTTAAGTTAAGTAAGCTTGTTTTGGATGGTGGGTTTTCCAAGGTAAAGACCTAGTATGGTTGAACTTGAGGGCTTGGACTAAAGACCTAGTATGGTTGATGTCTAAGAGGGGCTAAAGACCTAGTATGGTTGATGCCAAAGACGGACTAAAGACCTAGTATGGTTGATGTCTGAGATGGACTAAAGACCTAGTATGGTTGATGTCTAAGATGGGCTAAAGATCTAGTATAATTGATGCCAAGGATTGACTAAAGACCTAGTATGGTTGATGTCATCCGTTTTCCACATCCAAGAAGCTTACTGTTAATGCCAAAAATCGCACCAAAGGGACAACTTAAGGTCGATGTGGACTTAAACAACTAAAGAAAGAATCTTTCGACGAGACGTGCGACGAGGATAAAAATAAATGAGACAAGGGTTTTGATGATGCAGGAAAAACCTCAAACGAGGAAAAAACCTGCGGACGACAAGGGATGTCGTCGCTGCACTATGGTCACCAATCAGGGGCGATGTCCTTGGTACTGGCGTCGATCGTACGATGGTTACAATACAAATGAAGGGAATGCTTCGAAATGTAAAGTACAAGTGTTTGAAATGTAAAACAAGTGTTTGTCGTGTGTGAATACAAAGTGTGAACAACTGTTGGTCGAAAGCTGTTGATGTATGTCGAGAGCGATGACTTGAGCTTTTCTTCGAGTGTTCTTGAGTTCGCTGTAGGGTTCTGGCCTTCAATACTTGATTTCCAGAGTTTAAGGATTCTTAGCTATGAGCTTGGATGTTTTTCTCTGCTGTTTGGTGATGTTCGCCGATGATTGTTGATGTGTATCGGATGTTAACTCGTGGTCCTTGATGTGAAGACTTAGCTTGGTACTTATAGTCTTCGCGTCATTAAATAGCTCCATTAATGCTTTGATCAACGGCTACAACGGCTGGAAACGGTCGCCGGAGTGATTATCCATAATATTCTTCGTCCGTTACGGCTGCTCACTATTAATGGCTTTGACTCCTGCATTAAATACTTAACACACGTAACAGTCAAGGTTAACGTTAGCTTTGGTCGAAGGTACAATGATCTTACGCGATGGTCGTGCGGAATACGGCGGGCGACGCTATGGTCGAGCGTCATGAGGGACGTATGACTTACCTTTTTACGGGAGACGACGGATGTCTTCTGGGTTCTTGTCGAGACCTTATCTTAATACGTGAGTCTTACGTGTTTTGGTCGCGGTCGTACGACGTGATTTTTTGCCCAAACAGTTTGCCCCCAAAATTTGAAAATTGAATGTCAAATTTAAGTTTTAAATTTTGCTTGTCAAATGCTTAGACTTGTGACCTGGGTTGAGGGACTTACCTGGTTGTCGTGGAACTAGACCGGTTTGCCTTTAACTGAACGAGAAGTTGAAAAAGTTATGACGTCATATTGACGCACGATTGTGCTTACCATCTGTCGAAGACAGGTGTCGACGATCCAGGACGTCATACGAAGGGACGAGAGCACGCGGTGATCATCAAAGGGCTCGACCTGACATGATCGACTGCATAAATAAAGATTACGATGGATCTTTTCTTGTTCACGTTTTTAGAGGGTTGTGAGCAAAGATTTCTTTAGGGGTTTTCTTATTGATTTTCGTTCGATTAAAACTTGCAAGAATCCTTGACCTAATTTAAGTTTTTCTGAGATCATACAAGATACGACCCTTCAGTTTGCGTATGCGTCGCAAGTCTATTGCTAGAAATCCTAGAAGAAACTGGGATATCTGGGGCCTTTCAGAAGTGCAAATCAACTTACCGGGGCTGGAAATGTCGACAGAGCCTAGAAGCACTATTACAACCGAGGAAGATCTCGACGATTTTAGAAGTCTGGCGAAGATTCCCATGGGGATTATCGTAAGTAAGGTCGGCAAGGTTCGACCAGAAATGTGCCCCGAGGGGTACGTTGTTATATACGAATATCCATTCAAAATAGGTTTTCATTGGCCATATTCTCCTTTAGTCAAAGAGTTCTTGTGCGAATTTGATCTTTCGTCGGGGCAACTGATGCCCCAGTTCTGGAGAGTTGTCTTAATCATCGAACGACTTACCTCCAACTGGAATCCGCCGATGAATGTGAGGGACCTTCTGACTGCGTATAAGGTTAAGAGTGACCAGTACCGTCGATATAGTTTGTTTTCAAGGTTCAAGGGTAATCGTACCCTGGTTTTAAATACCGCGGTCAATGACTGTGGATGGAAGAAGAGGTATGTATTCGTACGGGTGTCGATGTTGGACACTGATAGTGACTGGATTAGGGAGGGTTGGAATATGACGGGTGAGCCTTTGATTATACGTTTTCATGTTATTCTGCGGCTCGATTGTTTTTTCGACTGATCTCCTTTTTATTGCGTAGATATTGATTTCGATAAGGTAGAGCCGGATGATGCTTCTCGGGCTAAGATCGAAAAGTTCTTGGAATTTAGTACCGAAGACCGGCCGTACGTCACGCGTCATTTGATAGACGAAGATGATGACACCGTTTTCTTGAGCGACAGAGTGAGGATGGGTTGAGAGGAGAAAGAAGAAGAGGAGGACTTTGAGAAGACTGAGGAGGAAGAGAAGAGTGAAGAACCAGAGTTGGAGATAATTGGTAAATATCCTTTTGTCTTCTTTTCGCCTGGTCTTTCTCTGTTCTGAATCGTCTAATTTCTTTCTTTTTCCGTACAGGTGAATCTCAAGCGCAAGCGACATCTTCTGTTGCTAGGAAGATGGCCCAAGTCAAAGTAGCTTGCGAGGCGAGGGAGAAGGACGTTCCGACAACTGGGTCGGGGGTCCTGAAGAGAAAAGAGGTCCCGATAGTCGGGTCGGGCCTCTTAAAGAGGACAAAGGTGTCCGTTCTGAGGGAACCGTCTTTGAAGACGGGTAACCCATCGAGGGTTGCCTTGTCCAGGAAGGCGAAGGCGTCGGTCGCGTTTAACACGACCGGCGAAAAATATGTGGATACTGCGCAACTGGCGACGATGTCTCCCGTCGTCCTATCCGGCCCTTCATCGGCCGACCGGGGCAAAGGCGCGCAGAAGGGACCTGTGGGGGAAACGACGGTCAACTTTACGTTGCCATCGGATTTTCTGGACGATAATGTCTTGGACGAGACGAAGTTGTTCCCCCATTTGGAAAAATATTTGCTTCCGTCTTTCAGGGAGCGTTTTGACGGGTTTTCTTTCGAGAAGAAAGAGTTCCATGCAGCTGGACTCTTATTGTTGGTAAGTCTTTCTTTCAAGACTTGTCGTTTGCCGTTGTCGTTGTTTACTAATGTCGCTTATGATTCTTCAGGCGTGCCAAGCTTCCCTGGCATTGCAGGCCGAAACGACGGGTATAGAGTTTTCAACGACATCTGTTACCAAAGATGAAGATGCAGCATTAGCTAAGGAGAAAGCTGCTTTGGAGTATGAAGAAGCGATGTCAGTGCGCCTTGACCATGCTCTGGACGAATTGGATGCCCTCAGTCATACAAGAGACGAGATAAACTCGCGTTTGAAAGAGTCCCTGATTTTGATGCGCGACCAGAGAGAGGAGCTGGAGGGGATGAAGGAATCCGTAACCGCGAAGAGGAAGGAAGTCGAGGGAATCAAGGCTAAGGTGATGAATTTGAAGAAGGAGTCTGATGAGTTGAAGGACGAGAATAAGTCTTTCTTTTCTTATGCTCGACTTACTGCGCGTGCGGCAGTTATGCGACGTCACCTGCAGGGCAAGGATCCTTTGGCTTCAGCGTCAGACGAGTTGCGTCTCTTTTATGAGAGAGTCGGGACCGAGAGAGATCTCGACTTGGATGATGAGAAGGACGTCGAGGAAGAGATGGTAGTCGAAGATCTTCAAGGTGAGACTTCAGGCAAGGATGCAGCGGGTGCTCCTTCTTTAGTTTTAGAATTTTTTTTTCTTTTGTTTTATTTCTCGACCGTTGGGGGTCGAATATGTATATAATGGTTTACTTAATGAATATGTCTTTTGCTTATGCTTTGTTCGAATCACATTTGATTATAAAGTCGAACATAAGATACATATGAAATCATGCGACTAAGGCACTCATTGTAATACGATAATAAGAACGTAAAACAATAAAAAAACACGCGATTAAAGCATCCATTCAGGGTATGAAAGCTAAGAAACTTAAAGATAAGTTGTTTTAGGCTTTGCGATTGTACGACGAGATCGTACGATGAATTTGTATCGTATTCCCCTGTGTAAGGGATGATCTAGGAAGAAAAAGACCTGATCATTTATGTCGTGCGATTCTATGATAAGCTGTCGTGCGATTCTGCGATAAAACAATGTCGGGGGTTGGTCGTCGGCTAGCCAACGACCCTCCGATGCTTAAGTCAGTAGTTGTTTGTGAGAAAAATTTGTATGGAAAAGAGTTAGAAATCATACCTTCTCAGACTCTCTCTATTTGCCCCCTGTCATTTATCATCCTATTCTTTTCGGGAAAAATAGGTTTTAAATGACGGAACGACACGGCGATCTGGTGAAATAATGTCGGTGATTGATCATATCGTCGTACGACAGGGCACCATAGCGACGTTTCGACTCATTCTCGATCTTCAGGATTCCCAATGGCGTAGAGGATTTTAATTGATAACTTTCGCATGCTCGGGAGTCGACGGTCGATGGCTGTTAATAACGACATTATCAATAATATTTTTGAGATTACCTTGTGGAACATGATATGCCAATTCCTTCTTGAGTGCGATACAATCATCTGTCGCATGACCATGGTCGACATGGAAGTCGCACCACTTTGATTTGTCTTTCTTAGCATCGTCCATGTCAGATTTTTTCGGCCACCGGATGGTTGCTTGGGTGGTCTTCAGAGCTTCGACTAAGTCTTTAGCTGGCCCTTTGAACCCATAAGAGGAGATCTTGGGGTACGTGGGGAATTTAGTCGCGGTTTTAGCTTCTGCCTTCGTCTTGAAACGAACGTTTGAAATCTGACGCGCTGGCTCTATTCTGGATATGGCTTTCGACTTGAATTCTGGCTTCTTGACACCTAGCGTCTTCTTGTCGTTAGTGTGTTTGCGACGAAAGGCTGCATCGTCTTCGACCCTCATATATGCTAAGGTTCAAGCTCAGACGTCTTCGAAAGTCTCTAGGGGATACTTGGTCAGATCGATATACAAACCTGAACTATCGTCTAGACCACGCTTATAAGCTTCGATCGCAGTTTTGATGTCACAATCGCGGATACTGATCATTTCGGCATTGAATCTATTGAAATAACTTCGAATAGACTCATTGGTCTTCTGCACGACATAATACAGATCACTAGTCTGCTTTTCCATCTTACGACTGCTGGCGAACTGCCGGGAGAATTGGTTGACCAATTCGGCGAACGACCCGATAGATTTGTGTTTGAGATTGATCAGCCACTGGAGAGCTGGACCAGTGAGAGTCTCCCCGAAACTTTTACACATGCATACTTCCTGGTACATGTGAGGAATCGAGATCGTCCACATGAGCTGCTTGTACTGCGCGACATGCTCGGTTGGATCGGTCACACCCGAATACTTGGGAGTGAAGGCAGGAATGTTATACTTCTTTGGGACCTCGATGGTGGCGATCTCGTCGATGAAGGGCGACGCCTGATACCCCGAGCGAGGCTCGACGTCGACAGGCACGGCTGCCCCAGGAAACTTGGCGAGCAAGGACAGGACGCACTCATTTTGGTCTTCTAACATCTTCAAACGCTGGGCGACGGGATCGTTAAGATCAGGATTTGCCCCTGTCGAGGGATTGGTCCCTGGACTAGTGCCATTACCATGCGACGAACCATTGGTGTCCCCGTTGAACGGAGCAAAATATGGCTGCGACCCATAGTAGAATTGCTGCGGTCCATTCTGAAACGATTGTGGTCCATGCAAAGTCTGAAATGGCTGCGATCTCTGCTGGAAAGATTGCGATCCTTGCTGGAAAGGTTGCGGATCACTTTGGAATGGCTGGAAAACGGCTGGGATCCATTCTGAAACGGCTGGGCGCCACCTTGCAATGGTTAGGATCCATTGTTCAATGGGGGTGGTCGGATGTGCTGAGGGGGAATTTGCCCAGACTGGGGATTCGGAATGAACGGACCCGGCTGCTGACTCTGCATGAACGGACTTGGATGCTGATTCTGCGCGGACGGGCCTGGTACCGAACCTGGATTCTGGACGAATGGTCTAGGACCATTCTGGGGTCCAAAAGGATTCCTTAGCCGCGCGATCTCTTCAGTTGCTCTGCGATTCTGCTCTGCCATTGCATTGAGTTGATTCCTGGCAACCTCGAGCTCCTGATACATCTGAGCAACAGCTTGCTGTGGATTTCCAGGGGCTGCCATTTTCCTGCAACAGAAAATAGAAAAAACACCAAGAAACTATTAGTAGAATGCACGTTCGTCGAGGATTTTCTCTAGATGTAGTCCCACGGATGGCGCCAAACTGTTAATGCCAAAAATCGCACCAAAGGGACAACTTAAGGTCGATGTGGACTTAAACAACTAAAGAAAGAATCTTTCGACGAGACGTGCGACGAGGATAAAAATAAATGAGACAAGGGTTTTGATGACGCAGGAAAAACCTCAAACGAGGAAAAAACCTGCGGACGACAAGGGATGTCGTCGCTGCACTATGGTCACCAATCAGGGGCGATGTCCTTGGTACTGGCGTCGATCGTACGATGGTTACAATACAAATGAAGGGAATGCTTCGAAATGTAAAGTACAAGTGTTTGAAATGTAAAACAAGTGTTTGTCGTGTGTGAATACAAAGTGTGAACAACTGTTGGTCGAAAGCTGTTGGTGTACGTCGAGAGCGATGACTTGAGCTTTTCTTCGAGTGTTCTTGAGTTCGCTGTAGGGTTCTGGCCTTCAATACTTGATTTCCAGAGTTTGAGGATTCTTAGCTATGAGCTTGGATGTTTTTCTCTGTTGTTTGGTGATGTTCGCCGATGATTGTTGATGTGTATCGGATGTTAACTCGTGGTCCTTGATGTGAAGACTTAGTTTGGTACTTATAGTCTCCGCGTCATTAAATAGCTCCATTAATGCTTTGATCAACGGCTACAACGGCTGGAAACGGTCGCCGGAGTGATTATCCATAATGTTCTTCGTCCGTTACGGCTGCTCACTGTTAATGGCTTTGACTCCTGCATTAAATACTTAACACACGTAACAGTCAAGGTTAACGTTAGCTTTGGTCGAAGGTACAATGATCTTACGCGATGGTCGTGCGGAATACGTCGGGCGACGCTATGGTCGAGCGTCATGAGGGACGTACGACTTACCTTTTTACGGGAGACGACGGATGTCTTCTGGGTTCTTGTCGAGACCTTATCTTAATACGTGCGTCTTACCTGTTTTGGTCGCGGTCGTACGACGTGATTTTTTGCCCAAACACTTACCTACATTTATTTAATCATGGTTTAATTTATTTGTTTGCCACACTCGATGAGATCGGGTCTCCCCCGTCACCGAAGGGTGTTGATTTCGGGTATTTTATCTATTCACATTGTTGAGGTTATATTACATGCATATGGATTGTTTTCCATGACTGATGGGCGGATTTATGTTACATTCTTATTGGATGTTTTAACTGCTGGAGTTTTATTTTATGGTATTTGGATTTTAATACATTTTACTTTTGCGTAAGTTTTGCTTCGTATTATGGTTCCAATGAAAGATTATATGTAAATGGATGGTTTCCATGTCTCACGGGTTGAGTATGTATTGTCAACCGTATTTGAAGGTTTTGCCTAAAACTAGATTTACGAACGTATTTGAGTGGGTTGGGATTCGTAACTCATTTTTGGAAAACGCTTTACACTTTTGGGGAGGATTCCCATGGATTTTGGGTGCGTTGGAAAATGAGTCATATGTGTCATATTTGGGAACTCTTTGGAAATGATAACCTTTGTCGCAAACTTTCATTAAAGATTTATTGAATCATGACTAAAGCTACTAATTTCCGATTTATGATTTTAAATAGTTATGATAAAATGCTTGAACTCACTAGGCGTAAGCCTAACCCTTTTTATTTTTCGGCATGTGCAACAGGCTCAGGTTGGGGTAGCTCTAGCTACATTGTGAAGTGGCGAGTGCTAGTAGAGTGCACGAGAGGTGACTTGATTAGTGAAGTATTCCGCATTTGTTTGGACTAGCAACTTTTGTTGTGTTAAGTGACGTCCGTTTTAAGTTATTAACTGTAGAAATTATGATGTTTTAATTCCGAGGTATTTTGATGAAGGAATTGTAGAAAAGATTTATCTATTTTGGTTATTTTATTGAATTTTAAAGTTAGTTGCTCGTTCCAAATTTGAGGGTGTTACAAACGACCCTCCGATGCTTAAGTCAGTAATCGTCGCGGTAAATAAAAAATCGTATGAAAAAAGGGTTTAAAAGAAATACCTTTTCAGATGTGTTACATTCCAGCTGCGTGGGATATCTTGATTGTCGAGGGTTTTGAGTTTATAAGCACCCTTGCCCACGACTTCTGAGATACGATAAGGACCTTCCCACTTGGTGGAAAGTTTACCTGCGTTGAGCTCTTGAGTGCTCTAGAACACTCGTCGGAGGACGTAGTCGCCTTCTTGAAAGACTTTAACTTTGACGTTCTTGTTGAAATGTCGCTCGACCGCTTGTCGTTGTGAGGCCATTCGGATCAGTGCTGATTCTCTAAGTTCTTCAAGGGCGTCGATGTCATAACTTAGATCTACCAAGTTATGGTCGACCGAGGTATGCCTCGAGGTCGGGAGCCGGACCTCGACCGGCAAAACTGCTTCACAACCATAGACCAAAGAAAAAGGGGTTGTCCTGTGGACGTGCGAGGCGTCGTGCGATTCGCCCACAGGACTGAAAGGAGTTCTTCGACCCACTTTCCTTTTGCAGCTTTTAACCTTTTCTTGATCGAAGCAATAATGGTTTTATTACTCGACTCTGCAAGTCCATTCGCCTGAGGATACCTTGGTGTCGAGGTCGTCAGCTTGATATTGCGGTCTTCACAGAACTGTCGAGTCCTGTTGCTTATGAACTAGGATCCATTGTCGCAGACAATTTCGGATGGAATCCCGAACCTGCATATGATGTTAGTATGGATAAAGGAGACGACCTCTTTGTCCCGGACTTGGGAAAGGCGGCTGCTTCTATCCACTTAGAAAAATAATCTGTAAGTACGAGAAGAAATACCTTTTGCCCGGGGGCAGGTGGTAACTTGCCGACAATATCCATCCCCCATCTCATGAAGGGCCATGGGATTAGTGTCGAATGTAAAGGTTCAGAAGGTTTGTGGGACGTACCTGAATGTCGTTGACAAGGATCACAATTCTGGACATACCTGACAGCGTCTTGTCGCAGTGTTGGCCAAAAGTAACCTTGTCGAGAGATGCGATTGGCCAGACTGCGACCTCCTGAGTGGTTGCCACACTCTTCGTCATGCATTTCTTGAAGGATTCTTTGAACTTGACTTTTGCTGGTGACACACCTCAGGTTCAAGCCTGTCGATGATCGTCGATAGTGTCTATCTCCGATCATGACTTATTTAGATGCCTTAAACCTGATCTTCCGAGCTTCCGAGCTTCCATCTTGTCTTCTGGGAGTTGGTCGTGCATAAGGAAATTTCTGATGTCGCATGACCAATCATCCTCTTGGTCTTCGAACTGGATGACGTCGTCACTTTCGATGGACGGTGTCGCCAGGTGGATCATAGGAATGTTGTCGAATAATGGTTCGCTGAGTGCAGATCCAAGGTTTGCTAATGCGCCGGCTTGAGTATTCTGGTCCCTTGGAATCTGTTCGATTGAAAATGGTTTAAAAACTTCTGATTTTGCTTTTGCTACCTTTAGGTACGCTGTCATATTTGAATCTTTGGCTGCGAATTCTCCATTCATCTGGTTTACGACCAGGAGAGAATCGCTTTTGACATGTAGTGCGATTGCCCCCAAATCGTGGGCCATATTCATTCCCATGATCAGGGCTTCGTACTCGGCTTCATTGTTGGTAGTTTTGAAGTCGCATCGTACGGAGTATACCATCTTGCCCCCCTGTGGCGACTTTAAGACGACGCCTAGTATCGAACCCCTAATGTTGGATGGCCCATCGACATGTAGAGTCCAGACCACGTCGTCGTGAGTCACCACAGTGAGCACCTCGAGCTCTGCTTCTTTTTCCAGTCCAGGACTGAAATCAACGATGAAATCTGCCAAAGCTTGCGATTTGATCGCCGTCCTGGGTTTGAAGTCGATGTCGTAACTACTGAGATATATGCACCATTTCGCCAATCGACCTGTCAACTCAGGTTTCCTCAAGACAGACTTAAGAGGAAAGTTAGTCACGACAGTAATAGGGTGTGATTCGAAATAATGTCGAAATTTCTTTGCAGTTGTAACTAGCGACAAAAGTAATTTTTCCATAGAGGAATACCTGGTTTCGGCGTCCAAAAGGGATTTACTTACATAGTAGATCGGCAGTTGTTGCTTTTCGTCTTCTCGCGTCAGGACGACACTTACCGCATTAGGACTGACGGCCAAATATAGTTGCAAGACCTCATTATCGTGAGGTTTTGACAGCAGAGGTGGCGACGTCATGCACTCCTTCAGTTTCTGCAGTGCTTGCTCATGATCGTCTGTCCAGTTGAAACCTTTATTTTTCCGGAGGACGTTGTAGAATAGATGGCATCTATCCGATGATCGAGAGATAAATCTGTTCAGGGCCGCCACTTGTAACACCCTAAAATTCAGGGCAAATTTAAACCTGAACAAAAGGGGTTTACATAACTAATATCCATAAATAAACATTCTTAACAAGAGAAAACAGTGACTAGAGTCAATTTACATCAAAATTGTCACCATTGTATATTCTCCACTCATCCCATTACTTCCCTGAGCTCGTACCTGGTAAGCAAAATTTAATTTGAAACGATTAGGCTAACGCCTAGTGAGAACATTCGGTTTCAAAGTAATACTTTTAAAATCAATGTAAACAAGGCATAACAAACCTGGTTTACTCTCATTCTTACCATACTCGTACTCGTCTCATAACAACGGATACATACCTGATCCCATGAGTATGACTATCATTCAGAAAATCATAACATCATATTCGAGAGTCTACTATGAATCATCACAAATTCTAGTTCATCGATCAAGCCTAAGGACTTACATTCAATCACCATACTTTCTTCTTGGAATGGGGCAGATATATCACTTCTATATTGCCTATTTTAATCTGCCGAAATGCAAAAGAAACAACACTTACACTTCGTCTAATTCATGTTTCCACATCTCCAATCCAAATAGCAACTATTTTTTGCCTTTTCACTACAGTTAACATGAATAGTAATTCTATTTTACCTATTCAATCATTCAATATGAATAGCAATTCTACTTTGCCTATTCAATCATTCAACATGAATAACAATTCTACTTTGCCTATTCAATCATTTAACATGAATAGCAATTCTACTTTGCATATTCAATCATTCAACATGAATAGCAATTCTACTTTGCCTATTCAATCATTTAACATGAATAGCAATTCTACTTTTCCTATTCAATCATACAACATGAATAGCAATTCTACTTTGCCTATTCAATCATTTCACATGAATAGCAATTCTACTTTGCCTATTCAATCATTTCACATGAATAACAATTCTACTTTGCCTATTCAATCATTTCAAGGATACACGAGAATATCAATTATACCTTGCCTATTCCTCCTTTTCAGTTATGAATAGCAATTCTACTTTGCCTATTCATTACATTTCAATATAAACAGGAGTAGCAATTATACTTTGCCTATCCTACGTTATCAAATAAAGCTAGTACCTATGGATCCATTACACTTATTCGTACTTGTGCAGGTTATTGTTTAATACAGATTCCCCATTTCATTGCGCAAATCACATTTATACCACACAGATTCCTCATATCATTCAGTATGAGCAAATCATATTTAATATGTTAATTTCTCATAACATAAGTCTAACAATAAATATCATCACTTACGGGTCCTTCATATAAATTTATATACACAAATGCCTATTAAAACAAATAGTTAAAACTCGTATAATCGTCCATCCAAAATTCATTCGGAAATATCTCTTTATAAAAATATACCTTACCGTAATTTAAATACGTTATAAAAAGGTAAGGTGAGAATGAACTCACCTGATAGCAAAATGTTCTTCTTCCTTTACTCTTAATAGTTGTAAAGATTTCCGTCTCCAAACTTCACAAAGTCTGAAATAACTCAAATACATAATGTACTTGTATTAATCTACTGATTAGGACTATTGGAAATCG
Organism: Saussurea involucrata; assembly: GCA_033807775.1. Taxonomy (NCBI): domain Eukaryota; kingdom Viridiplantae; phylum Streptophyta; class Magnoliopsida; order Asterales; family Asteraceae; genus Saussurea; species Saussurea involucrata. The sequence goes on along the minus strand of CM066322.1, from coordinate 157,685,690 downwards.
TAAATAACCAAAATCTCGTCACTTATCGCAACCCACTACTTGCGACATCACGTTTATCGCAACCAATTGTTGCGATATCCCTCTTATCGCAACCAACTGTTGCGACATAACATCTTATCGCAACCAACAGTTGCGACATAATGCTTATCGCAACTAACTGGTTGAGATACACTCATTTTATCGCAACTCACTGTTGAGACAATCATCTTTGTCGCAACTTTCATTTTTATCGCAACTAACTAACGTTCATCTTTGTCTCAACTAACAGAAAACGTATTTAAGTCAAAACTGATACTTTTAAGCCATGCATGAACCTATAAATTTACAGATATGCATAAAACTACCAGTATAAGAGACTTATAAACCCAGATATTCCATATCTTTCCAAAATATTAAAACTCAATTCTAAACCCATAAAATTCATCTCTATATGCACATACACATAATTTATATATAGAAACATACCTTATTCTCCCAAAGTAATCCTCAACCCACTGCTGAATTCAATCTTCTTTTCCTCTTCTTTCTTTCCTTTTTCACCGTGAACACACACACACAAATAGCCAAAAGTGTTCCAAAAATGTAACTCACCCTCTCTTTTAATCAAAGAGAGGCGGTGGGTTAGGTGGGTTTTCCCACTTAAACAACTTCACCCCCATACTTTCATCAATTGGCAACTTTAACCCTCCAACTTATAAACTAGAATTAAAGTTTAACCCTTAATCTAATAACTCCGAAAAACAATTAACGAAACTTATTCGGGGTTAAACTCTAAGATTAATCTATCAAATAATTATACTCAAATTATTCAATAAACCAAACATAATACTTTATATAAAAATTGAGATGTTACAGCCACTCGACCAGTGAGCCTTTGGACTTCTTTAAAATTCCTCGGGGATTTGATCTCGATAATGGCCTTGATCTGATCTGGATTGGCCTCGATCCCTCGTCGAGTGACCATATAGCCCAGGAACTTCCCAGCGCTGACGCCAAAAGAGCACTTCATCAGGTTTAGCTTCATACTATACTTTCGGAGGATGTCGAACGACTGCCTTAAATGCTCGACGTGGTCGACTGCTTGCTTTGACTTGACGAGCATGTCGTCAATATACACCTTCATCGTGTCGCCAAGATGATCTTTGAACATCTTGTTCACCAGACGTTGGTATGTAGAACCTGCATTTTTTAAACCAAAGGGCATAACTTTATAGCAGTAAATACCTCGATCTGTCATGAAGGCAGTTTTTTCATGTTCTCGACATGCATCAGGATTTGGTTATATCCGGAATAAGCATCCATGAACGTCAATAGTAAATGTCCTGCTGTCGCGTCGACCATGGCGTCGATATGTGGCAATGGAAAAGGATCTTTTGTACAAGCTTTGTTGAGATCCGTGAAGTCGATATAAACCCTCCATTTGACATTCTTCTTTTGCACGACCACGACATTTGCAAGCCAGTCAGGGTACTTTACTTCTCGAATCTTTCCCGTCTTGAGGAGGTTGTCGACCTCGTCATTAATCACCTTATTCCGTTCAGGAGCAAATTTTCGTCGGTTTTGCTTGACAGGTTTGAATGACGGGTCGACATTGAGCTTATGAGAAATAACGTTTGGGTCTATGCCGACCATGTCTTCGTGCGATCAGGCAAAGCAGTTGGCATATTCCTGCAAAAAAGATATTAGCTTTTCCTTAAGGCAAGGGTCGAGGGATGAACCTATAAAGACGGTCTGGTCAGGCTTGCTCTGGTCCAGGACGACTTCCTCCAGGCGATAGTTGTCGGCTGCCCCAGGAGCATCATGGACCTATAATTGCTAGATGACCTGCTTTTGCGGTTTCAGGGTCGTCTTATAGCAGTCGCAGGCGACCTTCGACTCACTTTTGATCTCCTGGACTCCCCATGGCGTAGGGAACTTCATGGTCTGATGATATGTCGAGGGAACGACTTTCATGTCATGAATCCACGGTCAACCTAAGATGACATTATAGGCTGACGAACAATCGATGACGTTGAACTTTATCGGCTTGTTGATCTCTCGGGCGTAGACAGGCAGAGTAATTTCTCCAAAGGTACTCGTCGCTTCTCCATTGAAACCGACCAAGGTTGTCGAGCGTCGGGTGATTTCTGATCAATCGATTCCCATGGCCTTGATGGTGTCAAGGAAGATGACGTTCGCTGAGCTGCCACCATAGACCAAGACTCGTCGTGTCAGGCAATTACCAATCGTGAGTTGAATGATCAACCCGTCATGGTGCTTTTGATGTGAGTCATCGAGGTCGTCTTGGTCGAACGTGATCTTCATGGCTTCTAACTCCAGATCTCCTTTGGGTCTCGATGAGCGAGGGACAGGTCGGTCGTCAGGTGCTCGATTGGCATGACGTTTGGCAGCAGAATACGTTAGACCGCAGACGTCAGACCCACCAGTTATGCAATTGACAACCTTCACGTGGTCGGGAGATGGCGGCCGAATATCGTTAGCTAGGGTAACAACATTGTCGATGATATCCTTGAGATTGCCCTTCGGGACGTGGTATGCTAGCTCTTTTTTAAGGGCTATGCAATCGTCCGTCATGTGACCATGATCGACGTGGAAGTCGCACCACTTTGATTTGTCTTTCTTGTCGTCATCTCTGTCGGTCTTCTTTGGCCACCGGATGGTCGCCTGGACGGTCTTCAAGGCCTCGACCAAATCCTTGGAAGTTCCTTTGAATCCGTAGGAGGATATCTTAGGATACTGGGGAAATTTGGTCGGGGTCGCGGTCTTTTTTTTCTCGAATCGGACATTCGAGATCTGTCGTGCAGGCTCCGATTTGGGTACTGCCTTCGTCTTGAATTTTGACTTCTTTACACCCAGCGGTCTTTTGTCGTCAGAATGTTTTCGACGAAAGGCATCGTCGTCTTCTACCCTCATGTAAGCTAGGGTTCTTGATCGACCGTCTTCGAAATTTTCTGGAGGATACTTTGTCAAATCAGTGTACAGACCCGAACTGTCGTCCAGACCGCGTTTGTAGGCTTCGATCGCGGTCTTGACATCGCAGTTACGGACACTGATCATTTCCGCATTGAATCTATTGAAATAGCTCCGGATAGATTCTCCGGCCTTCTGCACGACGTAATATAAGTCGCTGGTTTGCTTTTCCATCTTACGACTGCTGGCAAACTGCTGGGAAAATTGGTTGACTAACTCAACGAATGACCCGATGGATTTGGGCTTGAGGTTAATCAACCATTGGAGGGCGGCACCCGTGAGGGTCACCCTAAAACTCTTGCACATACAAACCTCCTGATACTGGTAAGGGATCGACACAGTCCACATCAGTTGTTTGTACTGAGCGACGTGTTCTGTGTGATCCGAGATACCATAGTATTTGGGTGTGAAGGTTGGGATACTATATTTTTTGGGGACGTCGACCAGAGCAATCTCGTCGATGAAAGGAGAGGCCTGAAACCTCGTGCAAGGTTCGACGTCGACGGGCACAGCTGCCTTCGGCAATTTTGTAAGCAAGGACAGGACACGTTCGTTCTGGTCTTCCAACATCTTTAGTCGCTGAGCGACGGGGTCCACACCTGCTGGAGTGTTGGTCCCTGAATTTGTGTTGTTTCCATAAGACAATCCATTGGCGTCCCCATTGAGAAGGACGAAGTACGGCTGAAACCCGTTATGCAAAGGGGGTGGTCTCAGATGCTGAGGAGGAATCGGCCCATACTGAGGATTGTGGACGAACGATCCCTGCTGTGGATTCTGGACGAACGGACCATGCTGCGGATTGTGAACGAATGGACCTTGCTGCGGATTCTGGACAAACGACCCATGCTGCGGATTCTGGACGAATGGTCCTGAACATGGATTGCTGACAAATGGTCCTGGACCATTCTGTTGTCCGAATGATCCATTCGGATTTTGATTTCGCAATCGCGCGATTTCTTCAGCTGCCCTTCGACTTTGCTCAGCAAGGGCGTCGATCTGATTGCGCGCAGCTTCCAGCTCCCAAAGCATCTGGGCGATGATCTGCTCTTGATTTCCATGACCTGCCATTTTCCTGAAAGGGAAAAAAGAGAAAACTCCAAGAAACCGTTAGTCGGACGCGCGTTTGTCGAAGACTTTCTCTAGATGGGGCCTCATTGTGGGCGCCAAACTGTTAATGCCGAAAATCGTCCGAAAATACAATTTAAGGTTGATTGTGGAGCTTAACAACTAAAGAATATAAATCGTTCGACAAACTATGCGACAAAGACAAAAAAGTAAAAGAGACGAAAGGATTTTGGTGACGCGGGAAAAACCTCAACGAGGAAAAAACCCACGGACGACAGTGATGGTCATCGATGTACTATGGTCGCCAATCAGGGGCGACGTCCTTGTGTTTCAAACGTCGAGAGTACAAACGATTACAGTACAAATACCAGAAATAACGCAATTGATAAAGTAAATAAGTGCGTCGTGTGTAAAAGTAGCGTGTCGTGCGTCGTCTGTTCGAGAGAGAACTTTTGCGCTTTAAATGCTCTTGCTTGTGCCGTAGATGATGTTATACTCAGATGTCCGCAAATGAGGATGGGATCTTTGTTTATATATCCTTTGCAACTTTAAATGACCCTCATAAAAGTTGGAGTAACGGTCGTAACTGTTTCTGAGATTTAATGCTCACAATGATCTTCGTCAGTTATAGCCGTTGGTCATTAAGGGCGTTGATCCTGCATTAAACAGAGAAAACATAATAGTTGTGTCGCATGTTAGTCGGTCGAGGTCGTTAGGTATCTTACGACGGTCATGGTCGGATGTCGTGAGTAACCCTCGACCTAAATTTAGGTTTGACGATAGAGTGTGTATGATTTTATCTTAACATGAGATGTGTCGTATAAGAAGTGTTTTTCCTTTTTCGGTCGTGGTCGAGACTAATAAATTTTTAGCCAAACAGTCATAAGCAAATAATATTGAAAAGGTAAATGAAGATCATGTTACAGATATGGTAAGTGTTAATGCCAAAAATCGTCCAAAGGATAACTTAAGGTTGATTGTGGAATTTAACAGCTAAAGAAAGGAATCTTTCGACAAAGCGTACGACAAAGGAGAAAAACGTAAATGAGACAGAGATTTGATGACGCGGGAAAAACCTCAACGAGGAAAAAACCCGCGGACGACTGTGGAAGTCGTCGCTGCACTATGGTCGCCAAACAGGGGCGATATCCTTTGTTTCTGGTGTCGAGAGTACAACGATTACAATACAGATGAAAGGAAAATACTTTAAATGTAACGTAACAAGTGTTTTGAATGTAAAAACAGTGTGCGTCGTGTGTAAAAACTATGTGCCGTGTGCGAATGTCGTGCGTCGAGGGCGATTCTTCGAGAGAGAATCCCTTGTTTCAGGTGTTCTAGAGAGTTCAGATGATTGTGTGAGGCAAAGCGGTGCAAAGTGATGTTCCGAAATGTTGATTGAGCCTTTGCTTTTATAGTCTTCGGGTGCATTGATTGTCTTCTTGAATGCTTCTGGTAACTGCTGTAACGGACGTCGTCTTTATTGCTGTTAATGACTTTTGTCGGTTATAGCCGTTGATCATAAATGACATTGATTCCTACATTAAACACTGAAAAAACGTAACAGTAATATCGAACGTTAGTCGGTCGAGGTCGCAAGGTTAGATGCGACGGTCGTGTGAACTAGGCGACGTCATGGTCGAGTGTCGTGAGGTGAATAACTTTCGATTTTACCTTTGATCAGGGGATAAAGTACTATGAATTTACCTTGTTATGAAAAAGTGTAATAAACGTTTTTCTTACCTCGGTCGTGGTCGAGCCTGGTGAATTTTTACCCAAACAGTTTGCCCCCAAAATTTAAAATGAAGAAGCAATTTTTGAGTTTTGAATTTTGTCAGTCGGATGTCTAGGGTCGAGACACGTGTTGAAAATTACCTTAGTTGCTTTGGAGTTGGATCGGTCCAATTACAACTAGAGAGGAAGTCGAAAAGGGGATTAGGTCGTGACGTCATGCTGACGCACGATCATGCTGAACAGCTGTAAGCGCCAGGTGTCGGCGATCTGTGTGGTCATACAAAAAGGCAAGGGCACGTGTCGATCATCAAAAGACTCGATCTGTCACGATCCTTTACATAAATAGCGACCCTTGACGGATCCTTTCCTTTTTACGATTTCAGAGAGTTAGAGAGAGAATCTTCCTGATTTTCTTGCTGTTCTTCGTCCAATCTTTTCTAAACCTGCAAGAATCTATGAATCGGTTAGGATTTTTCGAGGTCTAGAGCGCCTATATAAGGTATGATTTCTTTGATCTTTTTTAAGTCTGTTTAGAAATGTCGACGGAACCCGAAAGTTCGATTCGAGAACAGTCGGATCTCGACGATCTTAGAAGCCTAGCAAAAATCCCTGCGGGGGTTAAATTATTTAGAGCATGTCAGACTCGACCAAATAAATGTCCCGAGGGGTATATCGTGATATACGAATATCCCTTTAAGATAGGATTTGAATGGCCCTATTCACCTTTGGCTAAGGCTTTTATGCTAGAATTCGACTTAGCACCAGGCCAACTAATGCCCCAGTTCTGGCGAGTCATACAAGTGATCGAACGCCTTACTGAGAAATGGGAATCTCCCATGAATGTACGCGACCTTCTCTTGGCTTATCAAGTCAAAAAGGACGGATGCCACCGCTGTAGTTTATACTCTAGGTATAAGGGCGATCATACCTTGGTCCTAAAGACTGCTGTAAACGATCGTAAGTGGAAGACTGGGTATGCATTCGTGCGTAAGTCGACTCTCGACTCTGAGAGCGGCTAGATTAGGGTCGGCTGGAATATGTCGGGTATGATTTTTCTAGTTTTTTGTCGTATGTCGCATGTTACTTTTTTTACTTATTTCTGACCTGTTTTCTCCGTATCGACAGAAATAAAATTTGAGGACGTGAAGCCCTACGCCAACTCTCAAGCGAAGGTCAAAGCATTCTTGGCGTTCAGCGTTGTAGAACGGTCGTTTGTCGTACGACAATTGGTGGACGACGACGAAGACTTGGTATATTTAGGAGAGAATCGTGCGGAAGAAGAGCAAGAAGAAGAGACAGAGGAAGAATCGAGGGAAGAAGGAGAAATGACCGGTAAGTGTACCTTTATATTCCCTTCTGCTTAATCTTAATCCTTTTCTCTTATGTTTTTCGTAACACTTCTTTGTTTTTTGGCTTCCAAGAGAATCTCAGCCAAAGGTGCCGACTGTCTCTGCTAAAAGAGCAGCTCAGCTCTAGCTTGCCCGTAAGGGCAAGGAAAGGAGGCTAAGGACCTCGACCACTGGTCTTGAGGTTTCGAAGAAGGCTAGGACGACGATCCTGAGGGAATCGTCTGTAGGGGCTGACGAATCATCGAGGGTCGTCACGCCTGAGAAGGCAAAGGTATCGGTCGCATCGCCTGCGAAGACGATGAAGTCTACTGATGCGATCACTGCAATATCTGTCAGTTCGGCGCCACCGGCGAAAATGGCGAAGTCTCCGTCTACCACATCGACCCCTTTGTCGGCCGATAAGGGCAAGGGAGAGGCGACGGGAAAGGCTAAAGTCACGACGGTCAATTTCACGTTGCCGTCGGACTTTATGGCTGCCAACGTCCTAGACGGGACGGATTTGTTTCCCCATCTGGGGAAGTATTTGCTTCCTTCTTTCAGGGAGCGTTTCGAGGGATTTCCGATCGAGGAGACGGGATCTTATGTCGCCGGACTGGCGTTCCTGGTAAGTTTTTCTTTCAAAACGTGTGTTATTTTTTCGTTGTTTAACATTGTCGTACGATTACTAACGTGCGTCTTATGTCTTACAGGCGTTTCAATCTTCTCTTGCCTTGCGCACAGAGACGGAGAAGATAAGGGGTCGGATTTCTTCTCCTCACGAGAGGAGGAATGCGGCGTTGGAGAGGGCGGACGCTGCCGTGAAGCGTGAAGAGGTTATGTCCAAACGTCTAGACGAGGCTCTGAAAAAGCTAGAGGTCATTGGACGTGCGAAAGATGAGGCGAACCTGCGCTGGCAACAATCTCTGTCCACGATTGCCGACCAAAGGGAAGAGCTGGACAGGGTCAAGGGGTCTTTGGCCGTGAGTGAAAAAGAGGCTGAAGACTCCAAATCCAGGGTGGCGACTTTGGAGAAAGAGGTGAAGGACCTCAAAGATGAAGCTAAGACCGTCTTTGCTTTGGCTCGTCTGACTGCCAGGGCGGCGATCATGAGGCAACATTTGTCGAGGAAGAATCCTCTTGCCTCGGCGTCGGAGGAGCTTGCCGTCTACCTGAGGGATGTCGGATCTACGAGAGATCTCGATTCAGATGACGAGAAGGAGACCGAGGAGGAGGGGATGGACGAAGGTCCAACGGATGAGGTCTCTGGTAAGGATGTGACTGACGTTCCTCCTCAGCTTTAGGAAGTTTTAGGGGTTTTTGTTCTGATCGCTCGACCGTTGGTGGTCGAGTCATTTGTAATTGATCGTTTGATGAAAATGGAATTTACATTTCTTGTGAACTTGTGCATTACTTTTTTATCAATCAATAAACAAACATCGAGCGTAACACCGATCGTACGATAAGGAACATAAGTCATATATAACAAATGTGGGTACGTGCGACGAAAGCATTTATTGAAAGATAACGATCAAAACATAAATCGTATAAGCAAACATGTGTACATGCGTTCGAAGCGTTCATTCAGAACATGAGATTTTTCTAAGTTAAAACACTTAGATCGCGGGTCAATCACGTAATTAAATCGTACGGTGAATCTGAATCATGCATCTATGCGACAAAATAGCCAAGTCATATAGTTGACCCGATTACTTATGTTATGTGATCCTGCGAAAGTCATGTGATAGACTTAATAACTTATGTCGTGCAATCCTGCGATAAAATATCGTCAGAGGTTGGTCGTTGGCTAGCCAACGACCCTCCGATGCTTAAGTCAGTAACCGTCGAGGTGAATAAAAAGTTGTATGAGAGAAAAGGGGTTTAAAAGAAATACCTTTTTAGATGTGTTACATTCCAGCTACGCGGAATGTCTTGGTTGTCGAGGGTTTGGAGCCGATAGGCACCTTTGCCCACGACTTCGAAGATACGGTAAGGGCCTTCCCACTTAGTGGAAAGCTTACCCGCATTGATCTGTTGAGTGCTTTGGAACACTCGACGCAAGACATAGTCGCCTTCTTGAAAGACTTTAGCCTTGACATTTTTATTGAAATGCCGTTCGACCGATTGTTTTTGTGACGCCATTCTAATCAATGCTGATTCTCTGCGCTCTTCAAGGGCGTCGAGGTCATAACTTAGATCGACCAGATTATGGTCGACAGAAGTATGCCTTGAGGTTGGGAGTCGGACCTCGACTGGCAGGACTGCTTCGCAACCGTAGACTAAGGAGAAAGGGGTTTGTCCTGTGGACGTGCGTGGTGTCGTGCGATTCGTCCACAGGACCGAAGGGAGTTCTTCGACCCATTTTCCCTTTGTAGCTTTTAACCTTTTCTTGATCGAAGCAACGATGGTCTTATTGCTCGACTCAGCAAGTCCGTTTGCTTGGGGATACCTGGGGGTCGAGGTCGTCAACTTGATGTTACGGTCTTCACAGAACTGTCGAGTCCTGTTGCTTATGAACTGGGATCCATTGTCGCAGACAATTTCGGATGGAATCCCGAACCTGCATATGATGTTAATCTGGATAAAAGAGACGGCTTCCTTGTCCCGAACTTGGGAAAAAGCAGCCGCTTCTACCCATTTAGAAAAATAATCCGTAAGAACGAGGAGGAATACCTTTTGCCCTCGAGAAGGCGGTAGCTTGCCGACAATATCCATTCCCCACCTCATGAAGGGCCATGGGATAAGTGTCGAGTGTAAAGGTTCAGAAGGTTTGTGGGACATACCTGAATGTCGTTCACAGGGATCACAGTTCTGGACATACCTGACGGCATCTTGTCGCAGGGTTGGCCAAAAATAGCCTTGTCGAGTGATACGATTGGCTAGACTGCGACCTCCTGAGTGATTGCCACATTCTCCGTCGTGCATTTCTTGAAGGATTTTCTGAACTAGACTTTTGCTGATGACGCATCTTAGGTTTAAGCATGTCGATGATCATCGATAGAGCCTATCTCCGATCATGACATACTTGGATGCTTTAAATCTGATCTTCCGAGCTTCCATCTTGTCTTCCGGGAGTTGGTCGTGTATGAGGAAATTTCGGATGTCGCACGACCAATCATCTTCTTGGTCTTCGATCTGGACGACATCGACATTTTCGAGGGACGACGTCGCCAGATGGATCATGGGAATACTGTCGAATATTGGTTCGACCAGAGCAGACCCAAGGTTTGCTAAAGCGTCGGCCTGAGTGTTCTGGTCCCTTGGAATCTGTTCAATAGAAAAAGATTTAAATTTTTTGGATTTTTCTTTTGCTATCTTTAGGTACGCTGTCATTTTTTAATCTTTGGCTGCGAATTCTCCATTGATCCGATTCACGACCAAGAGAGAATCGCTTTTGACATGTAACGCGGCTTCCCCCGAGTCGTGGGCCATATTCATTCCCACGATCAGGGCTTCATACTCAGCTTCGTTGTTGGTGGTTTTGAAGTCGCACCAGACTGAATACACCATCTTGCCCCCTGTGGCGACTTTAAGACGACGCCTAGGTCTGAACCTCTACTGTTGGACGATCCATCAACGTATAGAGTCCAAGGTACGTCGTCGTGAGTCGCCACAGTAGACACTTCGAGCTCTGCTTCTTTTTCCAATTCAGGGCTGAAATCAGCAATGAAATCCGCCAATGCTTGCGATTTGATCGCGGTCCTGGGTTTGAAATCGATGTCGTAACTGCTGAGATATATACTCCATTTTGCCAAACGACCTGTCAACTCAGGTTTCCTTAAGACAGACTTAAGAGGAAAGTTAGTCACGACAGTAATAGGATGCGTTTCAAAATAATGTCGTAATTTCTTGGCAGCTGTGACTAGCGACAAAAGCAACTTTTCCATAGAGGAATACTTGGTTTCTGCGTCCAAGAGAGATCTACTTACATAGTAGATCGGCAGTTGTTGCTTTTCATCTTCTCGTGTTAGGACGGCACTTACTGCATTAGGACTAACAGCCAAATATAGCTGCAAGACCTCATGATCGTGAGGTTTTGATAGCAGAGGAGGCGACGTCATATACTCCTGAAGTTTCTGCAATGCTTTCTCATGACTGTCGGTCCAGTCGAAGCCTTTATTTTTCCTGAGGACATTGTAAAATAGATGACATTTATCTAAGGATCGAGAGATAAACCTGTTCAGGGCTGTCACCCGACCAGTGAGCTTTTGGACCTCTTTGAAATTTCTCGGAGACTTGATCTCGATAATAGATTTGATCTGGTCAGGATTAGCCTCGATTCCTCGACGAGTGACCATGAAACCCAGGAACTTCCCGGCACTAACACCAAAGGAACACTTCGTCGGATTGAGCTTCATGCTATACTTCCGAAGGATGTCGAACGACTGCCTTAGGTGCTCGATGTGATCGATGGCTTGCTTCGACTTGACAAGCATGTCGTCAATATACACTTCCATTGTGTCGCCAAGGTGATCCTTGAACATCTTATTCACTAGACGCTGGTAGGTAGAACCTGCATTTTTTAGACCGAAGGGCATAACTTTATAACAGTATATACCTTGATCCGTCATGAATGCAGTTTTCTCCTGGTCCTCGGCGTGCATCAAGATCTGATTATATCCAGAATAAGCGTCCATGAACGTCAAGAGTTCATGTCCTGCCGTCGCGTCAACCATGGCATCGATATGTGGCAATGGGAAAGGGTCTTTTGGACAAGATTTGTTGAGATCTGTGAAGTCAATACAGACCCTCCATTTGCCATTTTTCTTGGCCACGACCACGACATTAGCAAGCCAGTCGGGGTACTTTACTTCTCGAATTTTCCCCGTTTTCAGGAGGTTGTCGACTTCATCACTTATCACCTTATTCCTTTCAGGAACAAATTTCCTGCGCTTTTGCTTGATGGGTTTGAACGACGGGTCGATGTTGAGCTTGTGAGAAATGATGTCGAGGTCTATGCCGACCATGTCTTCGTGCGACCAGGCAAAACAATCAGCATGCTCCTGCAAGAAAGATATTAGCTTGTCCTTTAGGCAGGGATCAAGGGACGATCCTATGAGGACTTTCTGATCAGGCTTGCTTGGATCTAAGACAACTTTCTCCAGGTGATACTCGTCAACTACCCTAGGAACGCCTTGTGCATTTCCAAGCTCCTCGGGCATCTGAGTAATGATTTGCTCTGGGATCTCATCACCTGCCATCTTGCTGAAACAGAAAAGAAGGAACTCCAAGAAACCGTTAGTAAAACGCACGTTTGTCGAAGATTTTCTCTAGATGAGGTCCCACGGATGGCGCCAAACTGTTAATGCCAAGAATCGTCCAAAAGGATAACTTAAGGTTGATTGTGGAATTTAACAACTAAAGAAAGGAATATTTTGACAAAGCGTACGACAAAGGAGAAAAACGTAAATGAGACAGAGATTTGATGACGAGGGAAAAACCTCAACGAGGAAAAAACCCACGGACGACTATGGAAGTCATCGCTGCACTATAGCCGCCAAACAGGGGCGATATCCTTTGTTTCTGGTGTCGAGAGTTCAACGATTACAATACAGATGAAAGGAAATACTTTAAATGTAAAGTAAAAAGTGTTTTGAATGTAAAAACAGTGTGCGTCGTGTGTAAAAACTGTGTGTCGTATGCGAATGTCGTGCGTCGAGGGCGATTCTTCGAGAGAGAATTCCTTGTTTCAGGTGTTCTAGAGAGTTCAGATGATTGTGTGAGGCAATGCGGTGCAAAGTGATGTTCCGAAATGTTGATTGAGCCTTTGCTTTTATAGTCTTCGGGTGCATTGATTGTCTTCTTGAATGCTTCTGGTAACTGCTGTAACGGACGCCGTCTTTATTGTTGTTAATGACTTTTGTCGGTTATAGCCGTTGATCATAAATGACATTGATTCCTGCATTAAACACTGAAAAAACGTAACAGTAATATCGAACGTTTGTCGGTCGAGGTCGCAAGGTTAGATGCGACGGTCGTGTGAACTAGGCGACGTCATGGTCGAGTGTCGTGAGGTGAATAACTTTCGATTTTACCTTTGATCAGGGGATAAAGTACTATGAATTTACCTTGTTATGAAAAGGTGTAATAAACTTTTTTCTTACCTCGGTCGTGGTCGAGACTGGTGAATTTTTACCCAAACAGTAAGCATATGAACCAAAAAGCAGGTCGAAACCAAAAAACCATCAAAACCATATCTAAAAACAAACCCATTATCTGATAATGGAACATCAAACGAATATCCAATCTGAACCGTATTAACCTTATAATAGAAAACAACCTAATTGCCAAATGCCAATCTCCAGAAAATGTCCCCTTGAGGCTAGATAAATCAACAACAAAATACCATTCCTCCATCTGTTTGCAGCCAAAGAAAATCGAAAGGCCAAAGAAAAAAAAGAATATATGCATTAAAAGCATATATTGTGTGTGATTGAACGTAAAACGGTAAAAGTAGACATACCTGCTTGTGAGTATTTGAAATGAACAAAAACATAATGTCAATGGTAAAGCTTCTTGAGTTCTTGATGTACTTGCACTTCTACTTATGAAAATATTATAACAAGCAACAAGCTTGAGAGAACAAAACGTAAAAAAAAAGTAAGAACAAAAGTAGCAGCTTCCTCAAAATTCCTGATTCATATACAAGAACAACTACTCAAACTTTGAAGAGCTTAAACCATGTGGTTTGCAATGCTGCGGGATGTAAAGATTGTAAAGTTCAACAGACAGATGTGGAGAGATAATTAAGTGTAAAGTTTAATGGCAACAATCCGATGTTCATTCAATTATAGTAGCAACATGAGATTCTTAAATACAACCAATATACAAAAATAACTTAGCAAAGAAGAGGCAATAAGTGATTAAAGTTTGTTTTCAACAAATTTGTTCCTATTGAATAAGCTACAAAAGTAAAGAAAAAAAACGGCTAACAAGCTGAATAACTAAGCTTCAAGCAAAATACCATGCCTTTGATTTTCACATTTGTTTGAACCATAAACAAACGTTTTTGAAATGTTTTGTGCAACCAACGTTGCTAATTCAGTTCAAGCTTGTCAGTGTTTAACAAAAGTAGAACATGCTTCCAAAATTTTCCCTAGTTCCACTTCATCCATTTCTTCTTATTTGGAAGAAAGGGGAAGGTTATGAGTCTTTAGTTTGGCCTTGACTTCAATATTAGAGCAAAAGTAATCTTCAAGAAATACTACAACCACAACAAGAACTCAATTCAAGAGAAGAAAAAAACAAAAGCAAGATACAAATATTTCATACAAAAGCATAACATGCGATCTAACATGTTGCAGACAAATTTATTATATACAGCTATAGCTTGTAACTTGTAAGCCATGACACTAATAGTCAATGTTCTAAAAAAACTCTCCCCACAGCTGCCATGGCGCGCCATGGCATCAAGGCTTGTGTGTCACGCCACGTTAAGCCCATGGCACGCCATTGTCTAATGCACAGTTATCGTAATGAGATATTTGATTTTTCTTTACATTTTTATTGTCTTATTTGCAAGTTTTTGATATATAACCTAATTTTTTGCTCATTACTATTGACTCATTGAGTAACACTACAAAACATACGTTTTTATATATAAAATTATATATGAATTAGAAATTTGATGCCATAAATCACGTCTTGAAAACACCATGACTTTGTCGTGGCTTCTAAGGCTTGAGGCTTGGTCTCGCCGCCACGCCTCACTTCATTTAGAACCTTGCTAATAGCACTTTATATAAAGCTTATACTTTCATTTTACGGCTACACATGTATTCCTTTTCCTTCTACAAATGGATCTACTAATTACATGCATAGATAATTTTACCCATGGATTAGCAACTTGTACACCCCAAAATATGTGTTGAAAAATAGTTAGGAGCTAGTATAAGCATCTTCTTTCCAAGAATCTAAATACTACCTTATCTCCAATCTAACCCAAAAGAATAGAAATAAATAGTAATGGTTCAAAGCCATTGAATTATCATCCTAAAACAGAAAAATAAAAGGTGAGGATATTTTGTGAGTTCATTTATTATATTTGTTATATATAAATATTATTTACTAAAGAAAACAATAAACGCATGTATGTGAACAAAATTTGGCCAGATCTTAACTCAAAAACATCAATAATGAATTCCTAGAACTGAAATATGTTAAAATTTCAACAACAATTTGCAAGCCTGAGTACACCTCCATCCCAGCTTAAATAAAAACAATAAAATAACACAATTTACAAAAAAAAAACAAATAGCATAGAGAAAATGTGGGTAAATAAGTGAAAAAGAACTGACCAATGCAGGAGAAATGGTTCATCCAAGCTGTTGAGAACATTGTTAACCAAGTTATCATTTGTCTCAGATTCAATCTGTGGCTCTCGCTCTAAAAACTGTTCATTTATCAATATCCCTTGCACCCACAAATCAATCAACATTTCCTTTATTATCTTCACAAGTAAAATATAGTATTCATCATCATCGTCAATAGAAGCAAGAAGTATAATTCAAGATTTCTTGAAAAACCTATAGATTTTCTTTATAATGTTTCGAAAGAAAACAATTTCATCATCAACATCAATGGAAGAAGGAAATAATATTCAAGATTTCTAGAAAAAAATAAACTGTTTAAAAAAAGCATTCACATCAACATCAATGTTCAGAAAAATAACACTACATCCATGCGAGGACAAAAAATATGTGTAATAAGAATCTTGCGAAAATAAAATAACCTTCACTGGAATATGTGGATTCACCTTGCTTAACCTGATTCTCTAAACTTACATTCTTTGACTCCTTGACTTCTAGTTTGGTGGTAGGTATCTATGTAGCATTCTTAGAGGCTAGTTGTGTACCCCGCATTGCGGCATGATGCAAATTTCAAATAAACGTAAGCAAGAAAAATCATGTTTGCATGGCCATACTACACCATGCTCAACAATTTCTTGCACAAAATATATGTATATGTCGATAAATCTTACTAAAAGTAAAAGAACTACAAGTGCTACCTGCTGGAGAAGTCCCTGGTGGGTCAATGCTTCTTGTAGCTCTTGCTTGTATTTTCTCTTGAGTTCCCTCGTATCTCTTACAACTCGATTCACATGATCTTCACGAGGATCATCCTCCTCTTTTAGTGCAAAGTACTTTTGTTGATTTTCTGTAGCCTTCTGTTTTTTCCTTCTCAAGAGACCAAGTTTATTGTGTTTGCTTGGCTCTTAAACATGATATATGCAACAAATTTTAAAGGTAAGCTTATGGTTGCTATAAAGGTGAAGCAAAAATCAACCAATCAATGAGTAGAAGCACCATAACTTAAAGAACCTTTATTCGAGATAGTGTTTAGGAGAAGCGTTCATTCATAGGACCTGAAGCCGAGAAATTCCTATGATAAGAACAAAAATGATTTGATAACTTAATTTGTAGGACCTAAAGCTGCAAGCTTAGTGATCTTTGAGCTGCATTCCAAGCTTCTACTCTTCTAGTTGTAGTTTCCTATTACATAAAGTGGGTTCAACAAAAGAACAATGAATATCAGAAATGAAGTTAAAAAAGAAAGCAAACCATCATCGGTTCTATTCGCCGTAAAAGAGGTCTAGATGCAATGAATTCATGGATGACTGGTGAATGACTAACACATATAAACATAAGATTAACTTGATAAAAATACTATGGAAGCTAAATGTACATTGTTTCTTTTTTAAAGATCTTTGATGTCTCTCCTAAGCATCTCTCTCTAAAATAACTGCCAACAAAAATGAAACTTAATTATTTTGATATATTTGCCAAGTAGTACATGCAATCAAGCTGTTCCAAATGGAAACCCGCTGCTTTGTTCTACTTAGACTTTGTCTTAACTCTTTTAGAATTTGAACTAATACAATACCTCTTTAATTTCTTTCTAGTGAATTTTGTATAGAGTTATGCATAAAAATTGCACACTACATGGTGTCAACTAAAACACAAAAACACCGATAGCATATATGACAACTAAGAACCCCAAATGTCAACTTAAAACCCAAAATTCACCAATACCTAACCACACAAAAAACTTTAGACATGAAACTCGTGTAACAGGTAACATGTAATCATTTTAACAAATGAAGAGAAAATCCAGTTATAGATTTTATCAGAACAATATCTAGAGAGGAAAAGACTGAGAGTTCGAGAGAGTGCGTACCAGTAAGAGGGAGAGTTGTGGAGAGTAGAAGATGGAGTCTTGTTTTTGAAAAATATAAGAGACAGAGCCAGATGCTTGATGAGAGCGACGATGTTGTCTTGAAAACATGAAAATTTTGCATGTTTGTTAAGAGAAATCTAGGGTTTTGCAGACATTTGTTAAGAAATAGTAGTAGAGAGGGAGAGAACGCAACCTGATGGGGGTGATGGGTCTGTGAGAAATCATATTCGGGGGAGAACGAACAGCTTCTTGAGATTTTTTTTTGGGAGTTGAGAAAATTGAGGGGACGTGCATTGAGGGAGGGATTAAGCGGGTTAGAAGAATTGAGGGAGTGGGTGACTAATAGCATTAGAAGTTGTACATTGTGCAAAAAGAAAGATACGTCTTAATTTTCAACAATAACCGCCCTTTCGCGTATCAGATGTATCTCGAATAAATCGCATATCGGATGCGACACGAAGTATCTCGAATCTAGATACGTATTCATATTTATTCGTTTTTAAATCGCATATCAGATGTATAAAATTAAAGATCAATATGGTTAATTGGTCAAAAAAATTGAAAAATATTCGTTCGATAGTGGGGTCTTCAAACCCATAACATTTGTGCTCATTTTGAAGGTTTTGATGAACGGTTATAATGGTTTAATTTATAAAAAAAGAAAAACATATTTGTTTAATGTATTTTTGTTTATGTATGTTGATATGATAAGGATGTAAAATGAAAAATAAAAGAAGAAGGGATATAAAGTAAATTAAGTAACTAATTATAACAGTATAAAGTGTAATTTAAAAATAAAAAATAATTTTATTTTTAATTATCATGTTGAACGTTGGGGGTTTTAAATATTTTAAACTTGTATATGATGTATTGAGATTTGTACTTGTTAACAATTCAAGAATAACCGGAAATGGAATTATTTTTAAAGGAGTATAATAGATAAATATAGATAAGAGCGTAAAATGTACAAGTTTAAAAAAAATCTTGGTACGTCATTCTTGAAAAATCTTGATACGTATTTATGATATTTCACAATATTATTAAGTTAAAAAAATATTCAATAATAAACTTGTTTTGAAATTATTGTAGAATATTGTAATAATATAATTTATAAAAAAATGCGTTTATTAATATGTTTTAGTAAAACTATGATTATGTATTTTTACTATTATAAGGGTGTAAAATGAAAATGAATAATTTAAGAGATATAAAACAAATTAATTCGTACATGTTCATGGTATTTAATAATATGATTAAATCCAAAAATATTCAATATTAGGCTCATTTCGAAGGTATTGACGAAACGTTTACAATTGTGTAATTTGTAAAAAAAGAAATGTTTTTTAATGCATTCTTGTTCATATTTGTAAAATAAAAAATGAAAAAGTAAGGGATTAAAAGTAAATTGGATAACTAATTTTAAGGGTATAAAGTGTAACTTAGAAATTGAAAATGATATTTTTTTAAAAGGACGTGAGTTATAAGACTTGTACATTAAGCATTAAAATTTGTACGACTTAATTTTCAACATGTAACCGCCTGATCATGCTTATATATAGTATAGATATAATATGTGTATATATGATATATTAAAATATAACTATTTTAATTTTCTAATAATAAATTAACAAAAAACCTAAAAGACAAAATAGGATAAAGACAAGAAAATGGTTTAAATGACAAAAATAGCCCTAGACTTAACTGGGTTAACATAAACTTTTTGATTTTGTTAGATGGAGGGACCAAAACCTTGAGAAAATATATACCACGAGTACCATTCGTGTACTTATTTCGATTTTGGGATTAGAGTAGGTAAAAATGTGTAATTTACTCTTAATAATTTAAAAATCATAAAAAGCTATTGACAGCTCAATCTAAGGCCATGTTTGGCAAACTAGTTGATAAGATAACTTATAAGCTAGTTGTTAGCTGATGTTGACTGATAAACTAGCTCGTAGCTGATAAGCTACCTGATGAAAAAGTCACGTTTGGCAAAAACTAGCTTCTAAACATGTAAAATGACCAAAAATGTTATCTTCAAAAAGTTTTCAATTACAATATTTAATTATATAATTAAAGCAAATTTATAGCAATATAATATGTTAATTAATATAACCAATATAGTAAAGAAAAATTAAATAACATATTATGTTAATTAAAATATTTTAAAATTTATTATTACATATATACTATAAATTTTGAATTTGTAAAAACAAGTTATAGAAATAATATATATTAATTTATAATTTTAAATAACCGTTACATATAATATGAAAAATATAATCAAATCATAACTAAAACGATAATAGTACTTGATAATTACAATATAGTGATTAATATTAACAAATATATAAAATAATTGATACATATAAATAATTAAAAGTATATTTAAAATTTAGTTTAATAGTTTTCATTTAATATTAATTAACGTTTATTAATTAATAATAATTAAATTTTAATAATTAATATTTATTATAATAATAGTTAATAAATAATAATTAATATTAATGAGGGTATATGTGAAATATTTACAAAAAGTTACTCATAAGCTATTCCAAGTAGTTTATCAAAAAGCTAACGTATAAGTTAGTTTATGGTCATCCAAACATGTATCCAAAAAATAGCTTATAAGCTAGTTTTTTTTGTTTTTTTGGGCCAAACGATGCCTAAGTCGATCAAACCCATTCCTAAAGTTTACATGCTAACCATTTGGATTGTGGTGTATTGGTAAAACTTTTGAGGATGTAATGGAAAATCTCATCTATTCAGGCGCTGGCAAAGCTCTTGTGGCCATGAAGGTTCACATACGATGACTCCAGGTCATTCGTGGTTGCTTAGGGATTAATTGGTGCGCATAAGCTGACTCGAAAACCCACGGTTAAAAAAAAAAGTTTACATGCATGTTTTCACATATTATTAGACCGAAGCAAGCTTCGTTAGGAACCTAAAGTTGATTAGGAACTGGAAACCGGCTATATCACGACACATAACATATTAATTAATAACATAGACTTGTCATTCATCACCAATGTTGTAACATATTTATCATTTATATGTATTGATGATGAATAACACATTCATATTCCTCATAAATGCATGTAAATATATAATTTATATTAAATAACACTTTATAAATATATTATTCATGTGAATATAAATCCTAAAAAAAAACTCAGTTGCACATTATGAACAATTTCCAAATTCTTAAATAATTTTGACTTTGTAACAAAACTTATATTATTTTATCAACTATAACTTTGTTTTAAATCATACATGTGGACAAGATAATTGTTTATGGATAATGTTATTGTTTTTTACTTTTTACTTTTCTTTTGTTGCCTATCTTTTTGGAAATACATATTTAACTTTTTTTAACCTTTTTCTAAGAAGTGGTTTTCACACTCTTAACATAAAAGTGTGAAACGTGAATTTGTAAGCTTTTCTTTTCTTTAATCTCTATTTTGTTGAGTGTTTTTCACTGTTTTAAAAAACTCGTCGTACAATCGTCATGACGCATCATGACATCAAGGTTTGTGTCTTACGTCACGTTAAGCCCGTGACACGCCACGTACTAATACGCGGTTTTTGTAATGCAATATTTGATTTTTCTTTACGTTTTTAATGTCTTATTTACTTTTAATATATAACTATTGGCTCATTGAGTAACACTACAAAACATATGTTTTTATATATAATATTATTTATGAATTAGAAATTTGGCGTCGTAAGTTACGCCTTGAAAACATCATGGCTTCATTGTGGCTTCTAAGCCTTGAGGTTTGGCCTCGCTGCCACGACTCACGTCATTTAAAACCTTGGTTTTTTACTTCCCTGTCGAGTTTTAAGTCTTATATTCTATATCAAGACTTTTCTTCGTGATGTTGGGATTACTCGTTTACATAGACCCAATAGCAAAATCGTGTGCCTTAAATTGAGTTTATCATATCCCCTATCAAATTAAATAACTCACAAGATGAGCTTAACACGTCCCCTATCAAATAAATGTCAAGATTAACCTTGGACTTGGAGAGGACAGACAGATACACGGCCTAAGTCGTGCGACAAGTCGTACAACTCGCTAAAAATTTGGTTTTTGAACAATCTTTCATTTTGGAAGCATGCTTTGATTTGTCGGGTTCGAGTTCGATACCGGAGCAAATCGGACGGTTAACCATCTCTCTTATGAATCAATGTGGAATTAAAAAACGGGTTTAAAAGAAGGCCGAATAGAAATGCATTGAATTTCTAATCACAAATTTTGCCTTGATTCTTCTCATATGTTATTTCCTTAGTTATGTCGTAATTTCTTCAGGATTGCTTTAGGATAAATTTAATTGCTTTCTAGATAAATTAGGATTTCATTTAAATATTATTTAGTATTCCCAGTCAAATTAGGATTTACGTTTCAATGCTTTCCTAGGATTAAATGGTTTAGGATTATTCTTATTTACTTTTTAGGGGGCGTTTATCAAACGCTTACCTTTAGATAAGCGCTTACCGGGTCACATTATCTTACGAATTAATATAGCAAGAACCTTGATTCTTACACAATAAGAGCCGAGGCAAGGATCGAGAGTCTTACCCAATAAGTGAGGGCACAGACTCTTGCTATGATGAGCGCTTATCGAGAAAATTGTTATCAACAATACCGTTTTGGTGGACTAAATCTTACCCGGTAAGTAAGAGATAGTGTTGAATTTTACAAGTAAGCGTTTAAACGACCCTTTAAGATCAAATAAAAACAAAATATCTTATATAATGAATTCGATATGTGTGTGTGTGTATATTATATATATATATATATATATATATATATAGAGAGAGAGAGAGAGAGAGAGAGAGAGAGAGGGGGAGCATAATTTGTAAACCAAATTTATCTTGTGAACTATGTAAACCAATCTAGGTCATCCATTATCTTGATCGACGGTTGAGAAATTCCCGGGATTAAATTTATTTAAAAAATAGGGAAAGGGTATTTTGAGAATAGGTCTTAAATTTTTTAAATTTAAGTTTTATTAATTAATTTGTATTTATTAATTATGGTTATAATATATCCTTAATCATCTCTCTCTCTCTCTCAAAAATCCGGCGACCACCATCTATACGCCGGCGAACACCATCTCCACTGCCATCTCTAAGTCGGCGACCATCATCTCCACCGTCATTTGCCGTTCTCGTGACCCCTACCCTTTTTCTTCTCCCTCTTTCAATTTTGACGCCCCCTCATAGTCATCTCAAGCTTCGACGACAACCCATCTTCGACAGAAACTCCGACAAAAACTCAATCTCGTCTTCGTGCCTTTCATTTGTTGCCAGATTCAGAACATTTGATCGAACATACCCCGATATAGTTATTAGAGTATGAAATCACCTTAGCAAAAAAAATTGGGAAAATGGCGGAAAACGGAAGTGTAGATTTTCATAGCTTCATAGTTTTTAGACTCACGATTTTCATAGTTTTCAACCCTGTTTCATAGTTTTCTACCCTGATTCTACCTGTTTCATAGTTTCCAGACTCACGATTTACCCTGTTTCATAGTTTTCGGACTCACGATTTTCATAGTTTTTTAACCTTTTTTTTTATAAGGTTCATCTAGGTTTTGCCTAGACTACATCCTTGGCAATTTGGAAACAAACATACAAAGCGGCCGTCTGAGACTAAGTCTGGCCACAGAATGCTGACGCCTGGACTCGAACCCGGGGTGGATGGGATATTCCACCACATCCCCCCAAGCCCTTGCCACCACGCCACCACCCTTGTGGTTTAGTTTTTTAACCTTGTTTCATAGTTTTCTACCTAATTCTACCATATTTCATAGTTTCCAGACTCACGATTTTGTAAATGGTTATGAAAATTAAGGAATTAATAACTTTCTAAAAAAATGAATTATTCCTAAAAATATGTAGGCTGTTATATATGGTAACCGAATTAATTATTAAAAATATGAATTAATTCTAAAATTACGAATTTAGGGAAAAATACTCAAATACCCTTGGTTTACAAGTTCAAACAATTATTTCGGTTTACAAAATAATGAGCCTCTCTCTATATATAGAATATATATATATATGTACAAATCAAATACAAACCATGTATTTGTTGCACCTCTTACAAACCAATTTGCATATATGCATAATCTGAGATGCATATATGCATTATCCCATATGAATGTATGTCTATTATACGTATATTCTTGCACGTATGCATATACACATTGTTCATATATGCACACTATTTCTGCACATATGCACACTGTGGTTTGTAAGGTGTGCAACAAATACAATGTTGGTTAGGTTCACGTGAGACCAACCTGTTTTCGTGAGACCGTGAGACCAAGAAATTAACACTAAACCTTCACAATGATTCATTGTGAAGATAAGAAAAACAGCTAACCTTCACAGCAAAAACACTGTGAAGATTTACCATCACAGTACCTTCACAGTCTATTGCTGTGAAGGTTTAGTGTTAATTTTTTGGTCTCACGGTCTCACGGAAATAGTCTGGTCTCACATGATCTCAAGTCTATATATATATATATATATATATATATATATATATATATAGGGAGAGGTTCATTTGAGAAGTGCTAAATATATGAGAAGTAGAGAAGTGATCTTAGCCATTCATTCGGTCAAGATCGACGGCTTTGACCGAGAAGCATCGGATGATTCCTCGCATGGTTTGTGCGTGGTCTGCACAAGATAGATGGGTGGTTTCGTAAAAATACGCGGGACGAGTTCATATATAAACTATACGTTTATATATGAACCTTTGTAATTCACATATGAACTCTTTTTAACTAATTCATATGAACCTTTGTGATTCATATATGAATCAGTTAATTAGTTCATATGATAATTAATTAAAAAGAGTTCATATATGAATCACAAAGGTTCATATATGAACGTATAGTTTATATATGAACTCGTCCCGCGTATTTTTACGAAACTACCCATCTATCTTGTGCAGACCACGCACAAACCACGCGAGGAATTATCCATTGTTTCTCGGTCAAAGCCGTCGATCTTGACTGAATGAATGGCTAAGATCACTTCTCTACTTCTCATATATTTAGCATTTCTCAAATGAGCCTCTCTATATATAGAATATATATATATATATATATATATATATATATATAGAGAGAGAGAGAGAGAGAGAGAGAGAGAGGGAGGATCATACGAGAATGACAACTATTTAAAAGAATAAAGGAATAGCTCACAACCAATCATTTTTATGAATAATTCCAAAAATAAGAACTTCCAAAAATCAGGTTAGAAGGGAAAATATGTCAAAACATGTTATTGATTATTTTTAGAATATTTTCAAATCCCCCATATTTCTCATTCAATCTCAATCAAATCCTAATCTCATTTTTTTTTATCTTCAACCCAACTCTCGATCTCCCTATATCTCTCTTGATTTAAACCCTAGCTTCCTTTCCAATGCTTCCTTCAAACCCTAGCCAAAGAGAACTTGTTCCATTCCTTATCTTTGCCCATCGTCTCCGGCGACCTGTGGAACCGCCGCCGCACCTGCTCGCCGCTGCTGCACCTGCTCCTGGCGACATCTCTTCTCTCTCTTCCGGCGATGCCGCTAAAAAGGTCGATCTCTCTTCTCTGCATATCCTTCAATTCCCTCATCGTTGTTTCTCCCAACAACTGAAACCTTGCAGCCCCTTCCCTCATTTGCATTCGTTTCAGCAAAAAAACAACACCCAACGACCTTTTCATCTCCTTCCCAACCCTAATAGAAGCCCTTTGCCAACCCTAATAGAAGCCATTTCCCAACCCTATTCGACTTTGAACTGTTCATTCCCAGGTGTTGCGGTTCATATTGTTTCATCGACATCAAGAGGATAGATATTATTGTGGTTGTATTTGTCAATTTTGAACTTGATTGTGATCGAGTTAAAATACTTATGTTGAAATTTATCTAAAAATTGTGTTGAGGTTTTATCTTTCAGATGAACCGGGTTTAGAAGATGACCTGGGTTTAGAGATGAATTGGGTTCTTGAGAATGTCATGAAACACAATGTGGTTATTTTGGAATACCCAAATGGATCACTTGTAACATAAAATCACTTGTTTGAACTACCCAAATGGATCACTTGTAACATAAAATCACTTATGATTTATCACTTGTTTGAACTACCCAAGTGGATCACTTGTAACATAAAATCACTTGTTTGAACTACCCAAATGGATCACTTGTAACATAAAATCACTTGTGATTTATCACTTGTTTTGAACTACCCAAATGGATCACTTGTAACATAAAATCACTTGTTTGAACTACCCAAATGGATCACTTGTA
Source organism: Saussurea involucrata (assembly GCA_033807775.1). Classification (NCBI taxonomy): domain Eukaryota; kingdom Viridiplantae; phylum Streptophyta; class Magnoliopsida; order Asterales; family Asteraceae; genus Saussurea; species Saussurea involucrata. The sequence continues at coordinate 157,660,105 of CM066322.1, read as the reverse complement.
ACATAAAATCACTTGTGATTTATCACTTGTTTGAACCACATGAACTACCCAAATGGATGAACCAGATTTGTTTGAATAAAGGATGAGGATAAATACCATTTTGATTTGAATGAGATATTGTGATCCTTATTTTTAGAAAATCAATATTATCCTAAATTAATCCATAACATAATATGACCTTAATACCCTTTTAATCTTAATTTTGGAAACTCTTATTTTCGGAATTCTTTTTAAAAATGATTGGATGAGAGTCGTTCCTTTATTATTTTAAATAGCATATATTCTCGTTTGAACCCACCTCTCTCTCTCTCTCTCTCTCTCTCTCTCTATATATATATATATATATATATATATATATATATATCGCGTGGTCTGTGCGTGGTCTGTGCGTGGTCTGCACAAGATAGATGGGTAGTTTTGTAAAAATACGCGGGACGAGTTCATATATAAACTATACGTTCATATATGAACCTTTGTAATAGGGGTGTTCAAAAAAACCGTTGGACCGCTCAAACCCGTCGAAACAAGTCAAACCGGACCGTTTTTGGCGGTTTGAGCGGTTTGGCGGTCCGGTTTGGTTTGAAAATTTGTCAAACCGGACGGTCCGGTCCGGTCTGCGGTTTAGCGGTTTTTTGGGCGGTTTGGACCAAACCGACCGCTATATATATATATATATATATTATTTTTTTATATATATCATTTAATTTTTTAGACATTTTCTTAAGAAATTGAGAAAATCTTATTATTATTTCTATTTTTTATTCTCCGTAACAATAGTAATCTATGCTACTAACATTTTGTATAAATTGTAATTACTTATCATATTATTATTTCTAATTTTTATTCTGCGTAACAATAGTAATAAATATAAACAGACTATGTTTACTTTTTTGTCGACTTTGTTTATTTTTTTGTGGACTCGAGCCAAAGAAGCTTTAAAATTCTAAATTATGTATGTCTTTTAGTTTAAGTTTTAAAGGCCATAAAAGGCCCAAACCGCCTAAACCGGTCGGACCAAACCGCCTAAACCACGGTCTGGTTTGGTCTGGGTACTTGATGTCAAACCGCTCGGTTTGAAAACTTACCAAACCGCCACTTGTGGTTTGGTTTGTGGTTTGAGGGGTTAAACCGCCCAAACCGGACCGCGAACACCCCTACTATGTAATTCACATATGAACTCTTTTTAATTAATTCATATATGAACCTTTGTGATTCATATATGAATCAGTTAATTAGTTCATATGATAATTAATTAAAAAGAGTTCATATATGAATCACAAAGGTTCATATATGAATCAGTTAATTGGTTCAACCGATTCATATATGAACCTACAGTTAATTAGTTCATATATGAATTAGTTAAAAAGAGTTCATATGTGAATTACATGAGTTCACATATGAACAGATAGTTCATATGTGAATCACACATGTTCATATATGAACTCGTCCCGTGTTTTTGTAAAAGTTACGAAAGTGCCCTTCTATTTTTGGAACAGCCGTAACTTTTGATTGGTCAAAGTCGCAACTTTTGACCAATTAAAACCGATCTTGACCGAATAAATAGCCAAGATTACTTCTCTACTTCTCATATATTTAACACTTCTCAAATGAACCTAAGGCTATATATCTATATATGTATGTATATATATATATATATATATATATATATATATATATATATATATAAAAGGAAAGTTTAGGGAAAAACCTCAAAAAATGAAAAACTCAGGAATACTTTGGTAACCCTTCAGCTCAACGTTATGCACATGTGCATAAAAGTAAATTGAGCTGTTTTTTTGTTTTTGTTTTTATGCACGTGTGCATGTTACAAAATACTTGTATGCACATGTGCATACCGTCCAGATGAACGATTATCTGGACGTTCCTCACATTTTCAGTTTTTTTTGCGTTTTTACCCTGAACCTTGTATATATAGGCGAAGGATCGTGTGAAAAATTGAGGTTAATGTATGAAGTGGATATGAACCATTGATCACTTTTAATCCCATGCCATTCCATGAATTGCGCCTTAGAAATGCAATATCTAATGCATCTCATCCTAATGTGCATCCATTTCTCATTCACCTGTTGATAACCACTTCTCACGCTTCTCACATTAACCTCAACTTCTCACCGGAACCCAACCGGCCAACCCTATATATACACACACACACACAATCGATTACAACAAAGAGAGAAAAATAATCTTGGTCAAACTTGATTAAGATTAAAGAGCGGATTAAGCCCGCAAATAGCATTGTCCTTATAGTATCGAATTTGTGGACATCTATCTAAAGGATTTGACAACCAATTCAAGTACCTATGCAAGAGAGAAACAAGGTAAAACCCACAACTAAGAAGCTCAAAAGATTACTAAAATTTATTAATTCAAAGGTGAAGAAGATATTGATGGTTACATACCTATTTATACTAATTAAAGCTAAAGAAAGTCACACATGAACACTTGACAACATGCTGCAAGCTCAAAAGGCTTTGATCATCGGACCCAAGGCACAATTGACAAAATGTACATCTTATAATTATGATTTCATAATCCACAAACACAATGAGGAAACATCGATATCGAACGTAGACATTTATGCACCCAAACCAAACACAAGTGACGTCTAGGGGGTGGAATGTATGCATACATGTCCTTTACCTTGGAGAATAGAACGACTAACCCCGACTTGAGAGACAATTAGACACCCATATTGCCCAATTCAACCTTTCCAGTGAAACATGTATCTCATATTACAACTTCATAAGCCATGAAAAGTAATGGGAACTAATCAAACTAGGAGGGAAGAGTAGTACCACTGCCATGTGATCTGTCTGCACGGTCTCGCCGCTTCTTCCAGTATCTCCATGCCACCTGGATGGTGGTTGCTGCCAGACCTCGCCAGTACGGAGATTCGTTCCTGAACATAGAAATCGTGTAGGGTACACAGTTATAAAAAGTGAATTTGTTTTAAATCACATATGTTGGAGTTGCCATATCAGCTAGACATGGACCATCACACACACACACACACACACATATATATATATATATATATATAGGGTCAGGTTCAGGGGAAAACCGCAAATAAAATGAAAAACTGAAGAACATGGGCATACAAGTAATTTGTAACATGCACATGTGCATAAAAACCAAAAAATAGCTTGAATTACTTGTATTGCACATGTGCGTGAACGACTACGAAGGTGTTCCTCAGTTTTTTTAGGTTATCCATATATCCTCTCAGAAACTATGATCTGTCATAGAGATTGTGTTGTAAACAAGTGCACAACTACTACAATGTAAGAAGGAAACCTGTAGTTCATTCCCTTCTAGAAGTGCACACTACTACAAAGTACAAACTCCTCCATACAAATTGCAACTGTTTCCAGCTTGAGATGTTTGTATTGATTGCAGTGTTTCCCTTACAAAAATTTCATGCTAGAACTATTTATTGCACCATTGAAAGTTATTGATGCTATCGATTTTGATTCAAAACGTTCCACATGTATTTTCATTGTTAAGGAATAATTTAGACGACTGACTAATAATCAAATGCATCTACTGAAAGGTATCATAGTGCAAGTTCTATGAGACGGTAAAAGTATTACCTAGAGTAACTTAGATGGTTGATTAATAATCTAATCTCAACCGTATTCATCTACTCATGACATCATCATAGATAAAAGTACATCTCTTTCCCATTTCTCAAGTTCGTAACCATCTTCTTCACTCTAACAATTCCTATCGCCCAATTCTTCAAAAGTTCCTTCTATGCATTGCAACTTTTTTTTGGAAAGGCAACAAACTTTATTAAGGAGGCAGAAACAGGTACAAGAAAAAAGAAAGCCCTAGTTCTGCAAGGAGCAGAACGCCAGGGAGAAAACAACCAGATCCCAACAAAGAAACACTCAAAGAGAACAAAGGCTCACAAGACGAAACCCAACCACGAATCAAACCCCAACAACAAAGCCATTCACTTTGCCAAAACGATCCACTCAACCCAAGAAAGTCTCCTACTCTTAGTTCTATTAGAGATCCAAAGAAAGGAGGTCGATTGGATTTCGAAGAGCAGCTCCCCAATATCGATCCGAGCACCCCTTTCGAAGATTAGAGAATTTTGTTTTCTCCACAGTCCACATTATGAAGAGGGATGACTAGAGAATAGCTTCCCTAGCCGACGCTAAGGGGGGCCCACCACTGATGCTGTGAAAGTCTGAAATCATCTCCTCAATCAAACTTCTTGGTCGGAAATTCCCCCACACCAAGCCAAAACTGAATCCCATATCCGAACACTTGTCAAACAATCATAAAATAATGCTTTATAGATTCAACATCATTGTCACATTTGGGACAACCTATAGTCCAAGCCTATGCCCCTTTCATACAACACTTCCTTAACTCGTATCCCACCCCACCCTTCACAACCTCGAGATGAAAACATTGACCTTCTTTGGTACTAAAGTGCACCAATAGTAATTCCAGCCCCATTATAAGCGTCCAACAGCCTACTGTCCACCAATTCCCTCACCTTGAAAACCTCGTTTGCATCCGAATCCCAATTCCACTTGTCTTCCTTATTTGGAGTGAGCGAGATAGGTTGCAGCCGTTGCAAAAGATCTTCAAACTCTCGACTGGCTCTACTCCTAGGGAATCTATCCCAGCTCCACGACCAAACCTCATCACAATTTTGACCGATTTTATCACACAACTTCGCCCCGTTTGCCCTTTGTAAAGCCCACAAGCGTGGAAAACTATCTTTTAAACTCCGACCCTCTAACCAACGATCCGACCAGAAGTCTATGTTTGTCCCATCCGCAACACTTCTACTAAACGAGTTAGAGAAGGAAATCCCCAACTCCTCTATCTCATTTATCGCCTTTATTACTCCTCCCCAAGCACCCCAAGCAAGCTAATATTAATTCTACTGGCCTCCGTCTTTTCCCGTAAACGCTCGAAATAACTCTATGCCACAACGCCCCTTTCTCCGATTTGAATCCCCAAAGCCACTTTCCCAACAAGGCCAAATTAAGACCCCCCCCCCCCCCCTCCCCCCTACCCCTTGAGTATCACATACGACCTTATCCCACCGAACCCAAGAAGGATAATGGGTCGTGTTACCCCTACCCCAAAAAACTTATTTCTTAATCTCTCCAGGGTTCACACGATGCCCATCGAGGCATGATACAACGAGAAAAATACAAAGGTAGACTATTTAGCACAAATTTAATTAGCGTGAGCCTTCCTCCCATCAAAATAAGTTTTCCGGTCCATCCATCTAGCCTTGATTTCAGTTTTTGGATCACCGGCTGCCAGGAAGTTTGTCGGACTCCAATTGGAGGCCTAAAGACGTTAAAGGAAAAGATCCCGCTTTGTAATTTATAATTATCGTTGCCTCTTCTATAGTCTCTTTCTCGATCGCGATCCCATTGAGCTTGCTTTTGGTGATGTTTATTCTAAGCTCGATGCCCCTTGAAAGCAAAGGAGCAAAGCTTTGAGGTTCTTCAAGTTAGCCCTACTCCACTTAAGTTAGCCCTACTCCACTTTCCAAAGAATAGAGCATCATCGACAATTGAAGATGAGAGACCTCAACCTTGTCTCGTCCCAACTTTACCCCTTCAAAGATATATTTGGCCTCAGCTTCTTCCATAACAATATTCATCTCTTCCATAGCAAAAAGTAAAAGAAAAAGGGAGAGTGGGTCACTTTGTCTAACACCACGTTCAAGGTTATATCGCCCGTAGGACAATCGTTAATTAAATAGGCACGGTGGCAGATGAGAGGCAGGACTTTATCCATTTGCACCATCGATTCCCAGATCCCATTTGAAGCATCAGATCTTCCAAGAACTTTCAATTAGCACAATCGAAAGCATCAGATCTTCCAAGAACTTTCAATTAGCACCATCGATTCCCATTCCCATATCCCATATATAATGGTCAAAAGATGGGCCTTTAGGGATCTTCTTTCAAGATCCAAATTTATTTATATAATTATTTTTCTTTTCGGATATGGCAAAAACAGTTGGAAAGACCTGCCATTGACAGTCATAGGGAAATGTCTATATATGGAGCAAAATTTTCTATAATTTTTCATCTTTCTACCCTCTATCTAAAACAATTTCACCTATATTAGTTCATAAATCATGCATATATACTGTATAAAAGATGCATGAATACCTTATGGCGATCTGAACACGATGATTCCTCAAGAATCCAGCAAAAAGGCTGGTGACTTCTTCAAGATCCGCAGCCCGAAGAACAAATGCCTCAACATTTGTTAAGCATTCCACTGTCCTGTTGCTAAGCAATATGTATCTTGGTTTTATCTGGTTTCTTGTATCTGTAAGTAAGCATTATATTCCAACAAAAAAAATACATTATGGAATTCAATTTAATGTGCATATATTATTATGGTATTCAATTTAACATTAGAAAGATAGTTTCTGATATAAATGAGAAAAACCGAAGCATGTTCAAGATCAGCAGCCACCCGGCAAGTAATATTATGATCAGAAAAACCACTTTTATACCTCCATTAACAGAGGAATCTTCAAGGCACCATCTGAGAAGTTCTTCGCCACATACATCCCCCTCTGACAATGGAACTTTACTCCCATCTTCTCCCATGCTCTCCATCTTCCCTCTTACGATAAAAACCATCTTCGTCACAACCCCTCCTTGATATAAAGTTTTTCCTCCTTTGATGTATGTCTTTTGCCTTAACCGTTCACATATTGCATCTAAAATTGGTTCATCCATCAGCGCAAAAATCCGGACCTACAAATTGAAACATAGAGATATAGTTTAATGATCTGTGTGTGGTCTGTAGATAATTTTCAGAAAATATGGCAGTTATAAGAAAATAAATGCTTTAGAAGCCGGAGAAGGGGAGTGGCCGGAGAACAGGAGAAGGCGGGGTTCAATTTAGTTTTTTTAAATGCTTTAGACAGTTGTAAATATGCGTTCCAAACTTGTACGATAAATAATTATAAAATAAAGGGTAAAATGACAAAAATGCCCTCACGTGGGCCCCGGGGGTTTAATGGAGCAAAGGTATATGAAGTTAGGCTATCCGTAACAAAATTTACACCACAATGACCACTCATTTAAGAGACCTGATCCGTAAATTTCATATCCCATAGGGGCCAAAATTTTAATTTACTCGAGGAATTATAATATACTTGAGTAAATTACGGATTTGGTCCCTGTGGTTTGTCGAAAATCATGACTAGGGTTCCTAAGCTTCATTTATTACACTATGAGGCTCGGTGGTTTGGACTTAAGCTTAACTCAAGACCAATTCACAATATAACTTGTCTTACCCTGATGGCAGATCCCTAGTCTTAACTACTTAATAGTCAATAAAATTGAAGCTCACTTTCTTGACAAACTCAAAGAGGTGGCGGCGTATGTCTCTTTGCACGTCTTCAGGCAAATTCTCCATTAGCCTTTCTTCATTAACCCCTCGGGTAGCAGCCCAATTATAACGCTCCGACTCTCGAACTTTTCTGCATATCCAAATCACTAAATAGCCAATTATAAAGTTGTAGCATTCAAGAAACAAGATTAAAAAATCATTGCATATCACAAGCGAATTGAAATCATCTCATAATTAAACCCCTTACCAATATTTGAATTAAGATTAAATATCCAAAAGCCAACAAAATGGAACAAAATAAGATATGAAGAAGTTAAGGTTAAGGTTAAGGTTAAACTAGAAGTTTTACCAAGAAAAGCAGTAGTGCAAATAAGTGATTAATTTCTGAAGATGAGGAAATATAATGAGGCAGAAGGTCTATATATACCTTCGTAGTTCTTCTGGCAAGTGCCGGTGGCTCATCCAGTGCTCAAGATCACGTCGTCTAAGTGACATTTCAAGCCGTCTAAGATAATATCAAATGTGTAAGTTCCTTGGATCATGTATATTGAAGAACTATTAATAAATGTCATGGATGAATAAGGGGTTATAAGCACAATAATTCTAATAGTAAAAGGTGTACCTGCGTCCGAGACCTTGAAGAAAGTTTTGCATGTTTCCGATAAGAAGGGCAAAAAGTAGAAGTCCAAGCCCAATGATACCCATAGTAAAAAGGACTTCCCACTCAAAATAACTTGGAGTTTGACTGCCAGCCAGTGTGCTGATTTGCTTCTCACAATCATCAACAAATAAAAAGGATTAGAAGGAACTCCATAATTAGATGGATATGTTTTATGGACAAAGAATTGACCTAATACAATGTAAAAACATATATAGAGTTGTTAAAAAAGTAAAGGATAATGAACGGTGCACAATTAACTAATCAGTCAATATTAGTGTACCGAAAACTAAACCGAAACCTTAGAGACATAAAGATGAAATTACAAGTCACATAAAAAGCTGAAAGAAAAAATAGTGCACTTTAGTAATTATAATGTTATCTTTAAGTTAAAAAGGGTTCTTGATCAGAAGCCAAAAATACATTGTACTAGGTAAAAATTATGTTGACATATCCACGTCATAATATAGAGAAAAATGAGACGAACAAACAATGAATTTAGTTTTATCACAAGAATTGTAGATTTTAAGATATTAATTAAAAACAAAGTACTGGGTATATGCAATATTAAGTTCAATGAAATAGAAACGGTGATCTTTAATAGTCAAAGGATGCTAAAGTGAGGTTCGATGAAATGTATTTTCATCGAGGCAGTTAAACCATGGACTCTTGATGAAGGGATCCAGAACAATGCGGGGAATGTGCGATACTGGCGGAAAATGGAAAGTGGAATTAGTTGTTTCATGATCATGTTATGAAGTATAGTTATGATGATATTTGATTGAAGGAAATCAAAGCTCTTCACATTTGATTGTATAAACTAATCGTATATTATTTCCTTTTTGTAGGATTAAACTTTATTATGTTTGTGACCTATAAATATGTATCACCATTGCTTCAAGGAATATACAAAAAACTTCTCCTATACCATCTAAAATATTTTTGTTGTCAATCTTTGCAAGTGGAAAAGAATTATAGTACCTGAAACCCCCAAAAAAAGGAGTAAACGTATCTTGTGATTGCACTAGGTTCGGCGGTGAGTTTGACAGCTTTCACGTAAATTCCATAAGGGAAACCATCTTCATTAAAACAAGCACTGGACTTCTCATCTTCTTTCCAAATTTTCCATGCCGGATCCGCTGCATATTTCCCAAAATTCCCATGCCCACAATCTAGAAACTTCATGCAATGTTTGATTCTAGAGTTATGACAAGCATCTCGAAGGCATTGGTTCACTCTCTTGAAAAAATTAAGAAAAAAAGTAAGAATAGAATACAAAGTTTTAAAGACTATAAATCACAAATAGATATAATCAGCAATCTTCAAATCTTGATTCCCTTAATCGAATTCTACAGCCAGCATCTAACCCTGTTTTATGGTAAATAACAAATTCACATTATCTACAATTTTGCGATGCAAGCTTGCATAGAGGCTATGTTAGGGAAACTAGCTTAAGCTAGTTGTTGGCTGATAAGTTGGATGACAATGTAAAATAATGTAAAAGGACATGTTGATAAATTACTCAATTCCAAAATATAAGGGGCATAAATGGAAGAAAAAAAAGTGATTCTGACCCACCTGTAACCCGAGGAGATACCAGCATGACCCAACAACATGACCAGATAAGACAAAAGTCAGAAGATTGATGATAAAGTTCGCCCATGCCGACTCAAATAGGAAGCCACTTGGAGATTGGCCAGCAAGAAGAGACAGAAATCGGTATAACCTGGGAACGTACTGAACAAGAACACATGATCGCAAAAGATTCTTTGCATAATTAGCTCCCGACGATGCAATGGCATTTGGTAGGATACATAATACGATTATCTGTGCATGGATAAGTAATTAACTTATGAGGAACGGAAAAGATGGAACGGAAAAGATGACGACAATAAATACTATTAAGCTTGAAATAGATTTTTTGTTACCTGAGGAAGCGGTAATACAATTAATAGGTCGAAGAAAAAAAATCCAGAAAGATAATGTAAAGCAACTTTTTTAGGATGGTCAACCAAGTCTCCAGCACCCACAACTCTTGATTCAGGAGAAACGAATGCTAATCTGAACTGCAAAAGAAATATTAGATGCAACAATTACCCTCAAGTACATGATACCATATATATGTTACTCCCTCCGTCTCAAAATAAATGTCCACAATAGAAAAACACAGTTTTAGAAATGGATAGTTATTACACTTTTTAGAATTAACCGAATCACAGTTGTACCCTTAATGAATTTCTCCATCTCATCAACTCTTAAATATTTGTGCGTCATAGTTAAGGGCACAACTGGAAATTTAGAAAATCATAACCATCTATTTTTTAAGTCGACACTTATTTTGGGCAAATTTAAACATAAATGTGACACTTATTTTGGGACTGTGCCACAGTGTGAGTATTATATTGCATTGAAAACTATAGTGCATACACAACATAAATCATTATTATAATATAGGCTCATCATAGAGATTTCCTATGAGCTTGTGGTCTAAATATTCTATAGAAACCCTCCTCAAAACAACAAGACAAGTAAACAAATGTTACTAAGTGCCGGTATGCTTTTGTTGTAGTAGATATAAGCACCGGCTGAAAATTCAAGTTCCCAAGTATGGATGTCAAAGACAATATGACAGAAATTTGCATTTTGGGCTCAACTTCCATGTTAAAAAAAAGAAACAAAAAAGATTATGTTACTCCCTTTGTCCTGTAAGAAATGTCCACGATAAAAAGCACATAGTTTTAGAATTGTATAATTATTAATTGACTGAATTACAATTTTACACTTAATGATAGAGGCACCCATTATCTCTCTCTCTTTCCATCTCATCAATTCTTCAATATCAGTGGGTCATTAATAAGGGTAGAATTGAATTATTGAAAATCTAGTAAATTACAACTATCCGTTTTTTAAAGTGAACACTTATTCTAGGACAAACTTAAGTAGAAATGTGGACTCTCATTTTGGCTTTTTGGGAGGGAGGGAGTATTTTCTATCATGAAAATCCTTAAAGCTCCTTGTGTAGCCTTCGTATCTTCTTTAACTTCACATTTAAATACTTCTCAAATGTTTTTCATGCACAATACCATCATTTTTCTTTATGTAATACATGTTACAAAAGGATAATGAAGTTGTTTAACCTTTGTCAAAAAATTTAAACTAGCGCATTTGCAAAGAATGAGGCTACTGTCTTTAAATATAAGAAAAGATACAGGTCTTTTTTAGGAGTGGTGATATATCATAACGAAAACCGAAAAAGCTACTGTAAAAGGAGGTGTGTAAGCAGTTTACTAAAAGGAGGTGATAAGAAGTTTACCTGAACTAGCATGTGCATGAGGTAAACAAGATCTGTCATGCTTCTGAATACCACAATGGTTTGCGTCATTGGCCAATTAATCATTATGCACTTACTCGCCTGCTTCCAAAAAAGTAAGCACGTAGAAGGAAGAAAATAATCAAAAGATTAGTCGCAGATTAATAACAAGGGAGGCTAATAATATTGTTATTAGAGAGTAATTTTGATAACTATTTACATAGGAATGCATATATACAAGAGATGGGAGAAATATTCTCCAAATCAATCTGGAAAGATCTCTCTAACTTATTTTCAATATTTACAATCTATGTAATTGTGCACTTTGGTTCCATAACACTCCCAATCAAGTTGGAGCCTACTATTTACAAATGTAGTCAATATGGGCTTTAAGCGTAAGTGCCTAATGCTTGGCAACAAGACAAGCTTTTTGGAGAGAAACATATCTACCCTTTTTGGAGGCCAAGATATCCATGGAAAACATATTTGAGAGAGATTCGATCCAACTTACAGATATGAGGTCTAGCATCTCGGACAAAGTAGATACCGATAAAAATGGGACATCATCACCAGAAACTACCGAGGGCATCCGATTTATTAAAAGAACACTTAGTCAAGACAACATCAGCCCATTATGGTTTTCGAATAGCCATTGGAAATAAAGTGCTCATGCAACCTCGAATAGGTGACGACTTTTCGTTCAACAACCTCAATTTGGGGGTGTCCACTTGGGATGACTCATAAAGAATGTTGTTTTGAAGCATATAAGACTAAAAACTCAAAAGATATTCTATTGCATCAACACTGCAAAAAGTCAGAAAGGAAACATAAGTATGTTTTTACTTCAACACACCCGAACAAATTTCCATTATGCAATGCTCAAGTAACAAAAGAGTCAGTACCAACAGAAGTAAAGAATACTTGAAACCAATTTGAGAAGCAAGAAGGCACGAACCCCAAACATCATAATGAACTAACTAAAATGGGGATGCAACCCTCTTATCGATTGACAAGACTTGCCATGTACAGACAACAAATAAGAAAAATGGGGACAAAGCTTCTTCAGATTTTGTAGGATGGACCTACACGGCAATACACCTCAAATGGAGACGGTGATGACTTGGAGCATCATAAGGATCTCGATGCTTTATGTAAAGGCATAACAGATTCCCATCCTAGTAAGATTAACCATGTCAAATCCAAGAACTCAAGGGGTAAATCATCGACAATTATGACATTGGATGAGGGTACATGGGTATGGATATCAAAATGAATGATGAGGTTACTGTTGTGTGGTCTAAAGCACCAAAACCAATGACCCATTTGGAAGCAGAAGATAAAAGACATTTAGCTGAGTTACCTATTGCAACGAAAGCAACTGTCGGTTGGAGTAGAGGGTTTCAGGAATTTGTAAGTCAAGAATACTTCATTAGCAAAGACAATGAAAGCATTCTCGAAAGTAGAGGCTACATGAACATGAGCAGATTGGACCCTTTTGCTTCTTAGCCAAGAAAATATTGCAGGTGCATTTGGTATGCCCTAACTTATGACAATAAAAGCACACAACATCGTCAAAATCTTGATTCTTGACCACAAGAGTTGATTATCTCGTCACTATGGCTTTCCCAAAAAATACCTCGATGCCTACCACATGACCACCATAGACTCCACTATGAAATCCTCGTAACCGAAAAGAGCACTCTTGTGCAACGGGGCCCGAGGAGACTGAAGGTCCTTATTATGCATTCAACAGCCGCCAAACTTGCATGTTGATACAATAAATTGATGAAACAATAGTGAGTCCAACAACTTGTAATGATTTCGACACTGTCTCAGAGACAAACTCGGGAAAATAGACATAACCAAGAAAACCATGAACCAAAATAGAAGAACATGCCCTAGTAGACTCTAGCAAAGGTTTCCTGATGGGAAAGAATAGTAGATTCATTTAGAAATTGAGATTAGAGGACTAGGAGCCTCAAATTTTGGTCTTAGAAACTCATCACGGCTACGGGTTCCTTTTGGGTTTGCTTAACTTTCACAAACACTCGGTGGAAGCAGAATCTTGAAGTCCTCATAGATTTTCTTAAATTCCATAGCATACATGATAAGTAAACAGTCACGTCGCTCCCCACTCCCATGAAATTTTACAAACATTACAGATTCAGGATCTAACTCTGTCCATTATACAAGAAATTCAGATATATCATCATGACTTTAACATACTCACAGTTATTAAACAAGGGAATGGTGGAAGTTTCAACAGAGTTCCTAATTTGTAAGAACCGAGCATCATCCTATAAACATTGCTCACAAGTGTCATTGGGGGGGGGGGGGGGGGGGAGGGGAAGTCAGAGGTAAGGGGAGAAGCCTTCCAAATACTCCGCAAATAGACATGAATAATCTTTCTCTACTCAAACAAGTCGGAGACGTTAAGTTTGCTATCAGTGAGAAGTGTTTTTATCGGTACCACATCAGCCACATTTGGTTTCTTGCCGCCATTAAGTCACAAAAGATGTGGAGAAACGAAAACAAAAAGTCCAAAAAGAAAGATAGTGGAGATGATAGTGGCTACGAAAAGAAGCAGCAGGAGGGTGGGCATGCACTCCCACACACCCGTACGTTGTATATTTGGCAGCAAGTTGGGGTGGCACATGAGCCTCATGTTGTGGTCCGATGGTGGGCATACTAAAAGGGTACATTGGCTGGAGAAGTAACAAGCACTCTATATGAGTACCCATAGGAACTATAGTATACCATGTTATTAGAGAGTAGTTTTTATAATTATTTACATACATAGGAATGCATATATACAAGATAAGAGAGAAATATTTTATAATTATTTACATACATAGGAACGCATATATACAAAATAAGAGAGAAATATTCTCCAAACCAATCCCTAAGATCTCTCTAACTTATTCCCTATATTTACAGTCCTTGTAATCATGCAATTTAATTCCGTAACAATTATGATTCACAAACAAATTTACAAGAACATTCAAATCTATAATTTTTTTAATATACATATTACAGATGGAAACAATGTGAATAACTGCCAAACTTCATACGAGATGGCACCGGGTCTCATACTTGGTTTATTATAAGGCTAACTGGTTGATTCAGATTCCAAGTTGTAAACGGAATTAATAAATATGACTTCCAAGATAAATATTAATAATAACATAGACCTAAAAAAGTATTGATTCTAGACGTGGGTGAGCATAACAAATTAGCATTATGAATGGAACATTGATGTAGGAAATAATTTGAGTTTTTCACCCTGTTAGTTTCTCAGCAGAGAGGGTGATATTATATATATACCATTAATCTCGCATTAACTTTGGTTGTGTAACGTTAATTTTGTTAGGTTACACGATCTCAAGCACAACAAAAACTAAATTGTAACCACACAGGATCCAAACGAACGAGACAGAGTAGACCAGGTGTTTAGAAAATTAAACCTTTTGTTTTAGTTACTTGATGAAGGGGACGAAAAAGAAGATCCATAGCCTCCACGGTATCTAGTTTAGAAACTAAAAAGAAGGGGATAGACTAGGGGCTCTAGGGGATGCACAAAACAATATCCCGTATTCCCTTTTATTATTAGTCCAAAATAAAATTTTGCGTTAGGCTACTTATGTAGGAATCTGAGTTATGTAGGTAAGGATTAGGGAATTACTTATGTATGTTAACTTCTCTATGCTTTATATGTCTATTTTTAGGTGTGGCCCCGTGTTGAGAATTATGATTAACCGATAGTACTTATGAAATGTGGCACTGAACTAAGGGTTTAATATGCAACCTCTTGAACTATTCACAATTCTCTCTTCAGTTCAAATGAAGGCTATTATCACAGTTCAGATCGACTTCCTAAAAAACGGAATACAAAATGGATCCCAAAGCCCCTTTGTTTTGGCTTAGACTAACGGCACCAATCCCTAGTGCTATAACAGAACTGACATTAAAGTCCTCTCAACACTCGATACCTGATGAGCATAAACAACAGAAATGGAGACTACAGAAATGAATACGAGTGATATTATTTTGCCAAAAAATAATATCAATATGATATAATTTTTCCAAAAAAATGAATAGGAGTGAATAATGAACTAATGAGCATAAACAACAGAAATGGAGACTACAGTAACCTGCGGAAAATGTTAGTTCCATATCAGACTGCAGTTTTACCTTATTCGTTGACAGCAAGTAAAAGAACAAGGGATCTATGAAAATGGCCAATAAGCAAGAAATGACAATGAATTGGTTCCACTGCTGAACAACTTTAGCATGTGGATTCATGACCCCAAATGTGAACTGTTTCAGCAAGGATAACTTTTTTCTTGCCCACCCCTTTACATGATGCTGCAAAAGAACAGGAAAAAAACAACAACTAACAAACTAACCAATCGGAAAGAGATTACAAGTACAAGAGAATAACAGTTTTATCGTAACTTAAAAGAAACAACGATTTACATGATTCAATTTTTGTGTACCTCTCTTCCGATCACAAATCTTCCTCTTGAGTTCTTAGGCTTTTCCTTATAATTATAAGAACTTGGGCATGTTGTACAGTAAGGATCATTGCACATCCCCAATTTTCCTGACCTCAATAAGTGTTCATTTTTATGATCTCCCAGTTTATAGTTATACATTCTAATGTTTTCTTGTTCCACCACATGCTCTCTCTTTTCAATGCCAATGGCACCATGTGATTGATTCCCTTGTCTCGGTGTTTTTCTTCCACCACACAAGGGACCTGTAAAGCATCCAGGAGTCGTTGAACCGGAATTCAATTCATTGGAGGTTGGTAGGATGGATATAGAAACACTTCTGTTCCTGTGTGACAATGTTCGCTGTGGATTATGCTCATGTCTATCGGATGGCCAGTCTGTATCAGTTAACATTGGCACCTCATCTTTTTCAGCAGCATCCATCCATCAACCATCAAGTGTCACAGCTGCATTAGATATATGAAAATAATAATAAATTATTTACTTACTAAAAGAACTAGAACTTCAGTGTCGATTTTAAATTTGAATACTTGATGTTTAAGTTACAAAATAAATGGTGGACAATTTTAATTTATTCAGACAATATGGTATCCTTAGGATGGAAAATTATTAGGACATTAGGACATATAACAATTTTTGTACAAGGACCAATATCAAATAAGTTAAACATCAATACCTACACCAAAAATAATCTAAAGTTCTTCACAATTAGAGATTGGATCAACAATAAGCACATCCAGATGAATCTACCACAAGTTGGAATGCCCAAAAGTAGAAAAAAGAAACAAAAGCAACTCCCCTTGATGAATAAAAAGCAAATGATTCTCTAGAATGTTTTTTTTGTGTTGGAGTACCCGCTGATTCCAAATGTGCAACAAAAAAACTTATTTGAATTGGCCCTTTTCATTCCTATCATCATATCACCCTACCAAAAGTAAGTTTCTTCCAGGATAAAAGGAGCATGAAATTTTACATTTTACCCAAGAAAATCGACCTACAAGTATAAGGTTAAACAGGGCAAATCTACAATTACACCAACTTTATCATCAAACTCACGAAAATTTCCTTTTATTGAACATGAACAGAACTAAAACACACTCTCAAACAGCAAAAATAGTGAATGTATAATATATAACGATAAATTAACGTCAATAGTTTGGGATCAACACATTCAGTTATACTCAAATCACATTGGTGCCAACAATCAATGACCATCTTCTACATTCTTCAAGCACAATTGATGGTTGAAGTGAGTTCATGATCAAATGAAGCATAATCAGTAACAACAAAAAGCAGAAAATCATAAATAAATTTATAAGAATTAAAACAGAGGAAGTGAAGACATACCACTCCATCAAGCGCGGGAAGTCACAAGCAGCTATAAGATTGTGTGTTTAAATAAGACTCAAAATTTAAGAAGCGAAAGCAAAATGAAAAGGGAAACAACGGTCCGAACGAAGAATGCATCAATTGAGTTATCAGTGTTACTAGACAGGTTTATTAGGGTTTTGGTTTATTTGGTTCTCAAAGTTGTTCGAACTAACTAAACGGTTTCGAGTTATTATTTTAGAGTAAAAAATTACATTGTTCATATTTTTTTAAGAGTAATTACATATTTAGTCCCTGTGATTTTATGTCGGTTACGAATAAGGTCCCTCGATCCTAACATTTATGACTAGGATTCTCATGGTTTTATGTTTGTTATGGATCGGGTCCTTTGTCCTAGTTTTCGTTAAAAACTTCTTTCAATCAGTTAAGGTGTGCTAAAGATTGCAGGTTAAGATGCATTAAGGTTTTCATGTTATTATATATTAAGAATTCACGGATTGTGGGGTATACTAACAACTAACATATATTCATGAACGTTGGTCGTTGGGCATCAACTTACTGGGGCGTTGTTAGCATGTTACCAGGGGCGGAGGCCTATTCGGGCTACTAGGAGCCACGGCCCCTATGTTTTTTTTCAGTTGATAGAGTAAGCAGCGCACTTTTGATGTATTAAAAAATACTTAGTTTGGGCCCCTCCACTTTTATTATCCAGTCCAATACATTGAGTCCAAGTGTCCAAGTCCAACTTTTGTCTCTTGCCAAACTCGCCAAAAATCCAAACTCACGCATTTTGCCAACTTGCCCTCTCACGCACTCAGATGCGAAAACAGCGGACTGCCCAAACTCAGACCCTCAGGCGCTCACGACTCACGACAGTCGACCCTCACGGTTTGTTGCTCTCAGTTCTCCACGGACCACACAGGTAACTCTCCATTTTCTACTGCAGTTCTCGATCTCATTATCTCAATGACTCAATCAGACAATCACTAAATCTAAATGTCTAAACCAGTTTTCTCATTCCACTTTCCAATAATGAGTAATCCAACCCAAGTATATTTCATTTTATTCATGTTTTATAAATTTTAAAATACCATTGACCATTGACCATTGTGATTTGTGAATTGCTTATTTATTTGTTTGAGTTGAGATTGTTTCATTTGTTTGATTAGCTAGCCTAGGTTTAAATTTATTTGACATTATGAATTGTGAATTTGTGAGTTTGAGTTTGATTGTGTGATTTACAGATTTGTGAAATTGTGATTGTGTGAATTTGTGATTGAATTTTTGATAGAACATCGATAGAAGATTAGAATTTAGAGGTAGATGTTTTTTGCAATGAAGTTTACTTGTTTCATTGATAGGAGATTAGAATTTAGAGGTGAGTTTATTTTTTGATAGAACATTATCTAGATTTAAAGTTATTTGAAATAACAAAATTGTTTGATTACTTTGACCGGATTTGAAATTGTTTGATTAGCTAGATTTGAATTTTGATAGAACATAGAAGATTTGAGGTTCCGACTACCGAAAACCCTTGGAAAAAAGTTCAAATGGAAAGTAATCGGTTACGGAATCACTATTTGGACCAGGACCAATTTGGGCCATCTCTAGGTCCGGCCATCAGTTACGGAAGCACTATTTTGGACTAGCTCGAGACCGATTTTTGGCCATCTCTAAGTTCGGCCCATGCGGTCGGAAAGTTTGTGTTCCACCCTTGCATGTTACTACACAAAAAAAATATGCAACACAACAATCCTCAAACATGGGACCTTTAGTATACCCACAAACAAGAATACCACAAGCCCATTTGTGTATTTGATTAATTTGTGTCCTCGTTTAAATTTTATTACTTCATTTCTGATTTATCTTATTTTTGAACTTCTTCTTTTTTGTTTAATTTTATTACAACAAATATTTATCTGAAATAAATTACAACTAATCACACTCAACAATAAATGTTTTGTAAGAAATTTTGTTTTGAAAAACTTTGTGATCATATTTAAAAACTTATTATTTTTGCTCTGTGTATAACTTTATAAAAAAATTCAAGCAAAAAATTGTAAGTTATCTTTTGTTGTTGTATCTAGTACATATGCATGCTCTAGTTTTTAGCAAATTATATGAATTTGCTACAAAATGACCCTTTTTACCATGTTTGAGAATTGACTTCAACACTGATTGAGTACATCATTATATAACCAAGTTACTCTATAAAAAATGAATATAGTTAGTAGTTTGTTTTAGCATGAGCACGTTGTCAGGTTTTACTGTATGTTAAGTATAGTTTATTTTTATGGTTTCTTGACAATACGGACTGTTACATTGCATTTACATAAAGTTTTAAGAATTTGTAGTCATTGAACAAAAGTTTTTATTCGATAACATCATTTCAACGTTGTTACGACACAACAACAAAATTAGTAAATTTGGTGCATTTCTAACTATTTTCGTCCAGGGCAACAAATATCTCAAAACCGACTATGCGTGTTGATGTACATTAAGGTTCACATTAAGGTTCAATATTTCAATGTTAACTTATGTTAACATGAACAAATTTAACTTTTAGAGTAAACTTCACTTTTGGTCCCTAATGTTTGTAAATTTCGACACTTTTAGTCCCTCGACTATCAAAACTCGGATATGGTCCCTCACATATGTAATTTCGCTTGGTTTCACATGCGATGGTTGTTGATTCATAAACGATGGTTGTTGATTCATAAACGACGACGCCAATACCACCCACGGGTGCATCCGTCGAATTCATAAACTCGTCCGTTGGTTTCACATACGAAATGTTATTATGAACTATTTGAAAATTTTAATATACTGTTTTATAGTGAAACAACACTAGTATGAAGCAAATGTAACAAAATCTATTATTATTTCTTATACGAAACCAAAATAATTGGTTTGGTTTCATATGGGAAACAAAACGGTTATTAAGAATGATAAATTTAGTTATGACAACGAAGAATGAGATTTTTGAGAAAGATGTAATTACTAAGTTAAATCTGCTAAAAATATTTTATGAGATATTATTTCTAAAAATACGAATTTGTTAAAAATACTCAAATACCCTTGTTGATGGTTATTAAGAGTATCCACAATGGAGGTTCCTACAAAGGTTCATTGTGGTGTTTTTACAAGAACCTCGACTATGGGACAAAGGTTCTATTCAGTCACATAGGTGCTTGAACAAGAACATTGGTTCTTGTAATACTTTCATTTCCTATTATTATTATTTTTATTATTTTTTAATCATTTTTATTTTCTTCTAATAAATCTAAAAACATATATGCTAGAATTGATACAAAAAATATAAACTACTACAAAATATATATTTTCTTTTAATTTCGTTTTTTTGTAGATTTATGGATATGACATGCATTTTTTGGGATCGTTGGATCACGTAATGACATCAATTTTAACAATGAATCCAACTTATTTGATGATGTCTTACGAGGGGAGGCATCATCGGTTAATTTTACGGTAAACGATACACATTATACTAAAGTATATTGTTTAATTGATGATATCTATCTAGACTGGGCTACTTTCGTCAAGAGTTTTTCGTACCCACAAATTCCAAAAAGAAAGTTGTTCAAACAACGGCAAGAGGGTGCAAGAAAGGATGTTGAATGTAACACCCCGAAAAATTGGAAATCCAAGTTTTGGAGTGCAGACGTCCGCATGGGCGCAAAGTCGGACGTCCGCGTAGCGCGGAAGTCCGCGGGTCGTCCGCGGAAGCAACAGAGGATTTGGGGGTGTCGGTCAGGTCGAGGCCGGACGTCCGCGTGAGGCACCAGCCGGACGTCCGCATGCAGTCTGATGAGATATTTTGTTTGCTTTAAGACTTTTCCCTCTCTCTTCCCTTACTTCATTTCAACACCCAAATCAGTTTTCCTCTCTCTCTCTCTAAACCGACTCTCTCCCAGGAAAAACCCTAAATCCTTCCTTCTCTTCTTTATATTCTCCACTCAAATCAAACCCATTTCCACCATTGTTGAAGGTATGGAAGCTTGAAGCTTTTGTGGAGACTATGAGCTTTTATTTGGAGGATTCAAGTGGTGAAGGTAATCTCTCTCTACCCAAAAGCTAGGGTTTTGTTGTTTTCACCTTCTATTCCATTTTGGGCTTTATTGGTGTGATTTTGGTGATGATTGGTTAAGGAAACCTTATTTTCTTCATCTTTGAGAACTAGGGTTTTGGTATAAGTTGGATTTTTTATGTAAAAGTTTGGGGAATGATTCTACATGGTTAGATCTGGATATTTATGGTTGGAAACTTATGGATCTAGGTTTTGGAAGATTTGGACTTGAAGATTCGTATTTCTTCAAATGAGCTTACGTTTGGGAAAATCTAGATTTAGCCTAATCTAGCAAGGTGAGTTCAAGTTGATTTGTGAAAACGTTGTACATGCCAAAATGTTTATTTTAAAGTATTTATGTGCTTTATATAAAATTATCACTTGTTGAGTTAATTGTGGGTTTTGATTAATTAAAGTGTTGAGCTTTACAAAATCTTGTAAAACACCCACATTTGGGGGTTTTAAGTGATTGATAAATAAATCACGAATGGAAGCGTTTTGTTAACTATTGCATAAGTGAAGGTTGTTTGGTCAAAATATGATTTTAGTGTTTGTTGAGATTATGCAATATATATGTTATGTTACGTTTTGAAAATGTGAACGTGTGAGTTGGAGATTTTGGTCAATCTCGACCTTATTAATATTTTGAGAGTTGTAAACTTTTTATTTTGGGCCGAAGGCCAATTGAGAATTTAAAAGGCAAAGATTTTGGGTAACGATGTATTTTGGTTTACGTAAACGTGTGAGCAACACGTATTTAGCCAAACGTTTATTTTGCCTTTAAGGGCTTGATTTATACTCAAATGATTCTTTTGAGTGTTTGCCGGTTTTAGTAGCTCGAGGTGGAGCCTTGGATGTGTTATGCGCTTAAATTGCGTTTTATTTGAGTATGTGCCTCTTTGAGTGTTTGGTCTTAAATGTAAAGACCGTTCGATGATTTTGTATTCTTAGTACCTTTGGGTCTAATGAACTATGGCGGGTTATATGCATTGTAACAACCCAGTCTAAAATAAAGCATGCATAACAATAGATAATAAACATTACAAACCGGGTCTCAAAATTTCTTACATCTGTCTCAAAATTAGGTTGGCGGAAACAACATATACACAACTGAGAATAAACTAAATACTGAATTAAAAGTGGCACTGTCTCTAGCTGCACTTAATCACTAGTATACTCTGCTCACTTGCCCGAGCCTCCAACTATCTGCTTACCTGGAAAAGGTTTAGTTTGAAAAATGCATGGGTTAGACCATGAGGTCTAGTGAGCTCCCTCCTGACAGTTCTCAAAAACCATTTAAAAACGATTTATAACTTTCACATATAAAACTTCCACATATCTTTTCATAAAACTTTCACGGATAAATCCGCTCCCGTAAATGGCACCCTGAAGTCACTCAAGAGTGACAACGAGTCAGTCTCACGCTGCCTTGCTGGGGCATTCTTCCCATGGCATAAACGGGTCACTCCTCCCGGCATGAGCACTGGCGGGCCACAACCCCCGACTTAG
Organism: Saussurea involucrata; assembly: GCA_033807775.1. Classification (NCBI taxonomy): domain Eukaryota; kingdom Viridiplantae; phylum Streptophyta; class Magnoliopsida; order Asterales; family Asteraceae; genus Saussurea; species Saussurea involucrata. Next base: position 157,637,318 of record CM066322.1, on the reverse strand, counting down.
CCAATTTACGTCTAACACAATGTATGCATACATCTCATATAACTTCACATAAAACTTTCATGCAATTAAATCATACGAATAAAGCATGGCATTTCTCTATATTTTCTTACTTTAGAAAACACGTTAAAAGCACGTATTTTTAGTTAGAAAAACTCACATGGCGCTTCAACAATTTCTCCTCGCGAGAACTTCAGATTTTTCGAGGAACACCTATGTTGATAAAGGTATAGACTAATAAGTCTCATGCTAACTTTAATCTCAAATAATTTTCTACTTACTTAACTCTCAACGAACATTGGAATCTGGACCCAATTGTTTGGACTATACAACTTTCAAATTTGGGCTCAAGTCCGGCTTCGGTCCACCTTAAAGAAATTATTTCCAGCCCAAGGTTTATACCGATTACATTTGCCTTAAGCCCAAATCTGATTTAAATTCTTAGTTGACCTCCGGATTGCATAATTAAGTCCATGGCCCAACAATTTGGATTAAAAAAATGGAGAATGTTGTTAGTCACGTGGCCCTTCCAATTTGAATTGGAAAAATGGAGGATGCTGTTGTTGGTCACGTGGCCTACCTAATTTGAATTGGAAATTTAAGAACACCCCCGTGTCACGTGACCCACCAATCACCATTTCGGATCCAACTTCTCAACCACTCCGGATCATGTGGTTCAAGGTCCAATACCGGATCTTGGACTTAAGTATTCCATTACCGGTCCACTAAACTTAATACCGGATCACGTGGACTACATAAAGTTCCGAGTCCATAACAAGTTAATTCTGGATCTATATTAAAACTCATTTCGGATCTATATTTAATTCCGGATCCACTTTGATTCCGGAACCCAAACCATTCCGGATCAGTTTTTATTATAAAAATTCTGGAACACAAATTATAACTCAGTTCCGGAACACCTTATTATTACTCAGTTCCGGAACACATTATTTTCTTATACCGGATCTTGATTAATTCTGGGCCAGTAAGAAACATGGCGATGCGATTATGATTAAAATTAATATTGAGGATTAATCCAATATGAATCGATTAACTAGTCCAATCCCAACAAAATAGGTATTCACTCTCTATTACTCCAATTAAATCTTATTTTGAGCAACTTACTACCCATTGATTATTGTATACATTGAAACCCAATGACTCAATATTCATTAATCTGACCTTCTCAAATTATGCAAGAATAGGGATTAGAAGATGATATTACCTTAATGGATTTGCTTCCAGGTCCCTTTTCTTCTCCCAATTGATGATGCTTTCTTCTCTACTTGCAAAAGAATTAATTTCTCCTTCACTGCACTCTCTTTCTCTCAGCCGCAAAACAGAAGGAAATAATTCTCTCTAGGGTTTTGTGCAATAACAAGGGGCTTTTATACTCTTTCTCAAATTTACAAATTTAGCCCCTCAAACTTTCAGCTTTATAAATTCTCCACAAAATTTCAATTCTTCCAATAAAGTTCTCGGTTATTACAACACTCCCCCCTTAAAAGAATTCCGTCCCCAGAATTCCATGTTCGAAAAGTTGCGGGTACTTGGTCCCCATGTCCGCTTCCACCTCCCAAGTTTCCTCTCATCTTTTAAGATATCTCTACTGGTCCTTTACTAGTCGGACCTCTTTATTCCTCGTTTTGCGAACCTTACTGTCTACGATTTCTGTTGGCTCTTCTTCGTATGCCAATTTCTCGTCAATGCTGACATCTTCTAAAGGAATGGCCACATCGGCCTCGACCAAACACTTCTTCAAATTTAACACATGAAACGTCGGTTGGACTCCTCTTAATCCTTCCGGCAAGTCTAACTTGTATGCTACTGCTCCAATTCGTTCAATAATGACGAAAGTCAACTCCTTATCGTCTGTATTTCTTGCAAAGTCGCCATCATCTCAACTTCCAACATCTGCTCTCCAAAATTAGAGACGTGCATCACACTATGAACTCCTCCAAAAATTTCATCGAACGCCACAAGATCGAACACTGCATATCCAACTTTCATAACTTCAACGGATTCACAGTCATAAACCACTTCACCCTTCTCTCAAATGCACCACTCCACACTAAGGGGACGTCTCCCGCCTTAACTAACCCTTTCTTAAACTCAAAGTTCAGAAATTGTAACATCCTGAATTTTCATTAATATTATTTTAATGAGGATTGAGATTTATTTGTATTTTGGATTAAACCTTGAATTATATGGAAATTTTATAATTCAATAGGGTTAAAATACAAGGGATTAAGTTTGGTGCTACTTTTGAAAGTTTGGAAACTAGGAGGGTATGTTTGGTAATTAATGGAAAGTGTGTATGGATAAAGTAGCTAAAATCAGATATTTTATCTGAATTCTTGGTGTGGGTCAGTTTAGAGAAAGGAGAGAAAGATAGAAAGAAAAGGAAAAAGGGAGAAAGAAGGAAAACAAGGGCTTTGGTCTTCAATTGGTAAGGAATTGAGTTTGGTTTTGATAAAATTTGTTGTGGATTTATGATTGTAATCGAATCTGATTAATGAATAGGATTTCAGAATCATAAACAGCAGATTGGGATTGGATTTGTGCAGAGAAGCAAGTTTTGGTAACAAAGGTGAGTTCATTTGTTGTTTGTGCAAATCAGTGTTTATATGTTAAATTAAACCTTGTAATAGCTGTATAAACTGGTTATGAACTGTATGGGATGGTCTGGAATGAGCTGAATCAAACATACATCGAATTAGATTGGATTCTAGGTTGCAGTTCGAAGGTTTCCGGATGAAACGTCGTATCCGGAAACCCTGGTGATGAATGTTTCCGGACGCGATAAGTATCCGGTAAGTATTGTTTTCTTGTAAGTTTCCAGATAAAAAGAGTTACCGGATAGTATCCGGGTTGCGTTAGTTTCCGGGTGTTGTCCGGATTTGAGGGTATCTGGAAAGTAGGAATTAACCGGAAAGTTGTAGTTATCAGGAAAGATGTGTTGTCCGGACAGTTTAGGGGTATCCGGAAACCCTTGTTGTCCGGACACTTTTGAGAAATTGAGAATGTTAGGTTCTGATGGCTGGATGCTGTTTCTAGATGTATTGTCTGGTTAAGTTTTCTAAGTCGCCGAAGAGGGGGGCATTTGAGGATGAAAATGCGATAGGTTATCTAGTATTCTCAGAGTTAAGAATATGATATGAGATGTGGTGTGATATGTTGTTATGCATATACGTTAGTAAAGTGTAATGGATCCATAGGTACTAATGGTTATGTACACGTGGAATAGATAAAGGTTAGTCATTATTTTGATGTGTGTGGTACTAATGGTTATGTACACGTGGAATACATGAAGGTTAGTCATTATTCTGATGTGTGTGGTACTAATGGTTATGTACACGTGGAATAGATGAAGGTTAGTCATTATTCTGATGTGTGTGGTACTAATGGTTATGTACACGTGGAATAGATGAAGGTTAGTCATTATTCTGATGTGTGTGGTACTAATGGTTATGTACACGTGGAATAGATGAAGGTTAGTCATTATTCTGATGTGTGTGGTACTAATGGTTATGTACACGTGGAATAGATGAAGTTTAGTCATCATTCTGATGTGTGTGAGAAACCCTGGAATAAATGTAATTCCTGGTTTCTAAGGAAGAAGAGGGATTGACATACGTAATTGTGATCTCTACTTCCTTTCTTAAGAAATGGGCATGTGTATATTGCGATTTCTTAGGTGGGAGCATTAATCTAAAATCTGAGAAAGATTCGTAGTGCGGCTCTGGAATAGGATATGAATGGAAATGGGCATGTGTATATTACGATATCTGGAATTAGAGTATTAATCTAGGATCAGTGAAGATTCGTAGTATGGTTCTAAGACATGATATGATGATGGAATATGTGTCAGTCATATTCATGGGATTGGATGAAAATCGTGTTAACGGAATAGAGTTACACGTATGGTAAGAAAAAGGGTAATCAGGTTTAATATAACTTGTTTACATTGATTTTGCAAATATTATTGTGGAAACAAATGTTCTCACTAGGCGTTGGCCTAATCGTTTCAATATGATGTTTTCTTACCAGGTACTAGCTCGGGAAGGTAAAAAGGGATGTGGGACGAGTATTTTGGAATAGCAGAAAAGTCAATTAACATAAGGAGTTTTGAAGGATTGCTGAGATAACTTAGTTAATCTGATTATAGTGACATAATTAGATTAATAGGTTATTTGTAGAATCCTGTATCGGTAAATGTACTCTCGATGCTTAATTCACTTGCTATTTATGTAAGTTTGAAGTTTATACTATCATAACATGTGGAAATTTGAGGTTCAAATTAGCCCGGATTTTGGGGTGTTTCAGAAATCTTATGCCCCTTTCAATCCAACCAACTTAGTTCCACTCGATTGTCCCAAACCGTTCTGATGGAAAACATAACCGTACTCCATACTGCGGAACCGTCCTCGGTGAGTCACCACTTTGCTATGTCATGCCATCTTGCATCATATACTTGTAACCTCTCTAAACACTATACTCACTTTCGTCCGCACACCTGGACTCACGGTTCTAAAACACGCCTAATTAAGGTCTCTCTTCGGGTTACATGCAAATCTAGATTACTTCTCCCAACCAGCATACGTCTATGCGGATCGTACTCCCTTTCCCGAAACACATCGGCTACAGCTCACCAACGAACTCATACGCTCTCACCACTACATCACTCACACTTATACGTAGCTAAAAGCAGGGAAACCTCCAAAATCCCTCATTGGAGTGTTCACATATCCGAATTTAACTTATCCTGAAAACACATCAATTTCTCACTACTTGTCACAAGCGTCCAATCATATATGACATAACTTCGGTTACCCTCACTCTACGAGGAGGAGTAACCAAGTTCTCACAAAACTACTCCCGACATCTTATCACTGGACGACCAGTTCGTTTGAACCTTTCTCACAATCTTACCAATCCCAAATCCAATGGTCCTACCTTCAGAGCACCACATTCAACTACCTTTTTCCACATTCTCCCGAAACTAAAACATACACAAATCCTCTTCCCCCATACTCTTTCAGGAGTTCGCACACTCACCGATGTCAATCTACACACACTACACCACTTTATTGGTGTTACTGCCAAGCTTACCGTTTCTAACTTACTCACTTGGTCCAACATACTATCTTCACCTCCCCACGTTAGCGTAGAGCATCGCCCACCAAACATAACTTGCCCCTCTCTTCCGATCTTTCCACATGCTGATAACACTCTCTCATTATTATACATAACCAAACGATCACATCCAAAATTCTAACTTGAGGTATCCAATCAAGCTATCTCGAAATGATACCGGTGTTCGGAGTCACTACACGTTCTCGGTCTCCGAACTGCTCTCTTCTCGGATGATTCCTTCGCACATAAGGAACAATTCAAGATTCTTAAGGATTTCGCATCTACTACACCATCTCTTAGACTCCCTCATCCAACATCCTCTTTAACCTTTTAATGATCCCAAAGTATACTTACTTTGCGACTCATACAACCAAAAATACTTGGTTTCACATTTGGATAACCACCCATTATCGCTCTGTCATCTATCCCAAGATTAGCTATATCTTAACGCCAGCTTACACACCACGTACCCCAACAACTTGCTTAACAAGTTGTATAACTCATCCGAATTCCCAAAAGGCTTCCCTCTGATGCTTCACCCCTTCTAATCAACACATTACTTTATTATTAGCTTACACCTTTATCTTGGCAAATGATGCCACTAACCCATCCATACCTCCTCCACCCATAACGTCACACTACAGACCAGATCTCTCATGGTCATTTGTACACAACATCCAGCCTGTCTTCCCATCCTTCTGCGTAAATAACCGAGTCTATCTCGCTATGTAACACCCCGAAAATCAGCATGCGAATTTGGGGTTCACGGACGTCCGTGGGCCAAGGGCCAGACGTCCGCGGTTGGCGGATGTCCACGGATGAGCCGCGGAAGCAACAGAGAAGTGTCGTAGAAAATTGGTTTTCGAAGGCCGGACGTCCGCGAGTTTTCTGCTAGACGTCCGCGAGTTTTCTGTCGGACGTCCGCGAAGCGTCTGGAGATATTTCTTGTTTTCCCTTAAGGGTGTTGTGGAATTTGACCGACTCCATGTTTGATGACCTTTACCTTCAAGGGTCCACTAGGAGGGCTGAGTCATGGTTGGAGCACTTTGAGCGAATATGACCTTCGCCATGTCGGGGCAATGCCATGGTTGTATCCCCGCATGGGCCGAGCCTTTGGTGATACGCGTTTGATACGCCACTAAGGTCAGCTGTCTCTTTGGGTGTGACTAGTAAGGTGTCGTATGGGACACTTGGGCTTTTATGTAGTGAAGTGTCGTACGATTAACATTGTATGAGTGGCGTACTTTTGTGTTCATCCACTCTCAATGGATACGAGTCTCCTCCGTCGTTGACCAACCTATTTGGGACCTTATGTTGTCCCCGTTTTATTATTATTGTTGGTCTTATACTTTGACTACTTTTGGATGTTTTCAATATTGAATTTCCCTCATGTATGTTGGGGTTTAAATAAAGCAGGTCATTACCGTATTTACGGCATTTGGAACTTCATTACATTTTACGTTTGCGTGAGTATTGCTTCGTATTATGTTTTCAATGAAGAGTTATGATTAAATGGATGGTTTTCCATAATTTATGGGTTGAGTATTTTGTTGTCAACCGCCTTTGAAGGTTTTGCATAATAAAGATTTATTCACGTATTGAGTGAGTTTGGATTGGTATTCATTTTGGAAAACGCTTTACCCCTTTTGGGGAGTATTTCTTATAGAATTTGGGTGCGTTGGAAAATGAGTCGTTTATATCCCTTTTTATAAATCCTTTTGGAAATCATATTATACATTGCAAACTTTCATTTAAAAATTTATTTAAATCATGTTATAAACTCTTGAACTCACTAGGCGTTAGCCTAACCCTTTTTATTTGTCGGCATATGCAACAGGTCTCAGGTTGGGAGTAGTTCTAGTGACACGTGTGAAGGGTCGTGTGCTAGTAAAGTGCTCGTGAGGTGAATAGCTTAAGTGAAGTTTTCCGCATTCGCCCTTGGGATTAGCAATTTGTACTCGGGTTAGCTGTCACCCGGGGTAGTTTTAGACTTGGTAATAAGACTTGCTTTATACATTGTTTGAGGTTAACAATAGTTTGTAATGTGAGGTATTTCACCTATTGAACTTTAGGGATAAATCCTATTGTTTCGGATGTAATATTGAAAATTTTAATTAGTTGCTCTTTCCCAATTCGAGGGTGTTACAAGTTGGTATCAGAGCATAAGTTTGAGGGAATTAGGTGTTGATTTTTGGATACCTAGACTCAAACTAGCGTTCTTTTAAGTAAATGAGAGTGAAATTCACCATTAGGCACTTTAAGATAGGATGTTTCGAGGTCGATGGAGTTGCTAGGAACGAGAATCCCGACTAGAGTAGCAAGGATAATCATGTACGGTACGTTCATAATGACACCTGGCCAGTGTCATGGTGAATCTACTAGTTACATGTGCACACTTGAACTGCTTTAACGTGATGATCGTTGGGGTAGTAAAGACGTTTCTAAGCTAGTAGTCGTTGGATCATATGAACGAATCTAGCATTAGTCACTTAGAGTGACGATAAGCATGATAATTGCTTTAAGTAAACCGTTTCAGGTCGAGATTGATGGTTGGATTAGAACCATATAATTATTGAACCGACTTTGATTCGAGGGAAAACCGTAAGGTTAATTGATGTAATTCCTAACTCTACCTTAAGAGGTTTGAATGTCCAGATGACAATAGTGGACCGGAGGGATTTGAAAGTGTATGGGTTGAGACGTTGAATGCCGACTAAGTTATGCACAAAATTTATTTTGAAAATAAATTGCATTAATTATTCTTGTGCTTCAAATCCTTATATGGATTGTGTTACAAATTTTGGAAAATGTTTAGCACACACATAAGCCTTTAAATCATGGGTTTTGGACCCGCATGAGATTATTTTATTATGGGAGTTGCAAGCCCCATCGGAACTTGTTCCATTTTGTTGTTGTCCAACGTTACTTTAGGATACAGTGATATCCATATTTTACGATGTTTAAGATGTTGGGCAAGTAACTACGACTTATAACTTTAACATTGGATCTCCTCCACATATGTTAAAGTTTGGACGGGAAGTTATCTCCCATGATGTCTATATAAAACTACTTTGGAGAATTTGTTTAATGTGAGTTATTAAACATTGTTGTTTATATGATATTACAACGGAAAGGGGATTTCTGGAATTTGGCGTTTTAGTCATGATTTTGCTTATTGCAATTTGACTTTTGGAAGCACAATGTTTAGTGCCATTTTAATAACTTGAGGTCATTGAGCTCATTACATTTCATGGAGTTTTGTTTTACGACGTATTGAGTCGTGTGAGTGTAATTTCACAATGTGCATGCTCCATTTAATTATGTGAAAATTTATGAGTTAAGTTGGGCATTTTGTCCCACTCGAGCCTTGTTGAGAAATGTTAATTTTACGCCATGAGACGACCAAAAGTGATGAGTTTGGAACTTTAGTGTCGCGTAATTCCCCTTTCAAAGATTTGTGTTAACACGTATTTCGTTGCAACTAGTTCAATGTATGGATTGGCTTATACATGACTTAAGTGATGCATGAAAGAACACTTTGGTAATATTTCCTAATAATTGGATTATTGCGCTTTTGGTCAGTTGATTGTTTTATTAACATTTCATGTAAATGCGTTACGTCGACTTAGGGGTATGCATAGCTTGGTAACCATTGCATCTTGTCACTTTGATAAACGAATCGTGCATGAAAATGTTTTACTATCTCATTGCACAAATGAGGACCATTTGCTCAAAAATATGCGTTAGAGTTGTAGAGATCATGCATAGTTCGTAATCTACTGCATTTTGAAAATACAGAGGTGTGAGTCGTTGACATTTGGTCAACTTTAGTTCGAAGGAACATTTTGGAAAATTGTAAACCTGTTGGTTTTGGAGAAAATGTGTATTTGAGTATTTTACATCAAATAAACTTTTAGGCATTGACATTTTAACGTCTTATATTTCGAATGCGAAACTTCTGACGTAAATACTCCGTAATGGAGATTTTGGAAAATCAACTGCCTAAACCTAGAGTGCGTGGAATTGTTTATGTTTTTGAACATTAATGCGCACTGTTTGTATGACTCAAGGTCGTAGGGTTGATTTGAACTCTTTTTGGTGTCAACAAATTATAAACACTTATTTTCTCCTAAGTTTTGGAAAAACACCTTGATGTGTGCAAATCTTGTCAGAAACGTTTTTACTCATGTGTCATCATATGACCAGATGAGAAAATTTTAGAAATGGATTTAAAGGATTTTATCTTTAGAAACCTTATCGTGAACTATCTAATGCATGTCTTTCTATTTCAAGAAAATTACTAAGAAAGTGTTACAAGCTTGCATGCCTACCCCAATTTGAGGTTTCCTCATGATGTTTAGTCGATATTTTCAAATGATGGAAACGTATTAGTTTTATCTTTAAATTCGAAACTTACACAAGTCATTTTATGTTTTGACTAAAGTGTATTCATGAATCGTTTCATCGTTTTTGTATAATAAACTGACGCGCGCAAATTTTGGGTTGGTAAACCTTGTTTCATGCCATTTTATGGCTACAAAGGAATTTTTAGAATCAAAAGCCGTTGAAACTTCTTTTGAAGTACGTGCAAAATTTTGTTGCACACTATTTAAAGTGGGCAGTTACTTTACGTACATGTCATGAGTCAATCCATACCGGGACCGTAGCGGTTCATTTTAAAGAAGTTGTTTATTACACTTTTGCGTGTTGTTGTTAATCTAAACTGCAATTAAATAGTTTTCAATATGATTTTCATACGTGGGACGAGCGTGTCCATTTTTGCGCAACTACCGAATTGATAGTAGTAGTTTTTATGTGTACATATAATTTGATATGAAAAATCTTTGTGTTGAAAACTTCTATAAAAAGTTTTGATTGCCATATGTGTTAAAATAATACACTTGAAAACCTTGAACTCATTAGGACCTTGGGAAAGGTTAAACAACCCCGGTTAAGAGTAGGCTCGTATAGAACCTCGGCTATGAGAAGTTAGGCGTTTAGGCACGTGATATGACTATAGGCCAGTTGATATCGGTAGCAAAGTCGATGCGCTTGTGGTAATTGGAGGGGGGTTAAAGTTGCGGTAACGTATTTTGAGGTTGGTATAACCGTTTTGTCAGTAACCCGGTTTTGGGTCTTGGTCAATTATCGCAAGAAGGACCCTTTAGACATTGTATTGATAACCATGGTTTTGTGGAGATACTCGGTAAACGGAACTTGTGTGTGAAGTCCGGTTAGAGTTCAAAGCTTGGTGATATAACTAGGTGTCAACCTTTTTGGATTCGGGGTCAGAAACCGTTAGCATATTCGAAGGGTGTAATCTGTTTTAAAAGAAATAATAATAACGGTTGTAGCAATCCTAAGATACTCAAGCGTGATGAGTAGATTTTATAGGATGATTTCCCTGTATGGTAAAGGAACCTGACTGTCGGATGTTTAATGTTGTGACGGATTCTTGGAGTCTATTAGAATTCGTTGGACCTAAACGACAGTTAATGGTAGAAACAATCGGAATGGGAGATTCTGTTGGATTCGTAAGTGAACAAACCTTAGATTGGCTTAGAGTCTGAAACTGAAATCGAGATGTATGGAACATCTAAGGTTGGGAGACAACCGAAGTCGTCTAATTGGGAATTACTCCAGCGGTTGGAAGGTTTCCCGGACATAAGTACAGTGCACCGGATAGGGCATTGTTGGTAAGAGTCTGCTTGAGGTTTGACTTGGCAGTCCGTGTGGAAAAATAATAATTTAGAATTAAGTTAAGAACTGGTGGGTTATGATCGGCGTTGAGTTGGTTAGCCTTCGGTTGAAAAGGGATCTAGATTTCGGGAACAAAATCCTTCTAAGGTTGGGAGGATTGTAACACCCCGAAAATCAGCATGCGAATTTGGGGTTCGCGGACATCTGCGGTTGGCGGATGTCCGCGGATGAGCCACGGAAGCAACAGAGAAGTTTCGTAGGAAATTGGTTTTCGAAGGCCGAACGTCCGCGAGTTTTCTGCCGGACGTCCGCAAAGCGTCTGGAGATATTTCTTGTTTTCCCTTAAACCCTTTTTTCCTCTCTCTTTCCTCTCATTTCTCCCATTTCCTTCTCTCAGCTCTCTCTCTCTCTAAAATACGATTTCCATCCCTAGAAAACCCTAAATCCCTTATCTTCTTCATCATCCTCTCCACCCAAACTATACCCACTTCCACCATTGTTGACCATTTGGAGAGCTTGAAGCTTTTGGGAGTCTAGGGGCTTTCTTGTGGAGGTTTCTAGTGGTAAAGGTAATTTCTCCCTACCCAAAGGTTAGATTATTGTTATCTTTCACTTTCTCTTCCTTATTTGAAGTGTTTTGGGTGATTTTGGTGGTGTTTGGTTAAGAAGATCTTGTAATCTTATTATCTATGAAGTTAGGGTTTGATATAAGTTGAGATTAGGATATAAAATGTTTGAGGAATGATTCCTTATGGTTAGATATGAACATTCATGGTTGGAATTTATGGATCTAGGTTTTGGGAGGTTTTGGCTTAAAGATTCAAGCTTCATCAAAGGAGCTTACGTTTGGAGAAATATTAGATTTAGGTTAAATCTAGCAAGGTGAGTTCAAGTTGCTTTGCGAAAACTTTGTACATGCCAAAAATGTTATTTTCCAAATAATTGTGTGTTTTACTTGGAATTATTAATTGTTGAGTTATTTGATAAATTTAACTCTTTTGAAGTATTTATCTTCATAAATGTGGTAAAACACCCATAATTGGGATTTTTGGGTATTTTGATATGTAGAAATCATAATATGCCTTTAAAAGATTTATTACTCAAAATGGAGTCTATTTGATGGTTTAATCGTAAGTGTATAAATGATTTTATAAACCATTTGGGAGAATGCACGTTTTAGTGTCAATAACCATTTTGAGAATTATAAAGGTGTGAGTCCTTTTGGGAAAACCCTTCTTGTTTAACAAATGTTGAGTTTTGGGTTAATAATGATCTCGTGGTACTTGTTTACCCGTCTGATGTTTAAATGCACTTTTATGCTATATGATGACCGTTATATATGGGTCTAATGAGTTTGAGCATTTTGCTCGGTTTAGACTTTGAGATAGTTTTGGGGACATTTGTCCGATTCTAATGGCTCGATGTAGAGTCTCATTTATGGTTTGCTTTTATTGCACCATATCGCATTTATTGCTCTTTACCATTATTTAAATGCTCGGGTACGTTAGTCATTCCAGGATGGGCTTATTATTATAGACCGTGTTGCATTGGATCCATAGGCACGTGAGTCGGTCTTTATTTGATGGTCTACTGGGTGTTGCGGAATTTGACCGACCCCATGTTTGATGACCTTTACCTTCAAGGGTCCACTAGGAGGGCTGAGTCATGGTTGGAGCACTTTGGGCGAATATGACCTTCGTCATGTGGGGGCAATGCCATGGTTGTATCCCCGCATGGGCCGAGCCTTTGGTGATATGTGTTAGATACGCCACTAAGGTCAGTTGTCTCTTTGGGTGTGACTAGTAAGGTGTCGTATGGGGCACTTGGGCTTTTATGCAGTGAAGTGTCGTACGATTAACATTGTATGAGTGGCGTACTTTTGTGTTCATCCACTCTCAATGGATACGGGTCTCCCCCGTCGTTGACCAACCTATTTGGGACCTTATGTTGATCCCCGTTTTTTTATTATTGTTGGTCTTATACTTTGACTGCTTTTGGATGTTTTCAATATTGAATTCCCCTCATGTATGTTGGGGTTTAAATAAAGCAGGTCATTACCGTATTTACGGCATTTGGAACTTCATTACATTTTACGTTTGCGTGAGTATTGCTTCGTATTATGTTTTCAATGAAGAGTTATGATTAAATGGATGGTTTTACATAATTTACGGGTTGAGTATTTTGTTGTCAACCACCTTTGAAGGTTTTGCATAATAAAGATTTATTCACGTATTGAGTGAGTTTGGATCGGTATTCATTTTGGAAAACGCTTTACCCCTTTTGGGGAGTATTTCTCATAGAATTTGGGTGCGTTGTAAAATGAGTCGTTTATATCCCTTTTTATAAATCCTTTTGGAAATCATATTATACATTGCAAACTTTCATTTAAAGATTTATTTAAATCATGTTATAAACTCTTGAACTCACTAGGCGTTAGCCTAACCCTTTTTATTTGTCGCATGTGCAACAGGTCTCAGGTTGGGAGTAGTTCTAGTGACACGTGTGAAGGGTCGTGTGCTAGTAAAGTGTTCGTGAGGTGAATAGCTTAAGTGAAGTTTTCCGCATTCGCCCTTGGGATTAGCAATTTGTACTCGGGTTAGCTGTCACCCGAGGTAGTTTTAGTCTTGGTAATAAGACTTGCTTTATACATTGTTTGAGGTTAACAATAGTTTGTAATGTGAGGTATTTCACCTATTGAACTATAGGGATAAATCCTATTGTTTCGGATGTAATATTGAAAATTTTAATTAGTTGCTCTTTCCCAATTCGAGGGTGTTACACGCTACCTTGTCTTTCCCAACTCTAAATCAACAACTCACGAGTTCCCGAATAACTCAAACACATTCGTTTCTTGCTAGTTCTTTGCGATTCCCAGACGTTACACAATTATATTCTCTCACATATCGATATAATCTATACGCCCACACGAGGTGTTCCATTGTTATGGTTACATCTTTCCAGAACGACCTCCTACATTTACCCACACCGCGGTAATCCTCTCCACTTCCAACCTCTTGACAACGTCTTCAGTCCTAGACATTTTAAGTAGTTGTCGACTTTAACATTAGTGGTCGACTTGATGATGCCTCCCTAACTTTCCCTTCGATAAGGGTTCCTAACAACGCTGAACCTTTCCAACATGTCATAATCATCTTCACATCTCGTCGTCCTCACTTAAATAACTACTTCTTTCTTATCGGCTCAAGCGACCCGAATCAACTTCTTATTACACACTATACTAGCGTCACTCTGCGCTAACCAGTCCATTCCTAGGACTACATCAAACTTCCCCAATCCCATAGGGTACAACCTCAAATGAAACAAGTGACCATCCCTGTCTATGCTACATCCCTCATATGCTTCTTTCACCCAGATTCGACAATCATCCGCTACCTTTACCTCAAACCCAAGGTTCAACCTCTTGGGTTTCACTTGCAAATTTTCGAATAAAGTTGGGTAACACAATGAACGATTGCCCCCCCGAATAAATATACTTCTAGCAAAAGTCGAGTCTATCGGGAAAGTACCTATCACCACATCAGGCGTGATCACCGCCTCCCCCGCTGGTATGTGGAAAGCTCTCGCCCTCGCGCGAGCCGGCTCCACCTTTCTCTCTCCGTTTCTTCCTCCGTTACTACCACCGTCACCTCCAGTATACCCTTTCTTCAACTGTGGGCAGTCCCACTTGACGTGTTCTGGCGAACCGCACTGATAACATGACTTCGAACTGTGGCAGTCTCGGGCCATGTGTCCCGTTTTCCCACACTTGAAACACCCATCCCTATTCGCCAAACACTCTCCCTTATGCATTTTGTTACACTTGCTACAGGGTCTCTTTCCTGACCTTAATCCCACCCGTAGCTCGGGCTTAGGCGCGCTCGACCTCTTAACATCCCGACTCAGCCCTTCACACCTTCGTTTGTCTCCGACTCTCTCGGTCACCTGTCTGTTCTTCTCTTTCTCAGTCCGAGGTAGACTGGTCTCCTCAGTCTTTTTCCCACTACCACTTTTGGTTCGCCCCTGTGACAAAATCTTAAACTGATTGTCTAGCACTGCTTGCAAAGTTTCTTGTAGCTTGCCCATCTCGGTCGTGAATTTCTCCTCAGTTACAAAAGCTGGTGCGGCACCTGGCCGACGCTCCCTCTCAGCTTTCTTTTTCTTTACGGGCGCTGAACTCTCGTGTTCATATATCTCTCGTACCTCGGGTTCCTCCACCCTCCTTGCCTTGCACCTAGCTGACACTTTCTTCTTCTTTCCTTGCCTTTAACGACTGCCTCTCCCACTTCGGTGGCAACCTTCCTTGGTGCCGTTCCTCCGCCTCGCCCACGACCTCTGCCTCTTCCACGAGTGGCCACCGATCTCTGGGGATTCACTGGTCCATCCCACGCTAGTTCCTTAACTCGCACTGCCTTCTCATGAGGCATAGTCTCCTCATTCTATACTTCCACAACGATGGGTATCGATCTGCTCCTCAACGATCTTGTTGACATCCTCGATTACTGATACACGACAGTTAAACTAGTTTAAGACTTACAGCATCGGATTAATAAGGCAGATTAAGCGCATACATGTACCTGTAAGTTCGCAATTACACTGACCAGGTGTAATCCCAAACTTACCTTACATGACTGTCCTCGGTACCTATTAGTCCTATCTCTATAATAGTGCCCTCCTAGCGCATTTCCTGATTCTCAGTTGTGATTTTACTCTCCAAAGTTCAAGTTTAGTCCCGTCCGGTCACCTAAATCCCTTAAACTATGGCTCTGATACCAATTGTAACAACCCGGTCTAAAATAAAGCATGCATAACAATAGATAATAAACATTACAAACTGGGTCTCAAAATTTCTTACATCTATCTCAAAATTAGGTTGGCGGAAACAACATATACACAACTGAGAATAAACTAAAAATTGAATTAAAAGTGGCACTGTCTCTAGCTGCACTTAATCACTAGCATACTCTGCTCACTTGCCCGAGCCTCCAACTATCTGCTTACCTGGAAAAGGTTTAGTTTGAAAAATGCATGGGTTAGACCATGAGGTCTAGTGAGCTCCCTCCTGACAGTTCTCAAAAACCATTTAAAAACGATTTATAACTTTCACATATAAAACTTTCACATATCTTTTCATAAAACTTTCACGGATAAATCCGCTCCCGTAAATGGCACCCTGAAGTCACTCAAGAGTGACAACGAGTCAGTCTCACGCTGCCTTGCTGGGGCACTCTTCCCATGGCATAAACGGGTCACTCCTCCCGGCATGAGCACTGGCGGGCCACAACCCCCGACTTAGCCAATTTACGTCTAACACAATGTATGCATACATCTCATATAACTTCACATAAAACTTTCATGCAATTAAATCATACGAATAAAGCATGGCATTTCTCTATATTTTCTTACTTCAGAACACACGTTAAAAACACGTATTTTTAGTTAGAAAAACTCACCTAGCGCTTCAACAATTTCTCCTCGTGAGAACTTCAGATTTTTCGAGGAACACCTATGTTGATAAAGGTATAGACTAATAAGTCTCATGCTAACTTTAATCTCAAATAATTTTCTACTTACTTAACTCTCAACGAACATTGGAATCTGGACCCAATTGGTTGGACTATACTACTTTCAAATTTGGGCTCAAGTCCGGCTTCGGTCCACCTTAAAGAAATTATATCCAGCCCAAGGTTTATACCGATTACATTTGCCTTAAGCCCAAATCTGATTTAAATTCTTAGTTGACCTCCGGATTGCATAATTAAGTCATTGGCCCAACAATTTGGATTTAAAAAAATGGAGAATGTTGTTAGTCACGTGGCCCTTCCAATTTGAATTGGAAAAATGGAGGATGTTGCTGTTGTTCACGTGGCCTACCTAATTTGAATTGGAAATTTAAGAACACCCTCTTGTCACGTGACCCACCAATCACCATTCCGGATCCAACTTCTCAACCACTCCGGATCATGTGGTTCAAGGTCCAATACCGGATCTTGGACTTAAGTATTCCATTACCGGTCTGTAATACCCCGGGTTAGTTCGTTAGTTAAATGTTAGTTCCGTTAAACTTTGTTAACTTTGAAATGTGAAGTTAAAGGTAAGTTTGGGTAGATTTATAAGAAAAGGGTATATTTGGTCATTAGTGAATAACTTAAGGACTAAAGTAGTAAATTGGATTAGATATTACCCTTAATGGATTTAGATATTTCCAAAATCAGTATTATCCAGAAATTCAGTGTGTGAAGTGTGTGTGTGTCTTGGAGAGCAAAAGAAGAAAAAAGGAAGAAAGGGTTAAGGCTTCAAATTGGAATACTTGGAAGTAAAATTAAGGTATGTTTCTGCTATGTTTTATGTTCATAATGGTTAGTAGATTGTTTCTATCGGTTTGGAATCAACAGAATCGAACTGGTATAAACCTTAGTCGAATTCTGGGTAAAAATAGGGATGAACAGCAGCAGTTTCCGGACACCATGAATGTGTCCGGGTAATTTCTTTAGTAGTGTCCGATAGTCCCTTTCGGTGGTGTCCGGACGAGTTCATTATCCGGGTAAGTCATCTATTTTCATAGTTTCCGGATAAAATAAGATGCCGGATGGTATCCGGGTTACCTTAGTTCTTGGGTGTTGTCCGGATTAGTATGTCGTCCGGAAAAGTGATGTTGTCCGGAAAAGTTGTGTTGTCCGGATAACTTGTGATATCCGGATACTTTTGCTGTTTGTCCAATATTGAGAGTTTAGATGCTGTCGAGTATCCAGTAACCTGTATTTTGTTAACCATTAGATAGGGATTGAATGAGAACTGATTATTCTGTGGTCTTGACTTGAGTATGGGTTTGGGGGAAACATTTGAGGATTTGAGTTCTTTAGAGTTCTTTAGAGTTCTTAGCCTTAGTAAGACTTATGTGTTTTATATGGTAAAGAGATATCTATATCTATTTATTACAGATCCTGTGAATTCTGGGTAAAGGACTGAACCTGTTTAGAAGGCTTGGAAACGTGTTGATAAGCAATCAGGTGAGTTTTACTTCAAAACATTTTCAACTGGAATACATATATGTGTGTATTGGATATGTGATAAAAGGTGTGATTATGTTTATATGTGAATTATAATATGTTGAGATATTGTAATTACGTAAGTATTATATTATGTTATAATACGTTGGCCGGGCATAGGACCGGTGTGTTGGCTGTAGTTGTTGTACAGTGTTGATTGGCTGTAGTTGTTGTACAACGTTGTTTATTAGTTGGCTTGCAACCAACTAATATGGCCATGGGAAGGAGACAGGGAATTACGCGATGAGTGAGTTATGATTGATAATTGTGTTTGTATTATGTGAATGTTGGTGTGCAAAGGATTTTCAAAGAAACAGGGATTTTCTCACTTAGACCATTAGGTCTAACCCTCATTTTGTTTTAAATATGTATTCCAGGTCGAGGATCAAGTAAGAGCAAATAAGGAGGTTAAACCGAGAATAGCTTTTGGGAAGACTATGATGTGTTTAGTAGATATGGCGTGTTGTTAATAATGTCAATTACTATGTAAACGTTTGTAAAGATGTAATGAATGTTTGTAAAAGACTAAGGGACCGTATTTGTTATATATTATATCTCTTGTTTTAACGACGTTATGCAATGTATGCTATTTGAACTATGTAAGGGATTACGGGTCGTTACAGATGGTATCAGAGCCCTAGTTTAAGGGATTTAGGTATTAGTATATGTACCTAGACTTAAACTGCATGTGAAGTAGGATGTCCCTGTTATTGTAGAACCTTGGAATGTTAAATATAAAAAGGTAGAAGGAACATCATTTAAGGTAACTTCAGATTACACCTGGCCTGTGTAATCGTGATCTTACAGGTACATGTTTGGACTGGAATACCTTGTTATATGGGGTATGTGCTTATGTGTATATTAACCTTGTCTGAATCAACAGAATGGCAAGTGGTACGAGACAAACGAATCGGGAAGGGGGAGGAAATCCGAATAGAACCAATCCAACAGTCGGAGGAAGGGGAAGAGGGGGAGAAAGAGGCAGAGGCAAAATTGGGGGCAGAGTTCAGGGGCGCGGTACGGAGTTTGTTATGAGAGACGACTTAGCGGCCGAAATGGGAAGATTACAGAAAAATATCCAGGCTATGTTTAACCAGACCCACAATACTGAAACAGAAAGACCAGATCCTACACATGAAGAAGAG
Source organism: Saussurea involucrata (assembly GCA_033807775.1). Lineage (NCBI taxonomy): Eukaryota > Viridiplantae > Streptophyta > Magnoliopsida > Asterales > Asteraceae > Saussurea > Saussurea involucrata. The sequence goes on along the minus strand of CM066322.1, from coordinate 157,618,294 downwards.
ATGCCTAATACTCCTACTGTTGTACCAACAATGAAGAAGTGTGATTATAAAATGTTTCTCAGTTGCAAACCTCCGACCTATTCAGGAGACCGGGATCCAGTGAAAGATATGCGATGGCTGAAGGAAATAGAAGCCATCTTCAAGACTAGTAAGTGCGCGGATGAGGATAGGGTACTTTATGGAACATCAATGTTAAAGAGTGACGCTTTATACTGGTGGGAAGCTCATATTTCTTCGGGAGGTTCTGACATATATTCTACCTTCTCGTGGGAAGAGTTTGTGATAGCTTTCAGGAAGCAGTTCTGTCCTCATGCAGCGATTAAACAACTAGAGGGGGAGTTTATGAACTTGCAACAAGGAAATTTATCTGTTCGGGACTACACTGCTCGTTTTCTGGAAAAATCTCGTTTTGCAGAATATTATGTTGCCACGGAGGCCATGAAGATTGAAAGGTTTATTTTCGAGTTGAATGCAGAAGTCAGGAGTTTAGTAATTGCTAAAGGACCCGAAACTTTCTCCGCTGCAGTTGATGCCGCGGAAACCGTGGAACAGGATAAAGGAAGAAATACTAGTGACAAAGGTACAGGAAAAAGGAAGTGGGAAGGACCACAACACGATCCAAAGAAGTCCAGGTTTCAGAGATACGATAACCGTCCACCTTTCCGACCAACGGAAAGACCTTGTCTGAAATGCAACCGTGTCCACCAAGGGAATTGTCAGGTTGAATCGCGGGTATGTTATAGGTGTGGGAAGACTGGGCATGTTGTTAAGGATTGTCGTGTAACACGGTTCTGTTTTTCATGTAATTCTCCTGATCACATACAGTCCGATTGTTTCTAGGGGAAGAATACAACAAGGGGGTACTTCAGGGAAACCATCAGTTGTCAGACCGGTAGTACCAAGACTAGAGCCACCAAGAACAAGGGGCCGTGCCTTCCAGATGATAGAGCAAGAGGCAGATGAGACTCCCGATGTGGTTACAGGTACATTCTTAATAAATTCTACACGTGCTAAAGTGTTATTTGATTCCGGTGCAAACCGATCGTTTGTGTCGCCTTCTTTTGCTGCCTATATGCATTTAAAGCCTAAAGTGTTAGATCATGCGTTAATGGTAGATACGGCTAATGATAATCAAGTACCGGTTAATGAGGTATTTGATAGTTGTGTGATAAACATAGATGGGTATGGAGTACCTATTCAGTTATTTCCTATGGCCTTGATCGAGTTTGATGTGGTAGTGGGAATGGATTGGTTAGCCGAGAATCAGGCCAATATAGTTTGCGATAAGAAATTGATAAATGTTGTCTTACCTGAGAAGGGACCAGTAGTGATTTATGGTGACCGTAGAAATCATCAGTCTTGTCTTATCTCTTTGGTAAAAGCCCGTAAGTGTGTTAACAAAGGCTGCCCGAGTTACTTAGCTTATGTGATAGATACTAAGCTAGAGAGGAGCAAGTCGGAAGATATTCCAATTGTTAGTGAATTTCCAGAAGTTTTCTCTGAAGACTTGAATAGTCTTCCGCCCGTTAGACAAGTAGAGTTTGGTATAGATCTGATTCCTGGAGCCGCTCCTGTAGCCCGTGCACCGTATCGTCTGGCACCTCCAGAAATGAAAGAAATGATGGCACAACTGCAAGACCTATCCGATAAAGGCTTCATCAGACCCAGTTCTTCGCCGTGGGGAGCGCCAGTTCTATTTGTGAAAAAGAAGGATGGTTCGATGAGAATGTGTATCGACTACCGGGAACTGAATAAGCGCACGATCAAGAATAAGTATCTGCTACCCAGAATTGATGACCTCTTCGATCAGTTAGTTGGAGCTTGTTATTTCTCCAAGATTGATCTAAGGTCTGGTTACCATCAGTTGAAGGTGAAAGAAGAAGATGTTCTGAAAACTGCTTTTCGCACAAGGTATGGTCATTATGAATTCTTAGTGATGCCGTTTGGATTGACGAACGCTCCAGCTGCTTTTATGGATTTAATGAATCGGGTATGTAAGTCGTATCTCGATAAATTTGTAATTGTATTTATCGATGATATACTTATCTATTCTCGATCCAAAGAAGAGCACGCGCAACATCTTCGTCTGATTCTGGAGTTACTAAAGAAAGAAAAATTGTATGCTAAATTTTCGAAATGTGAATTCTGGCTACGGGAAGTTCAGTTTTTGGGGCATGTAGTTTTTGAGAAGGGTATTCAAGTTGATCCGACGAAGGTAGAAGCAATTGAAAAGTGGGAACCGCCGAGAACGCCAACCGAAGTATGAAGTTTTCTGGGTTTAGCCGGCTATTATCGAAAGTTTATAAAAGACTTCTCTCGTATCGCGACGCCTTTGACTAAGCTGACTCAAAAGAATCTAAAGTTCGAATGGAAAGCAGAACAGGATGAAGCATTCCGAATATTGAAAGAGTAACTTTGCAGCGCGCCGATTTTGTCATTACCCGAAGGTTCTGAAGACTTTGTTGTTTACAGTGATGCTTCCAAATTGGGATTGGGATGTGTACTTATGCAGCGTGGAAAGGTTATTGCTTATGCTTCTCGTCGGTTGAAAGATCATGAAAGACAGTACCCTACGCACGACATGGAACTTGCAGCAGTTGTTTTCGCGCTGAAGATTTGGAGACATTATCTTTATGGCTCCAAATGTCAAATTTATACCTATCATAAGAGTCTCCAACATCTTTTTGATCAGAAGGTATTAAATATGAGGCAAAGAAGGTGGCTAGAACTGATGAATGATTACGACTGTGAAATTCTTTATCATCCGGGAAAGGCGAATGTAGTAGCTGATGCATTGAGTCGTCAAGAAAGAAGTGGAACAATAAAGGCTATTGCACTTCGAGCTGAACTGCTACCTAACATTTTTGACGAATTGCTGAAGTGTCAAATAGAAGCCTATCAGGAGGAATATTTGAAATCAGAACGGTTAGTGGGGTTATCAGCATTGCTAGTGAAAGATGATCGTGGGTTATTGTGTCTGGGGAACAGAATTTGGGTGCCTCGTTTGGGTGGTTTACGTGACCGGGTACTTCAAGAAGCTTATCAGTCTCGATTCTCTATTCATCCAGGTACGGATAAGATGTATAAAGATTTGAAGCAATTTTATTGGTGGCCGGGAATCAAAAGGAACATTGCTCAGTATGTGGAAAATTGCACTACTTGTAAGAAGGTAAAGATTGAACATCAAAAGCCGTTTGGTCAGTTACAACGTCTGGAAATACCGATGTGGAAATGGGAGCAGATTACTACAGATTTCATCACAAAGCTACAAAGGACTCCGAAAGGATTTGATTCTATTTGGGTGATAGTCGGCAGGTTGACGAAGTCTGCACACTTTCTACCGATAAAGGAAACTGATTCGATGGAACGACTAGCCAAATTATACATTGATGAAATAGTAACTCGACATGGAGTTCCAATTTCGATTATTTCAGATCGGGATAGTCGTTTTACTTCAAGGTTCTGGAGAAGTTTTCAAAAAGAGATGGGGACGCAGATAAAGTTAAGTACAGCTTATCATCCTCAAACTGACGGTCAGAGTGAACGAACGATTCAGACTTTAGAAGATATGCTCCGAGCATGCATTGTTGATTTTGGGGGATCATGGGATAAGCATTTGCCGTTGATCGAATTTGCCTACAACAACAGTTATCATTCCAGCATTCAAGCAGCACCGTTTGAAATTTTGTATGGTAGAAAATGTCGAACGCCTCTGTGTTGGAATGAAGTGGGAGAGAAACAGTTAGCAGGACCAGATATAGTACAGTTAACAGCGGATAAAGTTACTCAGATCCGGAAAAGATTGAAAGTGGCTCAAGACAGACAGAAAAGCTATGCCGACCGACGCCGGAAACCGTTAGAGTTCCAAGTTGGAGATTTTGTGATGTTAAAAGTCTCGCCTTGGAAAGGAGTCATTCGATTTGGGAAACAAGGTAAACTGAGCCCGAGGTACATTGGACCGTTTGCAATTACAGAAAGAATTGGTGAAGTAGCCTACAGGTTAGATCTTCCGCCAGAGTTAAGCAGAATCCACAATGCGTTCCACGTATCCAATTTCCGGAAGTGTTTGGTTACGCCAGATCAGGCTGTGTCTCTACCCGAAATACAGGTTGATGAAAAGTTGAATTATGTAGATGTAACATCCTAAATTTTGTTATTAGTATTTTATTAAGATTTGTGTTATATTTGTAATTGTTGTAACCTTGGGATTGTATGGAAGTCTTATAATCCAATTTAAGGTTGAAATTCAAAGAATGAAAGTTTAGTGTACTTATTGGAATTAATGTAACTATGGGGTAAGTTATGTTACTTTGGAAATGTTTGTGTGGATAAAATACTGAGAATGAGAAATATCTCATTCTTGTTTGTGTTGAGTCGGCAAAAGAGAGAAGCAGGAAAGAAAAGAGAGAAAGAAGAAAGAAGCTTGGTCCCTCATTTTGGTAAGAGATTTGTAATGATTTCTAGTAGCAATCTGTTGTAGTTATGTGTTTATAAACGTATCTGTAATGTGAATAGGGTTGAAAATCGTTTACAACAGATTTGGAGATTTACGATTTTGGCAGAGAAACAAGTTTTGCTGCAAGAGGTGAGTTCATTCGATTCGTTGTATAAATCAGTGTTTTTAAGTTATACTAACCTTAATATAGCTGTATGAATTGATTGAGAACTGATTAGAATGAATAGGCTGAATTGATTTTATGTTTAAAATCGATTTATGGACTTGTCGAAACGAACAGTACGTAGTCCCGGTACTTGAATGTTCCGGTACAGCTAAGTCCCGGTACAGGTAAGTCCCGGTACTAGAGTGTCCCGGTACAATAGAGTCCCGATACTTTCGAGTTCCGATGAAGTCCCGATACTGTTGGCTACCGGGAGATGGGGATACCGGGAGATGGGGATACCGGGAGATGGGGATACCGGGAGTGGGGAATACCGGGAGTTGGATAAAAGAGTCAGTTTGCACACTTTGTAATAGATCCTGGATATGAACTTAAGAATGTAATAGTTAAGGTATCCAGAGACTTTGTAATATCTGTACTATTCTAGGAATTGGAAAGTATAGTTTCGTAAATCATGGAAAGGTACGATTTAGGAATTGACATATATCTTATGTCACTTGAACATATGTACTTTTAAATAGTAATATGTTAGGTATATATCCTGCGTTAGTATGATGCTAGGCAGGAAGGGGTTAAGTGTAACGGATCCATAGGCACTAAAGTTTGGTAATCACATGGAATAGGCGTGTGGTATTACTCGTTTAATCGTTATTCCAGTGTGTGTGGGAAATCATGGAATAGGCGTGTGGTATTAATCGTTATTCCCGATTTCTAAGGAAGAGAGTGAGGTTGACATAAGTACTTGTAATCTCTGCTTCCTTACTGATAAATGGGCGTGTGTAATCGCGATTTATTGGTGGAGAGCATTGATCTAGAATCTTTGAAGATTCATAGTGTGGCTCTGGGGTATGATATGCTGATGGATTTGTTGTCAGTCATAGTCATGGGAATGGATAAAATTGTGTAATGGAATAGAGTTATACGTGTGGTAAGAAAAGGAGTAACCAGGTTTGTTATAACTTGTTTACATTGATTTTTGCAAATGTTATTATTGAAATGGATGTTCTCACTAGGCGTTGGCCTAATCGTTTCATATAATGTTTTCTTACCAGGTTCAGGCTCGGGCAAATAAAGGGTCGTGGGACGAATGTTTTTGGAATAGCAGAAGTGGCATTTACCAAAGAGGAGATTTTTTTGAAGGATAGCTTAGATAACTCAATTAATCTGATTGTAGTGACATGATTAGATTGATAGGTTGTTCGAAGTATCCTGTATTGTAAATACACTCTTGATGGTTAATTCCTTGCTATCTATTTAAGTTGTAGTTTTATTGTCATAACCTGTTGTAACTTGAGGTTTAAATTGGCCCGGATTTTGGGGTGTTACAATATGGTATCAGAGCTGTAGTTTAAGCGAACTAAGTATGCTGATGAGATACTTAGAGTCGATGGAAATACGTGAAATTAATACTGTGACAATGGAAAGAGGATTCTCATGTATAGTATGTTCACAATTTCAATTAGCTACTATTATTATGAATATATTATTACACAAGCATACTTATTTCTAAACAGTTACAGTGATTAATGATCGGTGAAGTACGTTTGTATGTCTAGATTTGTGTAACCATTTCTTATGGTTATTTCTTTGTGTTTTATCAGAAAATGGTAAATACGCCGCCGTTGTCCCCTATTTCTGAAATGAATAGGACTGGGATTGACTGGACTGAAGAAAGACAACCTGGATTAGGTGGAGTTCCTGAGACTCCGCCGGATTTTCTTTCTATCGGAGGATCACACAGCCGGATGCATGGGGTGGGTACCAGTACTGCCATCCCGAGAACGCCAGAAGCAGGAATGGAGTCTCGATTGATGGAAAATATGATGCGGATGATGAACACGGCAATGGAAAGACAATCTGAAATGTTCATGAAGGCGCTTTGTGATCGTACGGCGGGGGTAACACAAACAACAATAGATACTGGGATAATCCCTCTACTTCATATTCCGGTATCAGAAACTGAAAGGAGAGTAGAAAGGGGTTGCTCGTATAAGACTTTTCTAAGTTGTAAACCACCGGAGTTTGCCAGAGCTGATAATCCAGTGGCGTGTATGAACTGGATAAGAGAGATAGAACAAGACTTTCGGGCTTGCGAATGTGATGAAAAGCCGAAAGTTAGGTTTGCTTCGCAGATGTTGAGAGGAAACGCGTTGATGTGGTGGAATGTGCTGCCTGCTTCAATTTCGAATTCTGCCCTATCTGCAATGACTTGGGAGTCATTTAAAAAGAAGCTTTTGGAAGAATACTGCAACGAAAGCGAGATGGATCGAATTGAGGAGGAATTTCGAAATCTGAAAAAGGGTACTAATACTGTTCGGAAGTATACGGAACTGTTCATGGAGAAGTTGAATCTAGTTGGGCATGTTGCTCCAACTGAGAAAGATAGAGTTAAGGCTTATCTGAAAGGACTGCCGGCGGATATGATGTCACGAGTGCGGAGTTCTAAAGCTTCGACGTTAAGAGAGACGATCGAAGAAGCCAAAGTGATAGAAAATGTATATGCCTTGGATAAAGAAGAAAAGACCCAAGTTGGGGAGAAGCGGAAATGGGAAGGTCGATCAGAGCATTCACAGAGGTCAAGGAACGCTGGTAAAGGTACTTCTTATGAATCACGCCGTGAACCAAACTGGTGTCCAAAGTGTAAGAGCAAGCATTTCGGGCAGTGTCGAGTGATATCATCTGAATGTTTTAAGTGTGGAAAGAGTGGGCATACTATGAATAATTGTCCAGTACGGGGGAATACATGTTTTGAGTGTAAGCAACCGGGTCACTTTCGTCGGGAGTGCCCAAGGCTGAAAAAGAGCGGCGATCAGAGTAAGAAACCAGTTATTCCGAAACCAACGGGCCGAGCTTTTCAAATGACCGCTGATGAAGCTAAGGAATCAAGGGACGTTGTCTCGGGTACATTCCTTGTTAATTCTTGTCCTGCGCGTATTTTGTTTGATTATGGAGCAAATTTGTCATTTGTGTCCAAATCATTCTATCCTAAATTAGCTACGCCTGTTACTACTTTAGATGATGCTTTAGTAGTAGAGGTAGCTAATGGGGGTCAAGCTTTGGTTCTAGAAAGGCTTGATGGTTGTACTATTCTTATAGAAGAGACGAAATTTTCGATCAACTTGTTGTTGATGGAAATTGGAGGGTTTGACATAGTTGTGGGTATGGATTGGCTGACGGCCAATCAAGCAGAAATATTTTGCGCAAAGAAGTTAATTAGGATCCCAATGATCGATAAGGATGACGTATTCATCTTCGGGGAAAAGCAAAAGGGGGAAATTCCGTTAATCTCGGTTGTGAAGGCGCGGAAGTGTTTAATGAAAGGATGTATGTCCTATCTGGCGTATGTCTTAGATGGAAGGTTGGAAAAGAAACAATTGGAAGATATCAAGGTGGTACGTGAGTTTCCTGACATATTTCCTGATGATCTTCCTGGTCTACCTACTGAAAGGCAGGTGGAGTTTAGAATTGATCTCGTTCCAGGTTCATCTCCGATAGCGCGTGCACCTTACCGTCTAGCGCCGTCTGAAATGAAAGAGATGATGACCCAACTCCAGGAGTTATTAGATAAAGGTTTTGTCAGACCGAGTTCTTCGCCTTGGGGAGCTCCGGTCCTATTTGTTAAGAAGAAAGACGGTACTATGAGAATGTGTATAGATTTCCGCGAGCTGAATAAAGTGACGATTAAGAATAAATATCCGCTTCCAAGAATCGATGATCTATTTGATCAACTTCAAGGGGCAGGATGTTTTTCTAAGATTGATTTGAGGTCCGGGTATCACCAAGTGCGGGTTAGAAATGAAGATATTCCTAAGACCGCTTTTAGAACCAGATACGGGCATTATGAGTTTTTAGTAATGCCATTTGGGTTGACAAATGCTCCAGCTGTCTTCATGGATCTGATGAATAGAGTGTGTCGACCTTTCTTGGACAAGTTTGTTATCGTCTTTATTGATGACATACTTGTGTATTCAAATTTCAAAGACTGAAGCAGATCATGAACAACACCTACGTGAAGTCTTAGAAGTTTTAAGAAGAGAGAAATTGTATGCGAAGTTTTCAAAATGTGAATTTTGGTTAAAATAAGTACAATTTCTAGGTCACGTGATCACTTCAGAAGGAGTCAAGGTAGACCCAGCTAAGATTGAAGCTATGGCAAATTGGGAGACACCTAGAAGTGCATCTGAAATAAGAAGTTTCTTGGGTTTAGCAGGTTATTACAGAAGGTTTATTAAAGACTTTTCTAAGATTGCATCTGCTTTGACTATTCTGACTAGAAAGAACGTGAAGTTTGTCTGGACGGAGAAACAAGAATCGGCTTTCAGAACTTTACGTCAAAAGTTGTGTGAGGCTCCGGTTCTTGCTTTACCAGAAGGAACAGAAGATTTAGTGGTGTACAGTGATGCTTCAAAGATGGGTCTAGGATGCGTATTGATGCAACGAGGCAAAGTGATTGCTTATGCGTCAAGGCAACTTAAAGAACACGAGAAAAACTACCCGACACATGATTTGGAGTTAGCGACTGTCGTGTTTGATTTAAAGCTGTGGAGGCACTACTTGTATGGAACCAAATGTACTCTTTTTACTGACCATAAAAGTTTGCAGCATGTTTTTGATCAGAAAAGCTAAATATGAGACAACGAAGATGGTTAGAATTACTTAAAGATTACGATTGCGAATTGCATTACCATCCTGGTAAAGCAAATGTCGTGGCCGATGCTTTAAGTAGGAAAGAGTATAGTGGATGTTTGAAATCGATCAATGCTAGAATTGATGTGACATCGAGTTTGATGGAAAAGATAAAAGAGGCACAAGCGGAGGCTTTACGGGAAGTAAACCTGAAAGAAGAAGTGATGGGCAAGCAACACCTTCAGTTGACTGAAGATGGCCGTGGAATAAAGCTGTTCCAAGGTCGTGTTTGGGTACCAAAGATTGGAGGAAATCGAGAGCTGATTCTCGAAGACGCTCATAGATCTAAGTATTCCATACACCCTGGGAATACGAAGATGTATCGAGATTTGAAATTGCATTATTGGTGGCCGGCTATGAAAGTAGATGTGGCTCGGAAGGTAGAAACATGTAGAACATGTTCGTTGGTGAAAGCAGAACATCAGAAACCTTATGGAAGTTTCCAATCTTTGGATATTCCGGAATGGAAGTGGGAGAAGATCACCATGGACTTTGTGACGAAGTTACCCAAGACGCAAAAGGGTAACGACACAATATGGGTAATCGTGGATAGATTAACTAAGAGTGCTCATTTTCTGGCTATGAAAGAGACATCACCAATTGAGAAGTTGGCAAAGCTGTATATTGATGAGGTGGTGTCAAGACATGGTATACCAGTGTCGATTGTGTCAGATCGTGATAGTCAGTTTACCTCAAGGTTTTGGCGATCACTACAAGAGGAATTGGGTACGAAAGTTAATTTGAGCACTGATTTTCATCCACAGACTGATGGACAGAGTGAAAGGACTATACAAACTTTGGAAGATATGCTCAGGTCATGTGTATTGGATTTTGGAGGTAACTGGGATACGCATCTACCGTTAGTAGAATTTGCGTATAATAACAATTATCATTCCAGTATCGGAAGAACGCCCTTCGAAGCCTTGTATGGTCGAAAATGTAGAACTCCGGTATGTTGGCTGGAAGCCGGAGAGAAACAGTTTGTTGGTCCAGAATTGGTACAACAAACAGCTGATAAGGTGAAAGAAATTCGGCAGCATATGAAAGCAGCTCAGGACCGACAGAAGAGTTATGCTGACCCGAAAAGGAGACCAAAAGAATTTCAAGTTGGGGAGCGCGTGATGCTTAAAGTGTCCCCATGGAAGGGTGTGATAAGGTTTGGTAAACGCGGGAAGTTAAGTCCTCGTTTTCTAGGACCTTTCACTATCACTAAAAGGATTGGTTTGCAAGCATATCAGTTGGATCTTCCACCAGAGTTGGAAGGGGTTCATAATACCTTTCATGTTTGTTATCTTCGGAAGTGTTTAGCCGAAGAAGAGGATGTGATACCACTCACAGATGTGAGAGTAGATGAAAAGAGTCGCTGTGTGGAGGAACCAGAGGCAATTTTGGAAAGATCGGTTAGAAAGCTACGTAGTGGTAAGGAAGTAGCTATGTTGAAAGTACAGTGGAAACACCATCGAGGTACGAATGTGACTTTAGAGTCAGAAGAAAGTATGAAAGATAAGTATCCTCATTTGTTTACTTGATGTTGATTTCGGGGACGAAATCATTTTTAAGTTGGGGAGTATTGTAACATCCTAAATTTTGTTATTAGTATTTTATTAAGATTTGGGTTATATTTGTAATTGTTGTAACCTTGGGATTGTATGGAAGTCTTATAATCCAATTTAAGGTTGAAATTCAAAGAATGAAAGTTTAGTGTACTTATTGGAATTAATGTAACTATGGGGTAAGTTATGTTTCTTTAGAAATGTTTGTGTGGATAAAATACTGAGAATGAGAAATATCTCATTCTTGTTTGTGTTGAGTCGGCAAAAGAGAGAAGCAGGAAAGAAAAGAGAGAAAGAAGAAAGAAGCTTGGTCCCTCATTTTGGTAAGAGATTTGTAATGATTTCTAGTAGCAATCTGTTGTAGTTATGTGTTTATAAACGTATCTGTATTGTGAATAGGGTTGAAAATCGTTTACAACAGATTTGGAGATTTACGATTTTGGCAGAGAAACAAGTTTTGCTGCAAGAGGTGAGTTCATTCGATTCGCTGTATAAATCAGTATTTTTAAGTTATACTAACCTTAATATAGTTGTATGAATTGATTGAGAACTGATTAGAATGAATAGGCTGAATTGATTTTATGTTTAAAATCAATTTGTGGACTTGTCGAAACGAACAGTACGTAGTCCCGGTACTTGAATGTCCCGGTACAGGTAAGTCCCGGTATAGGTAAGTCCCGGTACAGGTAAGTCCCGGTACTAGAGTGTCCCGGTACAATAGAGTCCCGGTACTTTTGGCTACCGGGAGATGGGGATACCGGGAGTAGGGAATACCGGGAGTTGGATAAAAGAGTCCGTTTGCAGACTTTGTAATAGATCCTGGATATGAACTTAAGAATGTAATAGTTAAGGTATCCAGAGACTTTGTAATATCTGTACTATTCTAGGATTTGGAAAGTATAGTTTCGTAAATCGTGGAAAGGTACGATTTAGGAATTGACATATATCTTATGTCATTTGAACATATGTACTTTTAAATAGTAATATGTTAGGTATATAGCATGCGTTAGTATGATGCTAGGCAGGAAGGGGTTAAGTGTAATGGATCCATAGGCACTAAAGTTTGGTAATCACATGGAATAGGCGTGTGGTATTACTCGTTTAATCGTTATTCCAGTGTGTGTGGGAAATCATGGAATAGGCGTGTGGTATTAATCGTTATTCCTGATTTCTAAGGAAGAGAGTGAGGTTGACATAAGTACTTGTAATCTCTGCTTCCTTACTGATAAATGGGCGTGTGTAATCGCGATTTATTGGTGGAGAGCATTGATCTAGAATCTTTGAAGATTCATAGTGTGGCTCTGGGGTATGATATGCTGATGGATTTGTTGTCAGTCATAGTCATGGGAATGGATAAAATTGTGTAATGGAATAGAGTTATACGTGTGGTAAGAAAAGGAGTAACCAGGTTTGTTATAACTTGTTTACATTGATTTTTGCAAATGTTATTATTGAAATGAATGTTCTCACTAGGCGTTGGCCTAATCGTTTCATATAATGTTTTCTTACCAGGTTCAGGCTCGGGCAAATAAAGGGTTGTGGGACGAGTGTTTTTGGAATAGCAGAAGTGGCATTTACCAAATAGGAGATTTTTTTGAAGGATAGCTTAGATAACTCAATTAATCTGATTGTAGTGACATGATTAGATTGATAGGTTGTTCGAAGTATCCTGTATTGTAAATACACTCTTGATGGTTAATTCCTTGCTATCTATATAAGTTGTAGTTTTATTGTCATAACTTGTTGTAACTTGATGTTTAAATTGGCCCGGATTTTGGTGTGTTACAGTAGAAGAACCAGAAGCCATTGTTGACCACAAAGTTAAAGTGTTGTGGAACAAAGTAATCAGACAAGTGAAAGTTCAGTGGAGACATCATAGGGGTCAGGATGCTACTTGGGAATCGGAGTCAGAATTGAGAACTAAGTACCCGTACCTTTTTGCCTAATCGAATTCCGGGACGGAATTCTTTTAAGGGGGAGATGATGTAATACCCCGGGTTAGTTCGTTAGTTAAATGTTAGTTCCGTTAAACTTTGTTAACTTTGAAATGTGAAGTCAAAGGTAAGTTTGGGTAGATTTATAAGAAAAGGGTATATTTGGTCATTAGTGAATAACTTAAGGACTAAAGTAGTAAATTGGATTAGATATTACCCTTAATGGATTTAGATATTTCCAAAATCAGTATTATCCAGAAATTCAGTGTGTGAAGTGTGTGTGTGTCTTAGAGAGCAAAAGAAGAAAAAAGGAAGAAAGGGTTAAGGCTTCAAATTGGAATACTTGGAAGTAAAATTAAGGTATGTTTCTGCTATGTTTTATGTTCATAATGGTTAGTAGATTGTTTCTATCGGTTTGGAATCAACATAATCGAACTGGTATAAACCTTAGTCGAATTCTGGGTAAAAATAGGGATGAACAGCAGCAGTTTCCGGACACCATGAATGTGTCCGGGTAATTTCTTTAGTAGTGTCCGGTAGTCCCTTTCGGTGGTGTCCGGACGAGTTCATTATCCGGGTAAGTCATCTATTTTCATAGTTTCCGGATAAAATAAGATGCCGGATGGTATCCGGGTTACCTTAGTTCCCGGGTGTTGTCCGGATTAGTATGTCGTCCGGAAAAGTGATGTTGTCCGGAAAAGTTGTGTTGTCCGGATAACTTGTGATATCCGGATACTTTTGCTGTTTGGCCAATATTGAGAATTTAGATGCTGTCGAGTATCCAGTAACCTGTATTTTGTTAACCATTAGATAGGGAATGAATAAGAACTGATTATTCTGTGGTCTTGACTTGAGTATGGGTTTGGGGGCAACATTTGAGGATTTGAGTTCTTTAGAGTTCTTAGCCTTAGTAAGACTTATGTGTTTTATGTGGTAAAGAGATATCTATATCTATTTGTTACAGATCCTGTGAATTCTAGGTAAAGGACTGAACCTGTTTAGAAGGCTTGGAAACGTGTTGATAAGCAATCAGGTGAGTTTTACTTCAAAACATTTTCAACTGGAATACATATATGTGTGTATTGGATATGTGATAAAAGGTGTGATTATGTTTATATGTGAATTATAATATGTTGAGATATTGTAATTACGTGAGTATTATATTATGTTATAATACGTTGGCCGGGCATAGGACCGGTGTGTTGGCTGTAGTTGTTGTACAGTGTTGATTGGCTGTAGTTGTTGTACAACGTTGTTTATTAGTTGGCTTGCAACCAACTAATATGGCCATGGGAAGGAGACAGGGAATTACGCGATGAGTGAGTTATGATTGATAATTGTGTTTGTATTATGTGAATGTTGGTGTGCAAAGGATTTTCAAAGAAACAGGGATTTTCTCACTTAGACCATTAGGTCTAACCCTCATTTTGTTTTAAATATGTATTCCAGGTCGAGGATCAAGTAAGAGCAAATAAGGAGGTTAAACCGAGAATAGCTTTTGGGAAGACTATGATGTGTTTAGTAGATATGGCGTGTTGTTAATAATGTCAATTACTATGTAAACGTTTGTAAAGATGTAATGAATGTTTGTAAAAGACTAAGGGACCGTATTTGTTATATATTATATCTCTTGTTTTAACGACGTTATGTAATGTATGCTATTTGAACTATGTAAGGGATTACGGGTCGTTACACGGTTCGCTAAACTTAATACCGGATCACGTGTACTACATAAAGTTCCGGATCCATAACAAGTTAATTCCGGATCTATATTAAAACTCATTCCGGATCTATATTTAATTCCGGATCCACTTTGATTCCGGAACCCAAACCATTCCGGATTAGTTTTTATTATAATAATTCTGGAACACAAATTATAACTCAGTTCCAGAACACCTTATTATTACTCAGTTCGGAACACATTATTTTCTTATACCGGATCTTGATTAATTCTGGGCCAGTAAGAAACATGGCGATGCGATTCTGATTAAAATTAATACTGAGGATTAATCCAATATGAATCGATTAACTAGTCCAATCCCAACAAAATAGGTATTCACTCTCTATTACTCCAATTAAATCTTATTTTGAGCAACTTACTACCCATTGATTATTGTATACATTGAAACCCAATGACTCAATATTCATTAATCTGACCTTCTCAAATTATGCAAGAATAGGGATTAGAAGATGATATTACCTTAATGGATTTGCTTCCAGGTCCCTTTTCTTCTCCCAATTGATGATGCTTTCTTCTCTACTTGCAAAAGAATTAATTTCTCCTTCACTGCACTCTCTTTCTCTCAGCCGCAAAACAGAAGGAAATAATTCTCTCTAGGGTTTTGTGCAATAACAAGGGGCTTTTATACTCTTTCTCAAATTTACAAATTTAGCCCCTCAAACTTTCAGCTTTATAAATTCTCCACAAAATTTCAATTCTTCCAATAAAGTTCTCGGTTATTACATGCATTGTTGAGTTATAAAAGATTTGCGTATACGTACACACACATACATATAAATGCATATATGATTTGACTTCATTGGAAAAGTGGCAATGAAGGGGTTATGAGATTATCATGCCTCGGAGCATGTGTTTGCATGATGTGGGTTAGATGCACTTCATTTGCATGAGTTGATTTTGATAAACGATCATTAGATCTTTTGAGCTGATGGCTCGGTTTTGGACTCTGTTGGGTCTTGAGGGCATTTGCTCGTTTTGATAAGCTCAGCGTGGGCTTGGGATATGAATTGCATGAATTGCATTGTATTTTAGAATTACATGATTTAAATGCATTGGTTATTCTTTTGGGGTCATGTATAAATTTCTAGATTAAAGTAAGCTTGTTTTGGATGGTGGGATTCCAAGGTAAAGATCCGGCCGGGTCGAGCTTGGTGGTTTTAGGCTAAAGATCCAGTTTGGGTTGATGCCTCAATAGACTAGAGATCCGGTTTGGGTTGACGTCTCCGTGGACTAAAGATCCGGTTTGGGTTGATGTCACAATAGACTAGAGATCCGGTTTGGGATTGATGTCTCCGTGGACTAAAGATCCGGTTTGGGTTGACGTCTCACTTGACTAAAGATCCGGTTTGGATTGATGTCACAATAGACTAAAGATCCGGTTTGGATTGATGTCTAAAATTGACTAGAGACCGGGATATGGTTGATGTCATATGTTTTCCCATTCATGAAACAAGCTAGTATTTTATATTTGTGGTCTAACTTATGATTTCGCCACGTTAGATGAAATCGGGTCTCCCCCGTCACCGAAGGGTGTTGTTTTCGGGTATTTAGTTTATCCGCGTTGTCGGTGTCGTATTATATGCGTATGGATTGTTTTTCCATGATTGATGAACGGTATTTTATGCCTCATCTAGGGGTGTAAATGAGACGAGACAGCTCGCGAGCTACTCGAGATCGACTCGGTCAAAGCTCGGTCAACACTCGACTCGAATGTGCTCGACTCGAACTCGACTCGACATACTAACGAGTCGAGTTACCTGATACTCGACTCGATAAGCTCGTGAGATACTCGAATTAATTTTATATATAATAAAGTCTATATTATTACTTATTATATTTATTAATTATAAATAATAGAAAAATTAAAATTAAATAAATTAACAAATATAAAAATTAACAACTTAATATTAAGGAAAGAAAATATATAGTGTCTTGGAGGTCTTAAAAGTTTCTTAGTCTAGCGATGTGGGAGGCTTGGAGCATCTCTTTCAGTTTTTTTTGTCCCACATCGATGGTTTATCAAAAACTCGGTCAAAGCTCGGTCAACACTCGACTCGAGATCGACTCGGTCAAAGCTCGGTCAACACTCGACTCGAATGTGCTCGACTCGAACTCGAGCTCGACTCGGCATACTAACGAGTCGAGTCGAGTTACCTGGTACTCGAGCTCGACTCGCATCATTTACACCCCTGCCCTCATCCTTGTTTGGATGTTTTCCACTTTTAGAGTATTATTCGCATTAATGATTATTTGGGAATTTATTATTTATTTACTTCTTGAGTGAGTTTGGATTTGAGTCCATTGCTGAGAAATGATTTTCATTAGAAGCTTTCCTCACGGAAATTGTGTACGTTTGGAAATTGGGTTGTCGGTGTATTTTATACAGACTTCTTTTTGGAAATCATAATTTAAGTTGAACCTCTTGGTCTATCAAATTATTTACTCATGATGTAAACCCTTGAACTCACTAGGCGTTAGCCTAACCTTTTTATTTGTCGGCATGTGCAACAGGTTCAGGTTAGGAATAGCTTTAGCTACGCTGTGAAGTGATGAGTGCTAGTAGAGTGCACGAGAAGTGATTTTGCTTAGTGAAGTCTTCCGCACTTATTTGGGATTAGCAACTTGCGTTTGTGTTAAGTAACGCCCGCCTTGAGTTATTAATTGTGGTAATTGTGAGGTTTAGACTTTGAGGTATTTTCAAGGATGGTTTGTAGAAAGGATTCTATCCTCTTTTAATTATTTATCGAGGTATTTGTTAGCTGCTCTTTCCAATTTTTGAGGGTGTTACAAGTTGGTATCAGAGCATAAGTTTGAGAGAATCAGGTGTTGATTTTGGATACCTAGACTCAAACTAGCGTTCTTTTAAGTAAGTGAGAGCGAAATTGCACCATTAGGCACTCTAAGATATGATACTTTGAAGTTGTTGGAGTCACTAGAATGAGAAGTCACGTCAAGGGTAACGAGGATGATCATGTACGGTACGTTCATAATTGCACCTGGCCAGTGTTATGGTGAACCTACCAGTTACATGAGAGTACTTGAATGACTCTAGCGTGATGACCGTTGGGGTAGTGAAGGAGTTCTAAGCGAGTAGTCGTTAGAAGAGGTTGACGACTTTAGCATTTGCCATTTGGAGTGGCGATAAGCATGTTGATTGCATTAAGTGGTCTGTTCGGGTCGAAATTGATAGTTGGATTGGAGCCGTAGGCTTATTGAATTGACCTTGATTCGAGGAGAAAATTATAAGGTTAGTCGATGTGACTTTCACCTTTGCGTTAGGATGTCTGAGCATCTGGATGACGATAGAGTGATCGAAGAAATTGGAGAAGTTTGACCTGGACGTTGAGTGCCGACTAAATATGTGCACGAAATTTATTTTGATTTTAAAATAAATTGCATCAATTGCTTCTTGTGTTTCAAATCGTCGTATAGACGGCATTGCGGGATCTTGGAAAACGTTTGGCACACACAATATTTTAAACCATGAGTTTGAGCGTACAGAAAAATATTTTATTACAGGTAGTTGTAAACCTGGTCGAGGCGTACTTTATTTTTTGTTTTTGTCCACTGCTACTTTCTGATACTATGGCATCTATATTTTATGTCGATTATGGTTTTGGACAAGTAACCGCGACTTACGACTTTAACATTGGATCTCCTCCACATATGTTAAGGTTTGGACGAAGAGTTACATTCCCTTGTTTCGATGTTGAGCTTTAATGGGAATTTTGATTTTTGTGAGTCTTGACGAAAGGGTGTTGTTTTATTTTGTGTTGCAACAAAAAGGAGATTTTTGGAATTATGATGATTTGGTCATAACGTTGTTTTATGCGATTTGATTATTGAAAACGAAAACTTTGACGCCATTTAATTGGTTGGATGTCGATGAGTTCCATCGAGTTTGATGGAAGTCTTGTGGGGTATGATGGAATTTCGTTTTATGACGTTTTGCGTTGCATGAGTGACACTTTGTCGTGTGCATACTTGAATGATTGTGTGCGTTAATCCATGGGTTATGGTGAGTATTGTGTGTCATGCGAATTTTGTTGAGAAATGTGCTTTATGTTGTATTGCACCAAAAAGAGTGGTTTTGGAGTTTTAATGCCGCATGGCTTCTCCTTTGAGGATTGTGGTAGCATATTTGTTGCAACTTGCTAGGTGTGCAAATTGATTTATACGTGGCGTAAGTAATGCATATAAGAGCATTATGATAGTACATCTCTAATGTTATGTTTTATGCACTCTCGTTTGTTGGCATTTTGATGCCCTTTCTCGCAAATGCACTATATTGATTTATTGACATGAATAGTTTTGTAGCCACTATTTTGGGGCATTAATGTGCATCGCTTGTGCGGGTTAAGGTTTGAAGTTGATTTGAATTATTTTATGCTGTAACACCTCATGTCCATAAAATGATTAAAATTTGAATCTTTTGGAAATTGTGGGGCAAAAGTGTGAAGTGAAGAATTGTTAGGACTTAGTGGCAAAATCTAGAAAATAAAAAGGGTAAAAACCCTAAAGCCTTCTTCATTTGCTCTTGTGAACGATTTGTGGAGGCTAGTGAGGAACAAGAGGGAAAAATTGGTCTTCTTCATAAAAACCTTGGTGCAAGAGGTGGATTCTAGGGATTACACTTCATCTTCTTCAAGGTAAGCTAATCCTTTTCATCTTATGCTTATGGAAATGAGCCCATGGTTTGGATGGGAAATTTCTAACCCATTTGGGTTTTGTGAGAGGTGAATTGGGAGGAACCAAGAGCTTCAATTGGAAGTATGGTGGAAGAAATGCATCCAGTAATCTAAATCTTCATCATCTTCAAGGTATGATTTCTATACCTTCTTCTTACATGCTTGATTGGGTTGATTTGTAGCTTGGGGTTTTGTAAACCATGAGATTTTGAGTTATAATCAATGGAATAAGGAGCAACTGATTTTGGGATTGATTTCCATATGAGTTTTTATCAAATCATTAAGAAACCTCATCTTTTTGCTTGGTAATCTCCATTCTTGCCATGGAAGGAGTTTTTGAGTTTTTGGGTTTGAAAAGATGAATCAATGGATTGTATTTGTTTCAGTAAATCCATTTTGGATGTTTGTTTTTTATTCCTAAAGGTTTGATTAGTTAAAACTATCAATTTTGGAAGTTTACAAGCACTTGGGATCGATTTGGGGGGTTTTGGAGTGAAATTTCGGGCTTAATTTCAAAGTGCAAAATTGGAAGTCTGAACCAGGGAGTTGTTCGGCCTGGCTCGTGGCCTGAGGCCACGGGCCAGGTGGCGCAAGTATCTGATGTGTGAGGACTCCTCGTTTTACTTCGTTTTTCGTTCGGGTTTGGATCGAGGCATCGTTGGGGTTCACCTTAGGGGTTTAGGCAAGATTATTTGGAGTATAATAAGATGGTTTAACACCATTTTTATGGCGTCCAATTCAGGTGTTCGGTTTGAACTAAAGTGGGTTTCGGAGCGTGTGTCGATTTGCAAAAGCTAAGGTGAATTCCCTTAACTCTTTTGGTGCAAATGAAATGTTTTGCTAAAATTTTTCATAACTGATTATGGTATGAAGCATGATGGCATGATTAATCATTTTGAAAATCTCTATTATACATGACGTGGAAATGTTTTTAATGCATGCAAGTTGTTTATCCGTTATATCCTACGCAAGTTTTAAATGCATGATCTTGTGAGTTGTTGCTATGTGTGGAGTCGGATTGCACAGTGGTGTGTTGGACCATGGATTGTTGAGAATCCTTGGTGAATGGTTTAGACCGTGTGCCTCGAATCCGTTTCGTGTGCACACGGATACGACATCTACTGGGGGCCGTGGGGATCTATTGTGGGGGCCCCAAGTGTTGACATCACATGAGGTGATGGGCGTGGAGACCACTGTGCTATACCCTTGTTTGGATTCGAGTCTTTGAAACGTATTACTTTCTTTTGTGAAATGATCTTGTATTTTAAAACTGCTTGTGTGAAATCGCTTTTCAAGGGGATTCACTAGACCTCATGGTCTAACCCTCGTTTTCAAAATAAAACCATTTTCAGGTTAGAGTCTTGTTTGGGTCTCATCTGGTGATGATGGTTAAAGATATGGCGCTGTAGAAGAGGTTTAGTCAAGTGGCGACTTGTAGATTACCGTCGGGCTTCCTGTAGCATCTCAGTTGTGAAGGTGTTATCCGATGCGAACTTATAGTATAATTAATGTTAATTGTATACTTTGGGACCATTTTTGGTTGTAATCCTTGTGATTATGTTTTATGGATTTTGGGTCGTTACAAATGGTATTAGAGCCATAGTTTAAGGGATTTAGGTGACCGGATGGGCCTAAACTTAAACTTTGGAGTAGAAGGGGACACAACTAAGATATAGGAAGCCAATAGGAAGGGCCTTAATCATAGGGTATCTTGACAATGGTTGTGAGAACCCTCGTGTAAGGTAAATTCAAAATCGCATCTGGCCAATGCTATTATGAATTTACAGGTACATGAGTGTACTCAGCCTCCATTGTTGGAACGATTGGTGAGGGTGACAGTATGTAGAAAGTTACAACTTTGCAATTGATAGTAAAGGGTGAGGTGTCTTGGGAGATCACTTGGGATGTGATGCTTTTACCTTCTAGAAGAAGTGTTGTTCGGTGTGTCAGTGAACCAACTAGGGGTATAAATTGTTGAGATTCAAGGGACGAATGGTTGGTTAATGGCAAACTTCTAGTTTCTAGTGAGTCCCCGTTTTTGGGATTGATGTGTCGATCAGTTGGGATAGGAAGTGAGGATTATGTTGGAATCTTGAAAGCCTCAATTCAAGATCGAGTGAGGGAATCTAGCCTTTGACTCTTTAGTCAAGTGGTTTAGTGGCAAGGATAATGAAGGAAAGGTATCAGTGTTGTATTGAAGTGGGCATAAGAGTAGAAAGTGAGATATTGGGTCGATTGGGAAACCATGTGGAGTCGTTGATCAGGTGGGTTGTGAAGCACTTGTACAACAAGTTGTTGCAAGGGTGAGAAAGCAGTGGTTGGTCATAGTAGGGTGTCAATGATAAGTTGATGTGAGTACAACGGTTGACCTTGTTAGAGTGAGTAGCCTTCAATTGCAAGTTGATTTTCATGCATCGTGTCTTTAAATGTGTTACCTGGACTCTTTCATGTTAAAAGTATGTACGTACATAAAACATTTCTTCTTGTTTTGGGAAATAATTTGACGCTCGCAAGCGTGTGTTTCTAAAGAAAAAAAAAAGACAAACTTGTTTTCGTTGCACGAAAAATTTTGAACTTAGTGATTTGTGAGTTATTTCACGCTTTTTCCCATATTGAGAGAATTTTCGTTGAGAAAACCAAGGGAACGTCTAATTGCAAAGTTTTATAACCAAAATGAGTATTGACACGCTATTATCATATAAACGAGTGATGGAGTTGACTGACCCACTTGGGGTAAGTGATTTCGTTCGAAACTTTCCTAGTCGTATTGAAAAAGTTTCAATGGATAAATTTTGTTGTGCCAACATCAATTTGGTTGGACAAGGTTATGAATCATCGTGGGGTTGCATGTGAGCAATCCTTGCGGTCGCCGTGTTTTACTATTCAGCTTGAGAGGTCTTGTGTCATGCATACTCAAGCTTGTTTTATGATGTATCTTGAATTTTCAAACGTGCAAAATGATTTCAATCGTTGTTTTGTCATGCATGAAGGCTATGAACTCGTTAGGTCGAGAAGGGTATTACAATTAAGGTTAAGGAAAGGCTTGGGGAGTTGAATATGTCAATTGAGCAAACTGTGGTCGTATTATTACCTTCGCATTTCCATTAGAAGAGGGTGGTGAGTAGTAGGAGTCTCGGTCAATGAGCACGGAAACGTTAATATGTCTGTAGTTTAAACCCTTGCTTGGTTATGTGAGAATGGTTATATTCGCGGTGAAATTCGAAGTGGTCAAGGTGTTTCTGTTGGTAGAATGGTAATAAGTAGCGTTGCGGTACTTGATGAAATGTCATCGGCTTTGAGCCTGAGTGCTGAGATGGTCTTGTAATTAGATTTTGCGCTAAGAAAAGTCTCGTATTTTCCTCAAGAGAGAACGGTGGAGTATGAAGTTGGTTATGATGCGTTGGATGAAGTGGTTCTGTTAGGAATCCTGGTTTATCGGGGAATTATGGAAACATCATCATGTTGTCCATTGATATAGAGGTTTGCGACTGTTTAATATATCTCAAGGTGAAGGCATTGTCAAGAGATTGAAACTTGAGAAATAAGTCTGTTGTGTGTGAATGTATGAGGTCGTTCGGGAAGGTGTATATTGGCATGGTGTGGGACCACCTCGTGTGGGCATTAGGAGAACGGAAGATCACCGATGTGGATGTGACTTCCAATGAGGTTTTGATGATTCGTTTATGCGTGAAACGTTAGCACAACGGAGATAGATCGCGAGGATTTGACGATAACTTGTTGGAGTGAGTTAGATGATCGCGATTGGTTCTTTTAGACTCGAGAAAGATGGAGAATTTGTTGTAGTGTGATAGTTGTGTAGACAAGTTGGTTTCCATTCATGTTAAGGAAGTTATGTAAGCCCTTGTCGGGATTAAGAATTGCCGTTATCTTGGGTGGTAGCCTTTGTTGTAATGTGTGATAAGTTTAGGTGTGAATCATGGTGTGGAGATTTACGAGGGGTAATCAAGAATGACAAGTATGCTGGATCGAAGTGTAGGGATTTGTAGACGATATTATGCTTTTGTTGTTTGAGGACAAAAGAGCGAGCGATAGTTAATGACTACCTGAAAGAAGAGCATGTGTTCTTCGCGGTTGTGTGAAATTTGGGTGAGCTCTTCTTACTTGAATGGATATCGATGAGAATGCCACATTCGATTAGTTTGTGATGTTGTGTTGTAGATTTTAAATTCCTTAGGAAGGTTGGAATATTTCTTGTGTATAAAGAAATTTTAGTGAGTAGATTACTCTGTTGGGGAGTAGGAAAAACCCGGGGTGCTTGCGAGCATTGTGTGTTGTTTGAAGGATGATTGGCTGATTATCGGGGGTAAGAATTGTGGCAGCCGTTTGGTTAGGCACAATAAAGTAGAAATACTATCGGCACGCTTGTAATGATCGGAACAAGGAGTGGGTTTTGATGAGTGGAAGATGTTTCATGCTAGCGTAAAGAGGTGAAAAAGGTATGTCTGAATGAGTGGGTAAACTGAAAGTAAGAAGATTGGTAAGTGACACCGAAAAAGTGGAGCAATATCCGAAGCAATGTCATTGGCAGACAAATGACCTACGAGCGAGGGTATGATAAAAGAGTCGTGGTATAAGTTTTGGTTCAAGTGTGGGAAACCTACATTGTGTGACTGGTCTAAAGCTTGCACCTTATCATGAGTCGTCCTTTGAAAGCATTTTATGTTTTCAAGAAGAAAGGGAAGTATGTGGTCGATTGTAGTACTCTAAATGAAAGACCATTGGATTAGTCATAGTATCGTTGGAAAAGAAAATGTTTCGAGTGAACCTTGTTTCGACTGTTAAGAGTATTTGGAATAATTTGGTGAGAGTATAGTCACTCTTCCTAGTAAGCAAGTGAAGTTTGAATTTATTTCGAAAAGGTGGGCGTACTTTGCGGATGTTAGATCGTAAAAGCCTTCTTGTTATAATTATGTATGGAAAGTGAGTAATGGTGTGTTCATTGACATTAGTGTGTGATCGAGTTACAGAGGAGTGTAGTGCTGTTTGTGTCAGGCGTATGCTATTTTGGAAAGATGTAAATTTTCTGAAGAGGATGTGGTCTGATTAAGGAACTCATGATTGTTAATGCCAAAAATCATCCAAAAGGATAACTTAAGGTTGATTGTGGAATTTAACAACTAAAGAAAAGAATCTTTTGACAAAGTGTGCGACAAGGACAAAAATGTAAATGAGACAAAAAATTTGGTGACGCGGGAAAAACCTCAACGAGGAAAAAACCCGCGGACGACTGTTGAAGTCGTCGCTGCACTATGGTCGCCAAACAGGGGCGATGTCCTTATGTTTTGGGTGTCGATCGTACAGAGATTACAATATAGATAAAAGGAAATACTTTAAATAGAATGTAACAAGTGTTTCGAATGTAAAAACGAGTGCGTCGTGTGTATAAACTGTAGGTCGTGTGTAAAAACTATGCGTCGAGCGTAGGAGTCGTGTGTCGAGAGCGAATTTGTTGAGAGAGATTTCTTTGCTTCGAGTGTTCTTCGGAAAGCCGATGTCCGCAAATGAGATTGTGATCTTCGTATTTATAGTCTTCGTAGCTTTAATTGACCATCATGATTGTAGGAGTAACGGTCGCAACGGTCACTGCTGTTAATGCTCGTAACTGCTTCTGTCGGTTACGTCTGTTGGCCATAAATGATATTGACCCTGCATTGAATGACAAAAACATAACAGAAATATTATATGTTAGTCGGTCGAGGTCGAGGTCGAGGGGTATGTCACTACGGTCGGGGTCGAGAACAACTTTCGACCTTAACTCTGGTCAAAAAGATAAAGTGTTCATGCTTTTGACTTTATTGTGAGTAAATGTTCGTAGTGTTTGGGTCGTGGTCGAGACTGGTGAATTTTTTGCCCAAACAGTTTGCCACCAAAATTTAAAAAGTGGAATGGCAAATTCAAATTTCAGAAGTTTTTAAATTTTGCTAGTCGAATGTTTAAGGTCATGACACGTGTCGAAGATTTCCTTAATTGCCTTGGAACTGGATCGGTCCAATTCCAACTAGAAAGGGAGTCGAAAAGGTGATAAGGTCGTGACGTCATGCTGACGCGCGATCATGCTTAACAGCTGTAAGCGCCAGATGTCGACGATCTGTCGAGTATTCGAAAAGGCAGGGCACGTGTCGATTATCGAGAGGCCCGATCTGACACGATCGTTTCCATAAATAGCGACCCTTGACGGATCTTTTCCCTTTTACGATTTCATAGAGTTTTTCAGAGAGGTTTTCTTCTGATTTCTTGGTGTTCTTCGCTCGATACTTTCCAAACCTGCAAAGATCTTCGACCTGCTTAGAGTTTCGAGGTTTTTTAGAGCGCCTATATAAGGTACGACTCTCTAGTCTGTGTATGCGTCGTAAGTCGATTGCTAGGAAGCCTAGAAGGAACTGGGATATTTGGGGCTTTTCAGATAGACAAACACTATTGACAGGTTTAGCGATGTCGACGGAGCCTAGGAGTACCATCCAAGATCAGGATGCTCTGGACGACTTTAGGGATCTAGCAAAAATCCCTACGGGGATCACTGTGAGCAAGGCTGGTCAGGTTCGACCGGAGATGTGCCCCGATGGGTACGTCGTAATATACGAGTACCCTTTCAAGATTGGGTTCCACTGGTCGTACTCACCTTTAGCTAAGGCGTTTATGTGCGGATTCGACCTGTCGCCAGGGCAACTGATGCCCCAGTTCTGGAGGGTTATCCAGGTCGTCGAGTGACTTACCAAAAACTGGGAGTCGCCGATGAACGTGAAAGACCTCTTGACCGCTTATCAGGTCAAGAAAGATACGTACCGTCGTTACAGCCTCTTCTCGAAGCATAAGGGCGATCGTACCCTGGTTCTAAAAACTGCGGTCAACGATCGCAAATGGAAGCCCATATACGTCTTCGTGCGGGTAGCGACGCTGGACCCCGACAGTGATTAGATCAGATCTGGGTGGAACATCGCGGGTGGGTTTTAGCTTTGGTCAAGCGTCTTTTTCATTATTCTAATTGCTTTGCTTTTTGGCTAACCTCCTTTCTTTGCATTTTCAGATATCAATTTTGATAACGTGAAGTCCAACGACGATTCCCAGACTAAGATCGAGAAGTTCCTGGAAATTAGTTCAGACGATAGGTCATTCGTCACACGTCACTTGGTAGATGAGGACGACGACGTGGTTTTCTTGAGTGATCGGTTTCAGACGAGTCGAGAGGAGAGAGAGAAAGAAGAAGTAGAGGAGGAAGAAGAGGAGGAGGAGACTGAGGAAGAAGAGAGGGAGGACGAGTCGACAGAGGTAGAGATGACCGGTAAGTGTACCTTACTCTATTTTCAACGTATTCATTCTCTTGTTTCAGTCGCTTACTTGTTCTTTCTTCTTTGTTTTTAAGGAGAATCCCAGCAATCCCGGCCGAAGGTGTCGTCGGCGATGGCCAAGAGGGCGGATCAAGCCGAATTGGCTCGTAAGGCGAGGGAAAGGAGGAAGGATACCCCGACTACTGGGTCTGGGATATTAAACAGAAAGGAGGCCCCGACAGCTGGGTCGGGAGTCCCTAAGAGGACGAGGACGTTCATTCTGAAGGAACCGTCTTTGAAGACGGGCGGCTCATCGAGAGTCGTCTCGCTTGAGAAGGCGAAGGTGTCGACCGCATCTGTCGAGGAGACTTCCGACACGATCGGCGTGACACCTGTCGATCCTGCGCATCCGGCGCAATCGACGGTGTCCCTTACTGCCACGTCAGGCCCCTCGACGGCCGACCAGGGCAAGGGCGCGCAGACGGGAGAGGGTGAGAAGGAAGAAACGACGGTAAACTTTACGTTGCCGTCGGATTTCATGGTTGACAATGTCCTGGACGGGACGAGCTTGTTCCCCCACTTGGATAAGTTTCAGCTCCCCTCTTTCAGGGAGCGCTTTAACGGGGTCTCTATGGAGAGCGCGGGGTCTTATGTCGTCGGTCTGGCGTTTATGGTAAGTCTATCTTTCAAGACTTTGTTTTTCGTTTGTCGTTGTCGTTGTCGTGTATTTTACTAACGAGTTTTTATATGTTTCAGACGTTTCAGTCTTCTTTGGCCTTGCATGCCGAGACGACGAAGATTGAAGGTCTAGTGTCTTCGGCCCTCAAGAGGAAGGACGCGACACTAGCGAGGGAGAAGTCTGCTTTGGCGCGTGTCGAGGACATGTCGGTACGGCTCGACGATGCTCTGGACGAGCTAGAAGCCGTCGTACGTGCGAGGGACGACGTAAACTTTCGTTTGAAGCAATCCTGCTCTATGATCGCCGACCAGAGAGAGGAGCTGGACAGGAGGCAGGCTTCCTTGGACATGAAAGAGAAAGCGGTCGAGGAATCCAAGTCCAAGGCGGCGGATTTAGAGAAGGAGGTGAGGGAGCTAAAGGAAGAAGTTGCGTCGACCTTTGCTCTCGCTCGCTTAACAGCTCGGGCAGCGATCATGCGACAGCATCTGTCGAGGACCTGTGAGGGTCGCCCCAAAACTCTTGCACATACATACTTCTTGATACATATGCGGGATCGAGACCGTCCACATGAGCTGCTTATACTGCGCGATGTGCTCCGTCGAATCAGTCACCCCCGAATACTTGGGTGTGAAAGCGGGGATGTTGTACTTCTTCGGGACGTCGACTGTCGCGATCGCATCGACGAAGGGCGACGCCGGAAATCCCGAGTGAGGCTCGACGTCGACAGGCACGGCTGCCCCAGGTAGCTTAGCGAGCAAGGACAGGACACACTCATTTTGATCTTCTAACATCTTCAATCGCTGAGCGACGGGGTCGTTAGGATCGAAATTCGCACCTGCAGGAGGGTTAACTCTCGAACTAGTGCCATTTCCGTACGACAAGCCATTGGCGTCCCCGTTGAAAGGGACGTAATATGGCTGTGATCCATTCTGAAATGGCTGAGATCCATTCTGCATGGGTGGCGGCCTTATATACTGAGGAAGAACCGTCCCGAACTGGGGATTTAGGTTGAACGTCCCCGGCTGTTGGTTATGCATGAATGGACCTGGCTGTTGATTCTGCATGAATGGACCTGGTCCTGGATTACGGACGAACAGAACCGAACCAGAGTTATGGACGAATGGAGCGAATCCTGGATTCTGACCGAACGATCCTTGACTTGGATTCTGGACGAATGGTCTTGGACCATTCTGCGGTCCGAAGGGATTCCTTAGCCGTGCGATTTCCTCCGCTGCTCTCCGACTCTGCTCAGCCATGGCATTGATTTGATTCCGCGCAACTTCTAATTCCTGATACATCTGGGCAATGACATGCTCTTGATTCCCAGGGGCTGCCATTTTCCTGAAACAGAAAATAGAAGAAACTACAAGAAACCGTTAGTAGGACACACATTTGTCGAAGATTTTCTCTAGATGAGGTCCCACGGATGGCGCCAAACTGTT
Organism: Saussurea involucrata; assembly: GCA_033807775.1. NCBI lineage: Eukaryota > Viridiplantae > Streptophyta > Magnoliopsida > Asterales > Asteraceae > Saussurea > Saussurea involucrata. The sequence continues at coordinate 157,589,666 of CM066322.1, read as the reverse complement.
AATGCCAAAAATCGTCCAAAAGGATAACTTAAGGTTGATTGTGGAATTTAACAACTAAAGAAAAGAATATTTTGACAAAGCGTGCGACAAGGATAAAAATGTAAATGAGACAAAGAATTTGGTGACGTGGGAAAAACCTCAACGAGGAAAAAACCCGCAGACGACTGTGGAAGTCGTCGCTGCACTATGGTCGCCAAACAGGGGCGATGTCCTTATGTTTTGGGTGTCGATCGTACAGAGATTACAATACAGATAAAAGGAAATACTTTAAATAGAATGTAACAAGTGTTTCGAATGTAAAAACGAGTGCGTCGTGTGTATAAACTGTAGGTCGTGTGTAAAAACTATGCGTCGAGCGTAGGAGTCGTGTTTCAAGAGTGAATTTGTTGAGAGAGATTTCTTTGCTTCGAGTGTTCTTCGGAAAGCCGATGTCCGCAAATGAGATTGTGATCTTCGTATTTATAGTCTTCGTAGCTTTAATTGACCATCATGATTGTAGGAGTAACGGTCGCAACGGTCACTGCTGTTAATGCTTGTAACTGCTTCTGTCGGTTACGTCCGTTGGCCATAAATGATATTGACCCTGCATTGAATGACAAAAACATAACAGAAATATTATATGTTAGTCGGTCGAGGTCGAGGTCGAGGGGTATGTCACGACGGTCGTCGAGAGCAACTTTCGACCTTAACTCTGGTCAAAAAGATAAAGTGTTCATGCTTTTGACTTTATTGTGAGTAAATGTTCGTAGTGTTTGGGTCGTGGTCGAGACTGGTGAATTTTTTGCCCAAACAATGATTGCGAGTTCAAAGTGACGATCCAAGGATGACTTTGTGTTATGGTGGCGAATCGAGTGGGTAGCCTTTGGATGGGGATCAGTGTTGTTAGAGAATTAAACGGGTAAATGAAGCCCTTAATTTAGACGCGTTTTAAAACCATGAGTCCAGGTGTGATCAAAGCGGACAATATTTGGGATAATTGGTATGGGATGTTACAGATGCTATAGGCAAGCATTTGATACTGGGAGCATTGGTATGGTTGATCGGGTGTGCATAGCTTCCAATGTACCGACATAAGAAAGTTGTGGCTAGCCGAAGGACGATTTCGAAGGATATCGCACGCATATGATTCGATCGGACATGTTTGAATTATTGAATGGAACTAAGTTGTTAGATTGAAAACATGAGTCGTTGAATCTCAAGTCGGGGGACATGTCTCAAGAGGAAAGTGAAGTTGAACCACATCTTATTGGATCAATGAAGTTATGGAGAATTCATAGTATGTTTCACTTCTCTATTTTAGAGAGTGTTGGTTGGAAATCGGTATGACGTTACCTTTACAAACAATGTGAATGGATAAGAAGTTGGATTTTGGCGAGGGGTTGGAAAACGATCATTCGGCCGAAAAGTCGAGAAGTTGAGATATAAAGAAGTTGGTCTTGTAGAGGTACAATTGGAACTCTTTATGAGTTGTTAGACTATGTAAGATTTGGAGTCAGAAGCAAATTCCAAATACCCGCAATTGTCCGGCAATGGAATTCCGAGGACGAAATTCTTTTGAGGGGGATGTATTGTAACACCTCATGTCCATAAAATGATTAAAGTTTGAATCTTTTGGAAATTGTGGGGCAAAAGTGTGAAGTGAAGAATTGTTTAGTGGCAAAATCTGGAAAATAAAAAGGGTAAAAACCCTAAAGCTTTCTTCATTTGCTCTTGTGAACGATTTGTGGAGGCTAGCGAGGAACAAGAGGGAAAAAATTGGTCTTCTTCATAAAAACCTTGGTGCAAGAGGTGGATTCTAGGGATTACACTTCATCTTCTTCAAGGTAAGCTAATCCTTTTCATCTTATGCTTATGGAAATGAGCCCATGGTTTGGATGGGAAATATCTAACCCATTTGGGTTTTGTGAGAGGTGAATTGGGAGGAACCAAGAGCTTCAATTGGAAGTATGGTGGAAAAAATGCATCAAGTGATCTAAATCTTCATCATCTTCAAGGTATGACTTCTATACCTTCTTCTTACATGCTTGGTTGGGTTGATTTGTAGCTTGGGGTTTTGTAAACCATGAGATTTTGAGTTATAATCAATGGAATAAGGAGCAACTGATTTTGGGATTGATTTCCATATGAGTTTTTATCAAATCATTAAGAAACCTCATCTTTTTGCTTGGTAATCTCCATTCTTGCCATTGAAGGAGTTTTTGAGTTTTTGGGTTTGAAAGGATGAATCAATGGATTGTATTTGTTTGAGTAAATCCATTTTGGATGTTTGTTTTTGATTCCTAAAGGTTTGGTTAGTTAAAACTATCAATTTTGGAAGTTTACAAGCACTTGGGATCGATTTGGGGGTTTTTGAAGTGAAATTTCGGGCTTAATTTCAAAGTGCAAAATTAGAAGTCTGAACCAGGGAGTTGCACGGCCTGGCTCGCGGCCTGAGGCCACGGGCCAGGTGGCGCAAGTATCTGATGTGTGAGGATTACTCGTTTTACTTCATTTTTCGTTCGGGGTTGGATCGAGGCATCGTTGGGGTTCACCTTAGGGGTTTAGGCAAGATCATTTGGAGTATAATTAGATGGTTTGACACCATTTTTATGGCGTCCAATTCTGGTGTTCGGTTTGAACTAAAGTGGGTTTCGGAGCGTGTGTCGATTTGCTAAAGCTAAGGTGAATTCCTTTAACTCTTTTGGTGCAAATGAAATGTTTTGCTAAAGTTTTTCATAACTGATTATGGTATGAAGCATGATGGCATGATTAATCATTTTGAAAATCTCTATTATACATGACGTGGAAATGTTTTTAATGCATGCAAGTTGTTTATTCGTTATATCCTACGCAAGTTTTAAATGCATGATCTTGTGAGTTGTTGCTATGTGTGGAGTCGGATTGCACAGTGGTGTGTTGGACCATGGATTATTGAGAATCCTTGGTGAATGGTTTAGACCGTGTGCCTCGAATCCGTTTCGTGTGCACACGGATACGACGTCTACTGGGGGTCGTGGGGATCTACTGTGGGGGCCCCGAGTGTTGACATCACATGAGGTGATGGGCGTGGAGACCACTGTGTTATACCCTTGCTTGGATTCGAGTCTTTGAAACGTATTACTTTCCTTTGTGAAATGATCTTGTATTTTAAAACTGCTTGTGTGAAATCGTTTTTCAAGGGGGAATTCACTAGACCTCATGGTCTAACCCTCGTTTTCAAAATAAAACAATTTTCAGGTTAGATTCTTGTTTGGGGTCTCATCTGGTGATGATGGTTAAAGATGTGGCGTTGTAGAAGAGGTTTAGTCAAGTGGCGACTTGTAGATTACCGTCGGGCTTCCTGTAGCATCTCAGTTGTGAAGGTGTTATCCGCTGCGAACTTAGAGTAGAATTAATGTTAATTGTATACTTTGGGACCATTTTTTGTTGTAATCCTTGTAATTATGTTTTATGGATTTTGGGTCGTTACATATGTGTCAATCAAATTATGTGCACATATTGTTTTCCGAAGTTTTGAGAAAAACACGCTGATGTGTGCGAGCACGGTAAAAAAGGATTTTATTTACTTGTCATTATATGACTGAATGGGAAGTTTTGAAATTTGATTTAATGAATTTCTACTTTGAAAATTTGGTAATGACTACCTGGCATGTGCTATACTATTTCAGAGTGATTACTAAGAAAGTGTTACAGACCGGCATGCAAAATTTTGATTTGAGATTCCTTTTCGATGTTTAAACCGATATTTCCAAATGATGAAAATATCCTGTTATTCGATTTAAAACTGGGAGATGGCCCAAATCATGTCGTGTTTTAACCAAGGTGTTTATATGAATTGCTTCGTTTCTCTACGAACAAACTGACATATGCGAAGTTGCTAATGAATTTCAGTTCATGTCGTTTTATGGTTAAAAAGAGAATTTTGGGAATTGATGTCGTGTAAATCCTTCTTTTGAAGTTTGTACAAACAGGCTGTTGAACGCTATTTTAATGTAGGAAATTAGTTTGCGTGTTTAGCACAACTAAATCCGTGATGGGACCCAAGCGGTTCATTTTAAAAGTTGTCGAGTACGTTTTTACGTTTCGTTAGTAAACTGATTTGCGATGAAATAGTTTTCAAAAATGATTTTTCATACGTGGGACGAGTGTGTCCATGTGTGTGCATCTACCGGCTAGGTAGTGGTAAGTTTTTGTACGTATGTTATGTTAGTATAAAAACCTTCGTGTTGAAAAATCTAGTAAAAACTTTATTAGCATATTTGTTGAGTCTGTCACTTGAAAACCTTGAACTCTTTAGGCTTGGTGAGGTTGAGCAACCCCAGTTAGGGGTGAGGGCGTGTAGAACCTTTCAATGAAAGATTGGGTTTTTGACGCGTGTTATTACCGTGAGCCGTATGATGTCGTTTGCGGGGTCGAATTATTTCTTGTGGGCAATTTAAATGTGGGACTTGCGGTGTCTCCTGTTAGTGCTTATGGTAACCGTTTACGTCGGCAACCTTGTTGCGGGTTGTCGGTTTTGTATGAAGGTCGTGTAGGACCCTTTAGACCGTGGGGATGACCATGGATTGGTGGGGAAGTTTGAGGAATGCAGGCTGTGTGTGGAGCTCTGTGATGGGTCGAGTTTTGGGTGGTGTGACTAGGTGTCAACTGTTGGATTTCGAGGCCAAGAACCCCTAGTGTGATTGGAAGGTGTAGTCCAAATTTTAATAATTGTGGGATCGGTTGTGATGATCCTAAGAGGTTCGATTGTGATAAATAGTTTTAGCGGGATGACCCTCCTCATGTGGTACAAGAATCTGTCGATTGGATGATTGGTAACTAGACGTGTTTTCGGAGTGGTGTAATTGATGGGTCAGTGACGACCGTCGGTGTGGGAGTCTAATGGGACTCGTTAGAAGTAAGTGCCAGTTCAGCAGCGGGAACCTTAGATTTAGAGGTTCATTGGTTTCAGATGTGAACAAACCTTGGGCTAATTGGAGAAATTTAAGAGTGCGTGGACACGGATTGATTTAGAGTCGGGATCTGTCATCGGGGAAGTGTGGAACACCTAAGGTTGGTAGACAACCGAAGTAGTTGGTTGGGAGTTAATCCAGTAGATGGAGCGTTCACCCGGACATAAGTACAATGTGCCTGAGAGGACATTGTTGTTAAGGGTTGCTTGAGGTTTGTCATAGCAGTCTGCGTGGGGGAAATTGGATTCCAATTGGAAGCTATTGGAACATGGTCGGTGTTAAGTTGGTTAACCTTTGGTTGTAAAGGATCTAGATTTCAAGGACGAAATCATTCTAAGGTTGGGAGGATTGTAACACCCCGAAAAATTGGAAATCCAAGTTTGGAGTGCGGACGTCCGCATGGGCGCAAGGCCGGAAGTCCGCGGGTCGTCCGCGGAAGCAACAGAGGATTTGGGGGTGTCGGTCAGGTCGAGGTCGGACGTCTGCATGCAGTCTGATGAGATATTTTGTTTGCTTTAAGACTTTTCTCTCTTTCTTCCCTCACTTCATTTCAACACCCAAATCAGTTTTCCTCTCTCTCTCTCTCTCTCTCTCTCTCTAAACCGATTCTCTCCCAAGAAAAACCCTAAATCCTTCCTTCTCTTCTTTATCTTCTCCACTCAAATCAAACCCATTTCCACCATTATTTAAGGTATGGAAGCTTGAAGGTTTTGTGGAGACTAGGAGCTTTTATTTGGAGGATTCAAGTGGTGAAGGTAATATCTCTCTACCCAAAAGCTAGGGTTTTGTTGTTTTCACCTTCTATTCCATTTTGGGCTTTATTGGTGTGATTTTGGTGATGATTGGTTAAGGAAACCTTATTTTCTTCATCTTTGAGAACTAGGGTTTTGGTATAAGTTGGATTTTTGATGTAAAAGTTTGGGGAATGATTCTACATGGTTAGATCTGGATATTTATGGTTGGAAACTTATGGATCTATGTTTTGGAAAATTTGGACTTGAAGATTCATGTTTCTTCAAAGGAACTTACGTTTGGGAAATCTAGATTTAGCCTAATCTAGCAAGGTGAGTTCAAGTTGATTTGTGAAAACGTTGTACATGCCAAAATGTTTATTTTAAAGTATTTATGTGCTTTATATAAAATTATCACTTGTTGAGTTAATTGTGGGGTTTGATTAATTAAAGTGTTGAGCTTTACAAAATCTTGTAAAACACCCACATTTGAGGATTTTAAGTGATTGATAAATAAATCACGAATGGAAGCGTTTTGTTAACTATTGCATAAGTGAAGACTGTTTGGTCAAAATATGCTTTTAGTGTTTGTTGAGATTATGCAATAATTATGTTATGTTACGTTTTGAAAATGTGAACGTGAGAGTTGGAGATTATGGTCAATCTCGACCTTATTAATATTTTGAGAGTTGTAAACCTTTTATTTTGGGCCGAAGGCCAATTGAGAATTTAAAAGGCCAAGATTTTGGGTAACGATGTATTTTGGTTTACGTAAACGTGTGATCAGCACGCATTTAGCCAAACGTTTATTTTGCCTTTAAGGGCTTGATTTATACTCAAATGATTCTTTTGAGTGTTTGCCGGTTTTAGTAGCTCGAGGTGGAGCCTTGGATGTGTTATGCGCTTAAATTGCGTTTTATTTGATTGAGTGCTTGGTCTTAAATGTGAAGACCGTTCGATGATTTTGTATTCTTAGTACCTTTGGGTCTAATGAACTATGGCGAGTTATATGCATTGTTGAGTTATAAAAGATTTGCGTATACGTACACACACACATACATATAGATGCATATATGATTTGACTTCATTGGGAAAGTGGCAATGAAGGGGTTGTGAGATTATCATGCCTCGGAGCATGTGTTTGCATGATGTGGGTTAGATGCACTTCATTTACATAAGTTGATTTTGATAAACGATCATTAGATCTTTTGAGCTGATGGCTCGGTTTTGGACTCTGTTGGGTCTTGAGGGCATTTGCCCGGTTTTGATAAGCTCGACGTGGGCTTGGGATATGAATTGCATGAATTGCATTGTATTTGAGAATTACATGATTTGAATGCATTGGTTATTCTTTTGGGGTCATGTATAAATTTCTAGATTAAAGTAAGCTTGTTTTGGATGGTGGGATTCCAAGGTAAAGATCCGGTCGGGTCGAGCTTGGTGGTTTTAGGCTAGAGATCCAGTTTGGGTTGATGCCTCAATAGACTAGAGATCCGGTTTGGGTTGATGTCTCCGTGGACTAAAGATCCGGTTTGGGTTGATGTCACAATAGACTAGAGATCCGGTTTGGGATTGATGTCTCCGTGGACTAAAGATCCGGTTTGGATTGATGTCACAATAGACTAAAGATCCGGTTTGGATTGATGTCTAAAATTGACTAGAGACCGGGATATGGTTGATGTCATATGTTTTCCCATCCATGAAACAAGCTAGTATTTATTATTTGTGGTCTAACATGATTTCGCCACGTTCGATGAAATCGGGTCTCCCCCATCACCGAAGGGTGTTGTTTTTGGGTATTTAGTTTATCCGCGTTGTCGGCGTCGTATTATATGCGTATGGATTGTTTTTCCATGATTGATGAACGGTATTTTATGCCTCATCCTTGTTTGGATGTTTTCCACTTTTGGAGTATTATTCGCATTAATGATTATTTGGGAATTAATTATTTATTTACTTCTTGAGTGAGTTTGGATTTGAGTCCATTGCTGAGAAATTATTTTCATTGGAAGCTTTCCTCACGGAAATTGTGTGCGTTTGGAAATTGGGTTGTCGGTGTATTTTATACAGACCTCTTTTTGGAAATCATAATTTAAGTTGAACCTTTTGGTCTATCAAATTATTTGCTCATGATGTAAACTCTTGAACTCACTAGGCGTTAGCCTAACCTTTTTATTTGTCGGCATGTGCAACAGGTTCAGGTTGGGAATAACTTTAGCTGCACTGTGAAGTGATGAGTGCTAGTAGAGTGCACGAGAAGTGATTTTGCTTAGTGAAGTCTTCCGCACTTATTTGGGATTAACAACTTGCGTTTGTGTGAAGTAACGCCCGCCTTGAGTTATTAATTGTGGAAATTGTGATGTTTAAACTTTAAGGTATTTTCAAGGATGGTTTGTAGAAAGGATTCTATTCTCTTTTTATTATTTATTGTGGTATTTGTTAGTTGCTCTTTCCAAATTTTGAGGGTGTTACGTGCATTTGGTAATCTCGTTGGACGATAATTAAAGGGCCATCACGATTGTGGTATACGGAAGAGTTAAGGGATATTATGCATACATGTATAATTTTACATAATATGATTATTGAAGATGAAGGTGACATGTTGATCAATTGGATCGATGACGAGGTAGATAATTCGACACAAATATTTCAAGGTTCACCCATGAATTTCAAGAATATCTTCAAAGAAATTCAGAGATGCTCTCAAATGAAGGTCATCATCAACTCCGCTCTAGCTTGATTAAACATATTTGGTCGAATCGATATTACGAGTGATATATATTACAATATATTATTTACTTGTACTTTTTTAAGATTAATATTTGTCTAATATTCCACTTTTTTAATTGTAGTATAAAATTATATTAATATTTTAATTGTTTTTCAAAAATGTTAACAAAATATATAATTGACAAATTATAATTAATATAAAGTGAAAACTAATAAATTATATTTGATTATATGTATTAATTTTATATAACAATCTATAATTAAAATTATATATTATAAATAGAAAAAGGAAAATGATGTTTATGTTAAAACAGTACCAAAGTGTTTGCGGGAATGCTACGCTTTGGTTACCGGTGAACGCTTCCAAAGGCGACCAACTTTCAATACTAGTTGTTACCTTACGCTGCCATTTTTATAACCGGATTGTTTGTTTGCGAAGGTCGAAGGACTGAAAAATGAGGTTTTTGGTGTTATTGGACAGAATTAGGTTTTCCCATGCCTCATTTTCCATAATATGATTATAAGCTGCAGAACGCTTGAAGTTGGAATTTGAGCATTGAATTTGGAACACATGCCAAACTACGCTCCTAGGCTCCCTTCTTCGAGGTTGATTCCCCCATATCAAATGGCAAGGAGCCAAAAGCGAAGATGGCAGCGGGGGAATCTGATGGCTAGGCGAATGGGGGGTTGAATACTCTGAGTCAACAGGGTTGGTTGGAAAGCCTCAGAAGAGTCGTGATAAAGAACAACCTCAGAATAAGGAGCCCAAAGGGAAATCAAAGCAGGATATGGATCAAATCTTCCTCCCCCAAAATGTACCAAACTCAACATAGATGGATCAACTGCTATGGGAGAGAGTGCAGGTGGTGGTATCCTAAGAAAGAGTTAAGGTCAAATTTTTTTTTTCCTTCTCTTCATTCTATCACAATGGTACTAACATGATGGCTAAGACTAGAGCTCTCAGAGATGGGTTCAAACTATGTTCTGATAAGGGCATCCAAGTGAATGACATCAAATCTGATTCCAAAGTTATGGTGGACTCCATCCTTGTCTTATATCCACCCCTTGACATGTGCTTTACTTGATCAAAGGATGCAATAGCTTATTGTCTGGCATGATGGTTTCTCACATCTATAGACAAGGCAACTCAATTGACAATTGCAGACAGACTGGCTTTCCTTGTGGAATTTTATGGAGTTTCTTACCTTGTTGAGGTGAAAGTGATTTGGCAGAAAAATATGGCAAATGAAGTTCTTAAAGATTATACACTATGGATGCTCTAAAATTTAGAATATTTAGAATCTCTTCCAAAATTGTCTTTTCTTAATCTTTTAATCAATTCAAATCCGAAATTCCCTCCAACCGTTGATAAAAAAAGGACTGCCTAGATTGGTTTGTAAGGTTTGTAACTTTCAGATGGTTTGCAAATGATTACCCCTATATATATAGTCAGGTTCAAACGCGTACGATACCTCTTTAAGAAAATAAGAAAATGGTCGAATCATGTGTGATTTTACACTAATATTACATACAAAATCACATTTGATTCACACAACTTTGCCCCGCGACCTGAACTCTTGAAGACGTCGCTAAAATCCCCCACACACCTTTTTGCAACAATTAATGTATGATTTTATTACGTGATTAACACTAAGGGGGTGTTTGGGATTGCTTATGTAAAACAACTTATGTTTATTTTTAAAAGTGTTTATCAACTTATGCCATGATAAAAAGGAGTTGAGGGTAAAAATATAATTTGGACAAATAAGTTATAAGCAGTTTCAAACAAGTTAGAATGGATTAACTTATCAAAAACAACTTATTTATGGTGGGAAAAAGTCATAAACATTTTTCTTTTGTTCCAATCCAAACACTAAAAATAGCTTATTTGCAGCGAGGAAAAACAATAAGCAAATAATTCAAAAAATAAGCAATCCCAAACACCCCCTAAATCGACAAAAACAAAAAGTAAAACGAAACATTAAAACTAAGATTTGGGTTCATAATTCATTCACCAGTGAAACAAACAATTTCAAATTTTCAATCCTATGATTAAAAGCATGACGCAAGTCAATTACATCTGAGAGCATCACCAATGGTGGAGTTCTTGACACTTTGGCAATGAGGTGGAGAGGTACATGCAAAAGTGAGTGCATTGGGAGGAACCAGTTTCTCCACCACGTGGAGAACCGCTCCATACTTGTGCATTGGGTCCCACTCTCTTCAATACATATCTTTTCCATTCTATCTTTCTTTTCTAATACAATTATTTATCTAATGTTTGTATTTTATTAAAATGTGATTTAAAGTAAAATAATTAGGTGCTCTATTTTACAAATAATTATATTTTATATTTATTTTTCTTATCAAATTTAATTAGTTTAATTCATTAAAAAATAAAAAATTATAATTTACTATAATTCTATTTTTTTAACGTATTGTAACTTTTAATTATTGTGAGTTATTATTTTAATCATTAATTATTGTCTTTTAATTATAATTAAAGTTTAGTTATTGTTTTTTATTAAATTAATCATAAACCGGTCTATGATTGTAATCGAAAATGATAGGTTTATAAAATGAGTAGGAAACAGAAAACTGATAAATGCTCTTACGTCGTCATGGTGCGCTATAACAATAAACAGGCCGTGCTAATTGATCCAACAGATTTGGGGTCTTCGGTTCATAAACAGATGATCGATTGGTGGTGGATAAATTGTTGGAGAAATATGAACATCATACAGAATGAAAATACACCACCAAATTCATCGGAACTCCTACCAAACACACCACAGATCCAACGCCGAATGCTGAGGTTATTATTGACTGCCTCCCATACCCCAAGAGAGCCGATAATTAAGGGGTCACAAGTAATGTCAGCGGATTTTAACATTCGTGGATACAATCATATCTCTTCAATTCCTCGATTACTTCCACTAACCTTCAATGCCGATGTTCTGAATCCCGATTATGAACACAAGCCATCATCATAATCTATTACGCACCTCACAATTCTTCAACATTTCGATCTTGTGTACTTAGGGTTCCAAGCCGCGTCGATTTTCCACCTTAATGGATCCTCTCAAAAGGGTCTCTATCTGTTGCAGATTTTCTGTCATTGCTCTTCATGATTCGTTTCGTTTTTGTTATTGTTATTGTTATTGATTAAACACAGAAATTGGATTCATATACTTGACCATTGCAATTTCATGGACACATATCTTTGGACTTTTTCGTTTCTGATTTCTATATGATACTACAACACAAATCCATATTATACATATTTGCTTCATCAAAGTCTCTCTCTCTCTCTCTCTCTATATATATATATATATATACATATACATATTTGATTGTTAATTGAACCAGCTATTGTTTGCCTTGATTGATTTATCCCTTTTTATGGCTGCAATATATCTGCAGATTTGGTTCATTTGCTATGACTAATCCCATGTACATGAATTTGATGTTTGCTTGTGTGGCTTTAGCCATTATATTTGCTTAAGAGTTGGTCCAATTTATATCTTCTGAAAGTCATTTAGGATGCAAAGATCCTACTTCTTATATCAACCCCATTTGTGATAACAAAATGATGTTTTTAAAACTCTTATTATTATTATTATTATTATTATTATTATTATTATTATTATTATTATTATTATTATTATTATTATTATTATTATTATTATTTTTCCTTCAAGAAGTGTTATACATGTCAGGTTCATGGGAAAACCTAAAAAAAAGAAGAGAAAACTGAGGAACACCTTGGTAGCCCTTCATCTGAACTGTATGCACTTGTGCATACAAATAATTTGTAACATGCACACGTGCATATGCACAAGTGCATAAAAACCAAAAAACAACTTAATTTACGTGTATGCACAAGTGCATACCGCCCAAAGGGTGTTTCTCAATTTTCCATTTTTTGAGGGTTCCCCTTAACCTCCCTCTATATATAATCACAAACTTCTTGTGTGATTAGTGTGGATATATGCTTGGGTTTAATGTATTTAGAGATTCTGTTTACAAAGTATATAGCATGTGATCTTTGTCATTGTTGAAAAATATGCCTCCTTTTCTTATGTGATTGCTCTTTTTTCCGAAATAGATTATGCTCGAAGCTAGTGTGGTTAAACATGTAAACTAAATAAGATTCTTTTTCTTATGTGATTATTTTTATCGGTATATAAATCTCTTTAGTAAACAACCATTTTCAATCACCGCTTACCCAGACCGCACTCTTACCCGTTTAGTGCTTACCCAATTTGTGTTGGTAAACGACCCCTTAGCTAAATCTTTCTTTTACTACAATTATATTTCTTTTTAGAGCGGTTGACCATGATGAAATACTCGTTTAATTTTGTTGTTTACTCAGCTGGAAGCCGAGTTCTTCACGGAGTATGGAGAAGCAAGTAGATACCAAGTTCTAGAAGTTATTGGTAAAGGGAGTTATGGTGTTGTAGGATCTGCTAATGATACGCTCACGGGCGAAAGGGTTGCCATTAAGAAGATCAATGATGTTTTCGATCATGTTTCTGATGCCACGAGAATTCTTAGAGAAATCAAGCTTCTTCGATTGCTGAGGCATCCGGATATTGTAGAAATTAGGCATATTATGCTTCCTCCTTCTAGAAGAGAGTTTAGGGACATTTATGTAGTTTTTGAATTGATGGAGTCTGATCTTCATCAGGTTATTAGGGCAAATGATGATCTCACGCCCGAACATTATCAGTTTTTCTTGTACCAACTTCTTCGAGGATTGAAGTATATTCACTCAGGTACCTAGGACGTTTCTACCAATTCCATCCATTCATATATATATATATATATATATATATATATATATATATATATATAGACACACACACATAGACCCAGGTTCGCCCGAAAACCCCAAAAAATGGAAAATTAAGGAACACCCTAATGACCCTTCATTTGTCCGGTGCATAAAAGTAATTGAAAATGTTTACGGGTTTCCATGCACATGTGCATACTGGACAAATTACTTTTATGTACATGTGCATGCTGGACAAATGAATGGTTACTAGGGAAATACTCAGTTACCATTTTTTATGGTTTTCCCTAAACCCAATCTTATATATATATATATATATATATATAAATATGATTATGATATTGATATAATTTTTGCAGCAAATGTGTTTCATCGAGATTTAAAGCCCAAAAACATTCTTGCTAATGCTGACTGTAAATTGAAGATTTGTGACTTTGGTCTTGCACGGGTGTCATTTAACGACGCACCATCAGCAATATTCTGGACGGTATGTCTTCATCGTGTATATACTTATGAAACCAATTTTTATAGTTACATTACATATCTCTTGGATTAATTAATGCAGGATTATGTTGCAACTCGGTGGTATCGTGCTCCTGAACTCTGTGGCTCCTTTTTCTCCAAAGTATGATGTCTGCAATTTGTGTTTCAGTTTATTTTGCTTTTCTTTTGCACCTTTTTCATAAAAGCATTATATTTTTTATAACATTTATTAATGGCAATTGGTATATTGCAGTATACTCCTGCCATTGATATATGGAGCATTGGATGCATATTTGCAGAGATGCTTACAGGGAAACCTGTGTTTCCCGGAAAGAATGTGGTACATCAGTTGGATCTCATGACTGATTTGCTTGGCACACCTCCTCCTGAGTCTATTGCAAGGGTTAGTTCTTTTATTTCTTATATATATATAGGGAAAAGTTCAATTGTGAGCCAAGTTTTTGCCTGCTGTGAACCGGGGACAAAGGAGAGAGCGACACGTGTCCCAGGGTGTCCACATTCAGTATGAATAACGAAGGTGAACGTTCATGCACTATTCATGATGAATAATACAACCCTGAAGATGAATAATACAACATTCATATGAATAATACACAAATTCATGATCCATGTATTATTCATTGTGAATGTTGTATTATTCATCCAGAATGATACATTATTCATGATGAATAATACATGAGCGACCCGTGAAGGTCTAGACACGTGGCACACTCTCGTTTGTCCTCGTGTTCGCAATCGAAACTTGGTTTTCATTTGAACCCGTCCCTGTATATATAGGCAAGGTTCAGGGGAAAACCGCAAGAAAATGAGAAACTGAGAAACACCCTGGTAACTGTTCATCTAGATAGTATGCACATATGCATGGAAGTAATTTGTAGCATGCACACGTGCATAAAAACCAAAAAACAGCTTCAATTACTTCTATGCACATGTGCATACCGTCCAAATGAACTGTTACCAGGGTGTTCCTCAGTTTTTCATTTTTTTGCCTGATCCTCCCTCTATATATATGTATGTATGTATAAATGTCATGGGTCAATAATGGTTTGACCATTGGTTGATTAGCTTTTTTGGGTCAGTGAACGGTTTCGGTTTTAAAACATTACATATAAGTGAGGAGGTGCGAATGAAATTGAAGCATGGTTCAAAACTGGTTTTACTTGAAAATAAAAGTTCGTCTGAAAATATGCAGATTCGCAATGAAAAGGCAAGAAGGTATCTTAATAGTATGCGGAAAAAACAGCCAGTTCCTTTCACACACAAATTTCCAAACGTAGATCCTTTGGCTCTTCGCCTACTTGAACGCCTACTTGCATTTGATCCCAAAGATCGACCTTCAGCTGAAGAGGTATGCATCACTATTGAGGTTTATGACATTTTAGACGTTCTCCGTCCCAAAATGAAAAAAAAACATAGTTTTAGAAATGTGCCACTATTTCACTTTTTAATTAACTAAATGACAATTTTACCCTTAATAATAGAGGAAGTAATGAATTTCTTCATCTCATAGTTAAGGGTAGAATTGGAAAGTAGGCGCCGACTTTTGAAAGTGACATTTTTTGGGACGGGAGGGAGTATTTGGAATCTTTTTCGGTCCGTGATGATACCCTTGCTTTTCTTTTGTAGTCACTAGCCGATCCTTACTTTAACGGCTTGTCAAATGTGGACCGTGAACCATCCACTCAGGCCATATCAAAACTTGAATTCGAGTTTGAGAGGAGGAAACTGGGAAAAGATGATGTTAGAGAGTTGATCTATCGAGAGGTCTGGCTAGCTACCTATGATCACTTAAAAATATTTGTTATAATCATGATCACGTTGATATTGATTGATTTTATAAATCGTTGTATATATATAACCAGATCTTGGAGTATCATCCTCAAATGCTTCAGGAATACTTACGTGGTGGTGAACAAACTAGCTTCTTGTACCCGAGGTCATATATACACTTTCTGTTCAGTTTAATCAATAAATTGTTGTTTATTGACTTTGTTTTTGAAAGTTAACATTTATTTTTGGATACCCGTGTTGTTATTTCTTTTTAGTGGGGTCGATCGATTTAAGCGACAATTCGCACATCTTGAGGAGGGTTATGGTAAAGGCGGAAGTAGTGGCAAGACTCCACTTCTAAGGCAACATGCCTCACTTCCTAGGCAAGTTACTCTTTTTATTAGTCTTTCGGTTTTTTCTTTCATTTTCGCTCACACTTTTGAGGGTCTTTATATTTTAGTTGCTCTACGCTCTACTACCCTTTAGGGTAGAGGACAAGTTTGCGTACATCCCACCCCTATACCCTACTTTCGAGTGGGATATACTGGGCATTCATCTAGTTTGGTTCTTAATTCCTTTTCGCTCACATTTTTGCACAAACTGGGGGTCTTCACGGAAACAACTGCTATACCCTTTTTGGATAAAGGACATATCTGCATACATCTCACTAGAATGGCCAACCAGCCCGATATTTTTTTAGGAATTATTTTTAAATGTGTTTTTAAGTATATTTTTAAATAAAAAAGTATTTCTTAGTGTATTTGATTGACCCAATTATAATAAAATGTATTTTTTTAGTATATTTGATTGACCCAATTATAATAAAAACGTATTTATTAGTGTATTTGGTTACCGAATTCTTCAAAAAATATTTTTTAAAAGTTAAAGATCAATTTAGAAACAATAAAAAAGTTTAAGTGGGACCGGTTCTCATAACCAGGCCTTAAAAAGCTTAACAGACCTTCGTATTTGGGTTGGGACCGGTTACGAGATCACTATTTGGGCCTGGCCCAGCCCGACCCGGCCCGATTTTTGGCCATCTTTGCATCTCACCCCCAAGATCTAGCTTTTAAGTGGGATATACTGGGTTCGTTTGGTTTGACAAGTGACTAGGGGATTTTTTATATATTATGTCGATCCAGGGAGCGAGTTCCTGCACCAAAGGAGGAAGGTACTTCTGAAGAAAATGAGTTGGAAAAACGAGCAGTATACGTTGCTTCGACACTGGATAGTCCCGAAGGACCAGAAAATTCAAATGCACAAAATGGAGTTAATAAGGGAAACTACAGTGCTCGTAGCTTGTTAAAGAGTGCCAGTATTAGCGCTTCCAAGTGTATAGGGGGGAAAGGAATACGAGAGGTAACTTCAATTTCTCATTATTTTATGTTAGTTTATTTTTCTTGGGTAACTATGGGTGTCTGGGTCAGTTTGCAAGCACCTCAACTAATCCCGTGGGGCCCTAAAGATAAGTCAGGAAAAATAAAATCCTCAGTGACCCTGAGAATACTCGAATATTTGTATGTTGTCGTCTATATATCTTCAATATTAAAATCAAATATTGAAATTTTTATGGGTTCAAGTATATCAAATGGGAATTCGGTCACGACCCTTTGGTTCCTTGTCATTTGTGAGTCGGTTGAAACATTATGTTGATGATTTGCGATCATATATATTGACCAGTCATGTTGACTTTTATAGGAAGAATCCGGTGATGACCAACAAGACGAGCAGTAATCTTTCGCTCCAAGGATGCGAAGACGAAGATATTGTATTTTGTTACATATTAAAATGAAAAAAGGTAAATTTCATACATAATTAATTGATCTAACTTGATATGTTTTGTTTTCTGCAAGTAATTAATTCAAAGGAAGAAACTGTATATTCTGTCTTCAATTTATGGTGATTGCTTGATGCTTAATTAATCATCAACTTTAAATGTTTTTTAATGCACAACTTCAAGAAAGATTGTGATATATGTGTTATTGGTAGATCCCAAACCTACTCTGAGGTCATTGGTTTAAGTCTCAATAAAAATGAGATGCTTGAGTTTTGTGGTATATAAACTTTATATACTTCAAAACAAATGTAGCCAAGGACCCAAAGGGTCATTGGCCCAATGGTATCTGGGATTATCCGTAGATCCCAATCTTCCTAGAGTCAAGGGTGCCGGTCCTAGCAAAGATGAGGAGTTTGATATATAAATATTATATCCTTCGAAACACAAAGTAGTTGAGGAATTGAAAAGCATGTGGTTTGGTTGGATGGGTGTATCGTGTAGAGGGCTCGAGGAGCTTCAATCGTTGTCGTCCGGGAGAAGCTATTCAGGGAGATATGTATTTGCACTCATTGTTAGTCACGGATTCACAAGAATTACAATAGATGTTATCATGCTAATTTCGGGTTTTCAGGGCGGTTCTGGTGGATGGTATACAAACCCAACCCAAAACCTACAATTCTACTTAGAAATCAGTTTTCGGGTTTTATTAATGATCGGGTATCGATTTTTTCCCCAAAAAACGGTTCGGATTAGACGGGTTCATCAGATTAATTCGGGTTTTGCTAAACCCAGTTCTGTGTACCTCGATTAATCCCACGAGACCCTAAAAATAACAATGGAAAATTCCCGGTGACTTTGAGGAGACTTAAACTAGCAACCTATAGGGAAGAACCACAACTTGTTCCATTGTGGTTGTGGGAAAGTGTAAGTGTATGCATATGTAGGGTTGGGTTCTGGTGAAGACAACCCCTTTTCATTAGAAGGTAAGTTAAGGTGAAAATACCTTTACATTGCATAACTTTTATGAACCTTAACACAATATAAGGGTAACTTCATAGTCCTTACAACAAACCTTCACCTTTTCTCATCTTCTGATGAGAATGACAGTTTCTCATATGATTTCGACTCTATATACATATACATATAGATGCATAAGACAAATGATTGTGTGAGAATATGAGTTAAGATGAGAACTGTTAGAAGGGATTTGGACATTTGATCACTTTTAATTAGTGTTAGATCTAATGGTTCAGTAAGTCCCGAAATAACCCATGAATTAGCTTAGAAGAGAATATTCAATTGATCTTCAATTATGATTTATCCAAGGGTGGAGATCTATTCCTACCCTTCTCACGATAATTACTAATCTTATCGAAAACCAACTCATACGCATAATGTGTGTGTGAAATGCGATAACGTGTTTTGAGGATGCAAACCAATATGGTCTAAACTTGAAGGTCCATTATGCAAATATTGGAAACATGGAAAGTTTACATGCATTAAAATGAGGAAACTCAAGTCAACATTTTTAAGAACTAAAAGTCAAAGTACCTATATCGGTTGAAATTGCATAATTAATTCTCCAATTAGGGTTAGAGGTGTATGGTTTGTCTTTGTTTATATCGGTTGAAATTGCATAATTAATTCTAAAATTTTTTCTTTTCTAAAAAACTCTTTTGGAGAGTAATCTAATGGAATTCCTTACTTTTTTCACACGGTATCAGAGCCAAAATATCTACCACTCCAAGGAATCAACACCCTAAAACATTATATGCCCATCTAGCTTCCGTTCCTTGTATCCTCGGTGGCTTTTTTTGTTGAGTAAACTAATGGTGTTCCACTCATTTTCACATGGTATTAGATTTAATGTCAATCACTCTAGAGGTTCGACGCTCTAGAATAATCTTTGCCCGTCTAGCACCCTCTGAACACTCTAGGATAATCTTTGCCTGTCTAACACATTCTGAAGTCTGAACACTCTGGGGCCATCTATACTCGTTTAGCCTCCATTGGAGGGTATTTGTGGGAGTCTAATATCAACTAGACTTTGACCAAAGTGCCCATGAGAATGACGGGGAGACCCGTATACATCGCACGTGACGGAACACCAAAGTGGGTCACTTACTATGTAATAAAAACACCCACGTGGATTACTCTCGTAAAACTGAGCTCAATCACTCCAGATCTATTGCTCACGAGACTAGGATGCCCCCAACTTCAACCACTCCAGGTCTATACATTGGGTCACCAAATCCACAACATCACATTAGGGATTACACCTTACTGCCCATGAGACGACGCCCGACCATCTAGGTCCACGCCTTACTTATCATGGATCCCGATGCCTATCCCGTGCTAAACACATATATGGAATTACACCTTACTGCCCATGAGACGACGCCCGACCATCTAAGTCCACGCCTTACTTATCATGGAACCCGATGCCTATTCCGTGCTACAGAGTAAACTAACGTCTCGTAAAACTGAGCTCAATCAATCCCGACCTCTTGCCCGCGAGACTAAGGGGAAACTTAAATGCCTATGGATCCATGGCTAACAAGGTCTAAAATATTACACGACCCCAAACATATAAACAAATGCATTTCAAAACATGCAATTCCCAATAACGTAAATCATGATCGAAACTCAACTTTGAGCTATCAAAATAGACAAATGTCCCCAAGACTAATAAAACCCAATACCGGGCCACAAGTTCAACTAACTCAAAAGATAGTTCATAAAAGCCATAAAACGACATTAAATATAACAACACACACCGGTTGCCAGTAAATACTTCAAATCTATGAAAACCCTCCTTTCCAAAAAGGACTCACGCCTTTACAATTTCAAAACATCTCATGATGTACTATTTGCGCATTTCCAAAATATTCAATTAATGCATTTTCATAACAAACCGACTCCGTTTACCACAAAAATCAACAACTCATTTTTATGTATGATTTATTCTTCACATTTTCCCAAAATTCCAAATACAAGTGTTTTACCATATTTACAACCATAAATATTTCAAAGGTTAAAACTCATCAAATAACCCGACATTGATACTTTTCATGTAAAACACATAATCAATTGGAAAATAACATTTTGGCATGTACAAAGTTTTCACAAAGTAACTTGAACTCACCTTGCTAGATTTAAGCTAAATCTAGAGTTCTCCAAACGTAAGCTCCTTTGAAGAAGTTTGCATCCTCAAGCCAAAACCTCCAAAAACCTAAATTCATAACTTCCAACCATGAATATTCATATTCAACCACTATAAAACTATTCCCTAAACATCTTATATTAAAATCTTCATTTTGACCAAAACCCCAATATTAACCTAACTTCTCCAAAATCATCCAAATCGAAATTGGAGAAACAAAACACTAGGAGATCATCAATGGAACATTTATAACTCTTATGAAAGTATAAAAGCTAGGAGGATGAACTCACCACTTAGGTTTTGATGAAAACCTAGAAAACCCCAAAATCTCTAAGATATCGTGGATGAAACTTTCTCTTGCATCTATAGATGAAATCAATAGCATAAAATGGGTAAGGAACGCATCAATCTCCAAGAGAAACCCCAAAATCGGTTAGGGTTTTGTGAGGGAGAAAAGGGAAAACGATTTGGGAGAGAAATGGAGGAGATTCGAGACTTACCACCACCCAACACACTTGAATCATCCAATGATCTTCCAAACTCTTTCTAGATCCTTGAAGAGCTCTCAAAATCGGAACCATAGCCACTTGAATCGCCAAAATCGGAGTTGAAATGAGAGAGATATCAAGAAATGAAGTTTGAGGGCTAAAAATCTCGTATTTATGCTCCAGGAGTCCAGGTACCCGACGGCTAAAGTGACGTGCGAGAGTGACACAAGTGTCACTTTCGCCGGGCTCAAACAGCTCTCGGTACCGAAAGTTGTTTTGGCCCTAACTTCTTCGTTATAGCTCCGTTTTCGCTCCGGAAAAAACCGTTGGACTCGTATTCGAATTCCCTATCCAACAAGACCATAAAATCTAGGATTTAACCCAAAATCCTATTTTTCATATTTTTCTTAAAAGATCGATTTTCACACTGATTCGAAATTATGCTTATCCAAAAATTACGGGTGTTACAATCCTCCCAACCTTAGGATGATTTCGTCCTCGAAATCCACATCCTTTACAACCCAAGGTTAACCGACTCAACGCCGACCATAATTTATCAGTTCCTAACTGGAATCTAAATTCCCTCCACACAGTCTATAAAGACAATTCCTCGAACGATTGCTTATCCACAAAGCCCCCTTCACATACACTGTACTTATGTCCGGAAGAACACTCCAATCACTGGAATAACTCCTAGTCCGACAACTTCGGTTGTCTCCCAACCTTAGATGTTCCATACATCTCGATTTCAGTTTCAAGCTCTAACCACTCCAAGGTTGTTCACTAACGAATCCAACATCATCCTCAGTTCCGATCATTCCTACCATTAACCGTCGATTAACTCCAACGAGTTCTAATAGACTCCAAAATCCACCTCAACATTAATCATCAACCGACAGGTTCATTAACCACACACGAAGGTTATTTCACCAAAACCGCTCGTCACAATTGAGCATCTTAAGGTTACTACTACCATTACCAATATTTCATTTAAAATTGGCTACAATCCCCCGATTACACTAACGGTTTCCGACCTCAAGCCCACAGGGTTGACACCTAATTATATCACCAAGCTTTGAACTCTAACAGGACTCCACACACGAGTTCCGCTTACCGAGTGTTTCCACGAAACTAAAGTTGTCAACAAAACGGTTATACCAACCTCAACATGCGATACCGCAAGTCTAACCCTCCAATTACCACCAACACGTTGACTTTGCTACCAATATCATCCAGCCCATAATACCAACACGCGTGGAATACCCAACCTTCCACCGTCGAAGTGCTACACGCACTTACCCTTAACTGGGTTACTTACCCTTTCCAAGGTCCTAACGAGTTCAAGGTTTTCAAGTGCGTTACTCAATAAATATGCCAATTAATCAAAACCATTCACAAAATTTCAGCGTAAAGATTTTCATATCAAATAAATCGTACGCATAGAAAACTAATATCGTTAATTCGGTAGTTACGCAAAAATGGACACGCTCGTCCCACATATGAAAATCATGATGAAAATTATTCCATTGTAGTTCCGTTTACCCACAAAACGCAAACGCGAAATAAACAATTTCTTTAAAATAAACCGCCACGGTTCTAATATGGATTGACTCATGACATGCACGTAAAGTAACTGCTCAACCTTAAACATGGTGCAACAAAAAGGTGTGCACATATTTCAAAAGAAGTCCCAAACGGCATTTGACTCCAAAATTTCCTTTCTAGCCATAAGATGGCATGGAACAAGGTTCACCAACAAAATTTTGCGCGCGTCAGTTTGTTTTACAAAACGATGAAACGGTTTCATAAATACACTTTGGTCAAAACAAAACCAATATGCTTCCATCATTTGAAGATGTCGACTAAAACATTATGGGGGAACCTCAAATTGGGGTAGGCATGCAAGCTTGTAACATCTTCCTAAAAGTTTTTCTTGAAGTGGATTAACATGCAACAAATGGTTCACGACAAAGTTTCAAAAGATGAATTTCTTTAAATCCGTTTCCAAAATTTTCTCATCCGGTCATATAATGACACATGACTAAACGTTTTTGGCAAATTTGTACACAACAATGCGTCTTTCCAAAACATACGAGGAAATAAGTGTTAATAATTTAGTGACACCAAAAAGGGGTTCAAACCTATTTTCAAATTTCAAATTTCACCAACGGTGTGCATCAATGTTCAAAACATAAGGAATTCCACGCACTATAGTTTTATACAAATAAGTTTTATAAAATCTTTACCACGAAGTACTTTCGTCAAAATTCCGCACTTGGAACATAAAACGTCAAAACGTCGTTGCTTAAAAATGTATTTGTCAAAATACTCCAAAATACACATTTCCCCCAAACCAACAGGTTTTCAATTTTCCAAAAATATTCGGCCAATCAAAATTGACCAATGTCAACGACTCATACATTTGTATTTTTCAAATATCATGTATTGTAAACCATCCGTGATCCTCACACCTCTAAAACGTGCTTTGAGCAAATGGTCTCTCGTTTAAACAAGGAGTTAATAAAACATTTTCATGCACGACTTGTTTATCAAAATGTCGAAAAACAATGGTTACCAAGATATGAATACCCCTAAGTCGATATAACACATTTACACGAAAATGATAATAAAACATTTAACTGGCCGAAAGCGCACCAAACTATTTGTTATGAAATATTACCAAAATATCCTTTCATGCATCACTTAAGCCATGTATAAGTCGACCCATACCCTGAACTAATTGTAACGTAATACTTGATCACACAAACTCTTGAAAGTAAAGTTACGCGACACTAGAGTTCCAAAACTCATCTTTTCTTAGTCGCCTTGTGGCATAAAATTAACTTTACTCAACAAAACTCGAGTGAGACCAAATGCCCAACTTAACTCGTAAAATTTTCACATAAGCAAATAGAGTATGCACATTGTAAAATTGTACCCACACGACACAAAACGTCGTACAATAAAACTCCATGAAATTCCACGAACTCAATGACTCCAAGTCAACAAAATAGCACCAAACATTGTGCTTCCAAAGTTAAATTGCATTAAGCAAAATCATGGCTAAAATGACAAAATCCAAAATCCCTTCTATGGTAATACCACATAAACAACATTGTTTAACAACTCACATTAAACAAGTTCTCCAAAATAACTTTACATAGACGTAATGGAAGATAACTTTCCGTCCAAACTCTAACATATGTGGAGGAGATCCAATGTTAAAGTTATAAGCCGTAGTCACTTGCCCAACATCTTAAACGTCATAAAATATGGATATCACTGTATCATAAAGTAATGTTGAACAATAATAAAATGGAACAAGTTCCGACGGGCTCACAACTCCCGTAATAAAATACTTTCGTGCAGGTTCAAAACCCATGATTTAAAATCTTGTGTGTGCGCTAAACATTTCCCAAAATTGTAACACAATCCATATATGGATTTGAAACACAAGAAATAATTAATGCAATTTATTTTCAAAAATAAATTTCGTGCATAATTTAGTCGGCACTCAACGTCTCAACTCATACTCCTCCAAAATCCTCCGGTCCACTATTTTCACCCGGATACTTTAACCTCTTAAGGCTAAGTCGGAAATTACCTCGATAAACCTTACGGGTTTTCCCCAATTCAAAGTCGGCTCAATAAGCCTATGGTTCTAGTCCAACCATCAATCTTGATCCGAAACGGTCTGCTTAAAGCAAGTATCATGCTTATCGTCACTTCAAGTGACTAATACTAGAATCGTCCATCTATTCCAACGACTACTAGTTTAGAACCTTCTTCACTACCCCAACGATCATCACATTAAAGTAATTCAAGTACGCACATGTACTAGTAGGTTCACCATGACACTGGCCAGGTGTCACTATGAACGCACCATACATGATTATCCTTGTTACTCTCGACGTGACTCTCGTTTCTAACAACATCCATCAACTTCAAAACATCATATCTTAAAGTGCCTAAAGGTGAATTTCACTCTCATTTACTTAAACAACGCTAGTTTGAGTCTAGGTATCCAAAATCAACATCTAAATCTCTCAAACTTATGCTCTGATACCAACTTGTAACACCCTCAAATTTGGAACGAGCAACTAAATAAAGTTTTAATAAAATAACCCAACGTAGACAAAATCATTTCTACAAATCATTCCTCAAATACCTCGGAATAAAAACATCATAAAATTCTACAAATAAATAACTTAATCGGGTGTTGCTTAACACCACACCTGATTGCTAGTCCAAACTATTGCGGAAGACTTCGCTAAACAAGTCACCTCTCGTGAATTTTACTAGCACTTGCCACTTCCCAATGTAGCTAGAGCTACCCCAACCTGAGCCTGTTGCACATGCCGACAAATAAAAAGGGTTAGGCTTATGCCTAGTGAGTTCAAGCATTTTATCATGACTATATAAAAAAACATAAATCAAATGAGTAATAGTTTAGTCATGATTTCAAAAGAGTTTACTTTAATTGCAAATCATCCATTTTCCAACTCACTCAAATATGTGAATAAGTTTAGTTTAGGCAAAACCTTCAAATACGGTTGACAAAACATACTCAACCCGTAAAACATGGAAACCATCCGTTAAATATAACTCTTTATTAAAACACAATACGAAGCGATACTAATGAGACCGTAAAAGGTAATAAAGATCAAATACCATAAACGGGAAGACCCGTATCCGTTGAAGGTGGAGGTAACACAAATACCCAAAACATCATACACGGATGAGATAAAAACCACAACTTACGTACCATGGAAAACAATCCATATAAATAGAACACGTCACCGAAAACATGAGTAGTAACAAATACCCAAAACAACACCTTTCGGTGACGGGGGAGACCCGTATACATCGCACGTGACGGAACACCAAAGTGGGTCACTTACTATGTAATAAAAACACCCACGTGGATTACTCTCGTAAAACTGAGCTCAATCACTCCAGATCTATTGCTCACGAGACTAGGATGCCCCCAACTTCAACCACTCTAGGTCTATACATTGGGTCACCAAATCCACAACATCACATTAGGGATTACACCTTACTGCCCATGAGACGACGCCCGACCATCTAGGTCCACGCCTTACTTATCATGGATCCCGATGCCTATCCCGTGCTAAACACATATATGGAATTACACCTTACTGCCCATGAGACGATGCCCGACCATCTAAGTCCACGCCTTACTTATCATGGAACCCGATGCCTATTCCGTGCTACAGAGTAAACTAACGTCTCGTAAAACTGAGCTCAATCAATCCCGACCTCTTGCTCGCGAGACTAAGGGGAAACTTAAATGCCTATGGATCCATGGCTAACAAGGTCTAAAATATTACACGACCCCAAACATATAAACAAATGCATTTCAAAACATGCAATTCCCAATAACGTAAATCATGATCGAAACTCAACTTTGAGCTATCAAAATAGACAAATGTCCCCAAGACTTAATAAAACCCAATACCGGGCCACAAGTTCAACTAACTCAAAAGATAGTTCATAAAAGCCATAAAACGACATTAAATATAACAACACACACCGGTTGCCAGTAAATACTTCAAATCTATGAAAACCCGAAATAAAACCTTGGATCGGGAAAAACCCTCCTTTCCAAAAAGGACTCACGCCTTTACAATTTTAAAACATCTCATGATGTACTATTTGCGCATTTCCAAAATATTCACATAATGCATTTTCATAACAAACCGACTCCGTTTACCACATAAATCAACAACTCATTTTTATGTATGATTTATTCATCACATTTTCCCAAAATTCCAAATACAAGTGTTTTACCATATTTACAACCATAAATATTTCAAAGGTTAAAACTCATCAAATAACTCGACATTGATACTTTTCATGTAAAACACATAATCAATTGGAAAATAACATTTTGGCATGTACAAAGTTTTCACAAAGTAACTTGAACTCGCCTTGCTAGATTTAAGCTAAATCTAGAGTTCTCCAAACGTAAGCTCCTTTGAAGAAGTTTGCATCCTCAAGCCAAAACCTCCAAAAACCTAAATTCATAACTTCCAACCATGAATATTCATATTCAACCACTTTAAAACTATTCCCTAAACATCTTATATTAAAATCTTCATTTTGATCAAAACCCCAATATTAACCTAACTTCTCCAAAATCATCCAAATCGAAATTGGAGAAACAAAACACTAGGAGATCATCAATGAAAGTATAGAAGCTAGGAGGATGAACTCACCACTTAGGTTTTGATGAAAACCTAGAAAACCCCAAAATCTCTAAGATATCGTGGATGAAACTTTCTCTTGCATCTATAGATGAAATCAATAGCATAAAATGGGTAAGGAACGCATCAATCTCCAAGAGAAACCCCAAAATCGGTTAGGGTTTTGTGAGGGAGAAAAGGGAAAACGATTTGGGAGAGAAATGGAGGAGATTCGAGACTTACCACCACCCAACACACTTGAATCATCCAATGATCTTCCAAACTCTTTCTAGATCCTTGAAGAGCTCTCAAAATCGGAACCATAGCCACTTGAATCGCCAAAATCGGAGTTGAAATGAGAGAGATATCAAGAAATGAAGTTTGAGGGCTAAAAATCTCGTATTTATGCTCCAGGAGTCCAGGTACCCGACGGCTAAAGTGACGTGCGAGAGTGACACAAGTGTCACTTTCGCCGGGCTCAAACAGCTCTCGGTACCGAAAGTTGTTTTGGCCCTAACTTCTTCGTTATAGCTCCGTTTTCGCTCCGGAAAAAACCGTTGGACTCGTATTCGAATTCCCTATCCAACAAGACCATAAAATCTAGGATTTAACCCAAAATCCTATTTTTCATATTTTTCTTAAAAGATCGATTTTCACACTGATTCGAAATTATGCTTATCCAAAAATTACGGGTGTTACAATCCTCCCAACCTTAGGATGATTTCGTCCTCGAAATCCACATCCTTTACAACCCAAGGTTAACCGACTCAACGCCGACCATAATTTATCAGTTCCTAACTGGAATCTAAATTCCCTCCACACAGTCTATAAAGACAATTCCTCGAACGATTGCTTATCCACAAAGCCCCCTTCACATACACTGTACTTATGTCCGGAAGAACACTCCAATCACTGGAATAACTCCTAGTCCGACAACTTCGGTTGTCTCCCAACCTTAGATGTTCCATACATCTCGATTTCAGTTTCAAGCTCTAACCACTCCAAGGTTGTTCACTAACGAATCCAACATCATCCTCAGTTCCGATCATTCCTACCATTAACCGTCGATTAACTCCAACGAGTTCTAATAGACTCCAAAATCCACCTCAACATTAATCATCAACCGACAGGTTCATTAACCACACACGAAGGTTATTTCACCAAAACCGCTCGTCACAATTGAGCATCTTAAGGTTACTACTACCATTACCAATATTTCATTTAAAATTGGCTACAATCCCCCGATTACACTAACGGTTTCCGACCTCAAGCCCACAGGGTTGACACCTAATTATATCACCAAGCTTTGAACTCTAACAGGACTCCACACACGAGTTCCGCTTACCGAGTGTTTCCACGAAACTAAAGTTGTCAACAAAACGGTTATACCAACCTCAACATGCGATACCGCAAGTCTAACCCTCCAATTACCACCAACACGTTGACTTTGCTACCAATATCATCCAGCCCATAATACCAACACGCGTGGAATACCCAACCTTCCACCGTCGAAGTGCTACACGCACTTACCCTTAACTGGGTTACTTACCCTTTCCAAGGTCCTAACGAGTTCAAGGTTTTCAAGTGCGTTACTCAATAAATATGCCAATTAATCAAAACCATTCACAAAATTTCAGCATAAAGATTTTCATATCAAATAAATCGTACACATAGAAAACTACTATCGTTAATTCGGTAGTTACGCAAAAATGGACACGCTCGTCCCACATATGAAAATCATGATGAAAATTATTCCATTGTAGTTTCGTTTACCCACAAAACGCAAACGCGAAATAAACAATTTCTTTAAAATAAACCGCCACGGTTCTAATATGGATTGACTCATGACATGCACGTAAAGTAACTGCTCAACCTTAAACATGGTGCAACAAAAAGGTGTGCACATATTTCAAAAGAAGTCCCAAACGGCATTTGACTCCAAAATTTCCTTTCTAGCCATAAGATGGCATGGAAAAAGGTTCACCAACAAAATTTTGCGCGCGTCAGTTTGTTTTACAAAACGATGAAACGGTTTCATAAATACACTTTGGTCAAAACAAAACCAATA
The DNA here is from genome assembly GCA_033807775.1 of Saussurea involucrata. Taxonomy (NCBI): domain Eukaryota; kingdom Viridiplantae; phylum Streptophyta; class Magnoliopsida; order Asterales; family Asteraceae; genus Saussurea; species Saussurea involucrata. Next base: position 157,560,503 of record CM066322.1, on the reverse strand, counting down.
TGCTTCCATCATTTGAAGATGTCGACTAAAACATTATGGGGGAACCTCAAATTGGGGTAGGCATGCAAGCTTGTAACATCTTCCTGGAAGTTTTTCTTGAAGTGGATTAACATGCAACAAATGGTTCACGACAAAGTTTCAAAAGATGAATTTCTTTAAATCCGTTTCCAAAATTTTCTCATCCGGTCATATAATGACACATGAGTAAAACGTTTTTGGCAAATTTGTACACAACAATGCGTCTTTCCAAAACATACGAGGAAATAAGTGTTAATAATTTAGTGACACCAAAAAGGGGTTCAAACCTATTTTCAAATTTCAAATTGCAGCAACGGTGTGCATCAATGTTCAAAACATAAGGAATTCCACGCACTATAGTTTTATACAAACAAGTTTTATAAAATCTTTACCACGAAGTACTTTCGTCAAAATTTCGCACTTGGAACATAAAACGTCAAAACGTCGTTGCTTAAAAATGTATTTGTCAAAATACTCCAAAATACACATTTCCTCCAAACCAACAGGTTTTCAATTTTCCAAAAATATTCGGCCAATCAAAATTGACCAATGTCAACGACTCATACATTTGCATTTTTCAAATATCACGTATTGTAAACCATCCGTGATCCTCACACCTCTAAAACGTGCTTTGAGCAAATGGTCTCTCGTTTAAACAAGGAGTTAATAAAACATTTTCATGCACGACTTGTTTATCAAAATGTCGAAAAACAATGGTTACCAAGATATGAATACCCCTAAGTCGATATAACACATATACACGAAAATGATAATAAAACATTTAACTGACCGAAAGCGCACCAAACTATTTGTTATGAAATATTACCAAAATATCCTTTCATGCATCACTTAAGCCATGTATAAGTCGATCCATACCCTGAACTAATTGTAACGTAATACTTGATCACACAAACTCTTGAAAGTAAAGTTACGCGACACTAGAGTTCCAAAACTCATCTTTTCTTAGTCGCCTTGTGGCATAAAATTAACTTTACTCAACAAAACTCGAGTGAGACCAAATGCCCAACTTAACTCGTAAAATTTTCACATAAGCAAATAGAGTATGCACATTGTAAAATTGTACCCACACGACACAAAACGTCGTACAATAAAACTCCATGAAATTCCACGAACTCAATGACTCCAAGTCAACAAAATAGCACCAAACATTGTGCTTCCAAAGTTAAATTGCATTAAGCAAAATCATGGCTAAAATGCCAAAATCCAAAATCCCTTCTATGGTAATACCACATAAACAACATTGTTTAACAACTCACATTAAACAAGTTCTCCAAAATAACTTTACATAGACGTAATGGAAGATAACTTTCCGTCCAAACTCTAACATATGTGGAGGAGATCCAATGTTAAAGTTATAAGCCGTAGTCACTTGCCCAACATCTTAAACGTCATAAAATATGGATATCATTGTATCATAAAGTAATGTTGAACAATAATAAAATGGAACAAGTTCCGACGGGCTCACAACTCCCGTAATAAAATACTTCCGTGCAGGTTCAAAACCCATGATTTAAAATCTTGTGTGTGTGCTAAACATTTCCCAAAATTGTAACACAATCCATATATGGATTTGAAACACAAGAAATAATTAATGCAATTTATTTTCAAAAATAAATTTCGTGCATAATTTAGTCGGCACTCAACGTCTCAACTCATACTCCTCCAAAATCCTCCGGTCCACTATTTTCACCCGGATACTTTAACCTCTTAAGGCTAAGTCGGAAATTACCTCGATAAACCTTACGGGTTTTCCCCAATTCAAAGTCGGCTCAATAAGCCTATGGTTCTAGTCCAACCATCAATCTTGATCCGAAACGGTCTGCTTAAAGCAAGTATCATGCTTATCGTCACTTCAAGTGACTAATACTAGAATCGTCCATCTATTCCAACGACTACTAGTTTAGAACCTTCTTCACTACCCCAACGATCATCACATTAAAGTAATTCAAGTACGCACATGTACTAGTAGGTTCACCATGACACTGGCCAGGTGTCACTATGAACGCACCATACATGATTATCCTTGTTACTCTCGACGTGACTCTCGTTTCTAACAACATCCATCAACTTCAAAACATCCTATCTTAAAGTGCCTAAAGGTGAATTTCACTCTCATTTACTTAAACAACGCTAGTTTGAGTCTAGGTATCCAAAATCAACATCTAAATCTCTCAAACTTATGCTCTGATACCAACTTGTAACACCCTCAAATTTGGAACGAGCAACTAAATAAAGTTTTAATAAAATAACCCAACATAGACAAAATCATTTCTACAAATCATTCCTCAAATACCTCGGAATAAAAACATCATAAAATTCTACAAATAAATAACTTAATCGGGTGTTGCTTAACACCACACCTGATTGCTAGTCCAAACTATTGCGGAAGACTTCGCTAAACAAGTCACCTCTCGTGAACTTTACTAGCACTTGCCACTTCCCAATGTAGCTAGAGCTACCCCAACCTGAGCCTGTTGCACATGCCGACAAATAAAAAGGGTTAGACTTACGCCTAGTGAGTTCAAGCATTTTATCATGACTATATAAAAAAACATAAATCAAATGAGTAATAGTTTAGTCATGATTTCAAAAGAGTTTACTTTAATTGCAAATCATCCATTTTCCAACTCACTCAAATATGTGAATAAGTTTAGTTTAGGCAAAACCTTCAAATACGGTTGACAAAACATACTCAACCCGTAAAACATGGAAACCATCCGTTAAATATAACTCTTTATTAAAACACAATACGAAGCGATACTAATGAGACCGTAAAAGGTAAAAAAGATCAAATACCATAAACGGGAAGACCCGTATCCGTTGAAGGTGGAGGTAACACAAATACCCAAAACATCATACACGGATGAGATATAAACCACAACTTACGTACCATGGAAAACAATCCATATAAATAGAACACGTCACCGAAAACATGAGTAGTAACAAATACCCAAAACAACACCTTTCGGTGACGGGGGAGACCCGTATACATCGCACGTGACGGAACACCAAAGTGGGTCACTTACTATGTAATAAAAACAACCACGTGGATTACTCTCGTAAAACTGAGCTCAATCACTCCAGATCTATTGCTCACGAGACTAGGATGCCCCCAACTCCAACCACTCCAGGTCTATACATTGGGTCACCAAATCCACAACATCACATTAGGGATTACACCTTACTGCCCATGAGACGACGCCCGACCATCTAGGTCCACGCCTTACTTATCATGGATCCCGATGCCTATCCCGTGCTAAACACATATATGGAATTACACCTTACTACCCATGAGACGATGCCCGACCATCTAAGTCCACGCCTTACTTATCATGGAACCCGATGCCTATTCCGTGCTACAGAGTAAACTAACGTCTCGTAAAACTGAGCTCAATCAATCCCGACCTCTTGCTCGCGAGACTAAGGGGAAACTTAAATGCCTATGGATCCATGGCTAACAAGGTCTAAAATATTACACGACCCCAAACATATAAACAAATGCATTTCAAAACATGCAATTCCCAATAACGTAAATCATGATCGAAACTCAACTTTGAGCTATCAAAATAGACAAATGTCCCCAAGACTTAATAAAACCCAATACCGGGCCACAAGTTCAACTAACTCAAAAGATAGTTCATAAAAGCCATAAAACGACATTAAATATAACAACACACACCGGTTGCCAGTAAATACTTCAAATCTATGAAAACCCGAAATAAAACCTTGGATCGGGAAAAACCCTCCTTTCCAAAAAGGACTCACGCCTTTACAATTTTAAAACATCTCATGATGTACTATTTGCGCATTTCCAAAATATTCACATAATGCATTTTCATAACAAACCGACTCCGTTTACCACATAAATCAACAACTCATTTTTATGTATGATTTATTCATCACATTTTCCCAAAATTCCAAATACAAGTGTTTTACCATATTTACAACCATAAATATTTCAAAGGTTAAAACTCATCAAATAACCCGACATTGATACTTTTCATGTAAAACACATAATCAATTGGAAAATAACATTTTGGCATGTACAAAGTTTTCACAAAGTAACTTGAACTCACCTTGCTAGATTTAAGCTAAATCTAGAGTTCTCCAAACGTAAGCTCCTTTGAAGAAGTTTGCATCCTCAAGCCAAAACCTCCAAAAACCTAAATTCATAACTTCCAACCATGAATATTCATATTCAACCACTTTAAAACTATTCCCCAAACATCTTATATTAAAATCTTCATTTTGACCAAAACCCCAATATTAACCTAACTTCTCCAAAATCATCCAAATCGAAATTGGAGAAACAAAACACTAGGAGATCATCAATGGAACATTTATAACTCTTATGAAAATATAGAAGCTAGGAGGATGAACTCACCACTTAGGTTTTGATGAAAACCTAGAAAACCTCAAAATCTCTAAGATGTCGTGGATGAAACTTGCTCTTGCATCTATAGATGACATCAATAGCATAAAATGGGTAAGGAACGCATCAATCTCCAAGAGAAACCCCAAAATCGGTTAGGGTTTTGTGAGGGAGAAAAGGGAAAACGATTTGGGAGAGAAAGGGAGAAGATTCGAGACTTACCACCACCAAACACACTTGAATCATCCAATGATCTTCCAAACTCTTTCTAGATCATTGAAGAGCTCTCAAAATTGGAACCATAGCCACTTGAATCGCCAAAATCGGAGTTGAAATGAGAGAGATATGAAGAAATGAAGTTTGAGGGCTAAAAATCTCGTATTTATGCTCCAGGTACCCGACGGCTAAAGTGACGTGCGAGAGTGACACAAGTGTCACTTTCGCTGGGCACTTTCGCCGGGCTCAAATAGCTCTCGATACCGAAAGTTGTTTTGGCCATAACTTCTTCGTTATAGCTCCGTTTTCGCTCCGGAAAGAACCGTTGGACTCGTATTCGAATTCCCCATCCAACAAGACCATAAAATCTAGGATTTAACCCAAAATCCTATTTTTAATATTTTTCTTAAAAGATCGATTTTCACACTGATTCGAAATTATGCTTATCCGAAAATTACGGGTGTTACAATAAGCCAATTGATGAACTAATTATGTTTGGCAAAAATTAACTGATAAGCTACTGAAAAATGTAAATGATCAAAATGACATGTTAAAAAATTTGTAGATAAGATGGTAAAGAAAATTAAATAATACAATATATTAATTAATAGAATTAAAATTTGATTATATGTGTGTGTGTTGTTGGGGGATTTGTGTTTATCGTGGAGGAGATGAGATAATGGTGAGACGATTAGTATAACTCGGATAGAACCAGAGATCGCGTAGAGCTCGCTTTCCGTAAGAGATATTTCGACCCTATTCTGCCCGGGTATCACGAAATTCTCTCGAGGATAATCTCTGATTTTTCAGTGTATTCGATAATGGTAGAAATCGATACATATATATACACTTTACAAATGTAACCTACGTTGTATTGATTCAGGAAATAATCATCTCATTAATGGGATTGATTGTGTGTTTATGGACGTCGGTTACAAATTGGAAGAGGCATCAGACTCTCGGCGCCAGTCTCCGCGCCAGTCAACTGGCGCGGGTAAACATTCCAGAGCTTGGCGCCAGCCAACTGGCGCCACAATCGGCGCGGGCAACATTCCAGTGCTTGGCGCCAGCACTGGCCCCGACGCCCAGCTCATGAAAATACATTGTAACTTCCCAATTTTAACCGTCCAACAATCCCGGGTTCTAGTTAGATTACACGAGTGTGCACTCTACACCTCCTAACTCGTGTTATAGCTTAGCTATCAACCCCATTATTTCCTTTGTGAATCCAATTACACAAAATGACCGATGATTTCACTAAAATCACCAACATTCCTCCCCCATTTTAGTGCAATCCTTGATTCACAAATAAAATTACAATACAGGTAAACAAACTCATGCATAAATGAAAATATCTAAAAGATTGAATTTCCATCTTAGTACATTACACATTTCAAATACTCGAGAATCCGGGTGTCCTAAGGATTGAACCCGTCAACCCATTTGAGTACCAGAAAATAACATACACATGAATTTAAAAATTTCTAAAGTATAAACTTGACACTATACAGGCCATGTGTCCTTATCCATTCATGAGTGCATCAAAGCCAAATCCAAGCTTCTTGAAGCGGCCACACTTCTCACTCATATAGGTAGTCCTTTTCCTCATGCACCTGCACATGCATTTTTACAAAAGAACACTTACCTCCTTCACTTGCAGTACCGAGCACACACCTTGGGATGACCGTCTTGTGCTCCAATCTCTTAGAGTCAGCTTCCCCATTGAATTCAACTTCTAACGTTGTATTAGAAGGGAATTGGGTATCTCACCGTTAGAGATTTAGATGGACTTTAATCCCATCCCTATCACCGACTTGTGAACTAAGTCCCTAGCTAACCCCTTCGTCAAGTGGTCCGCTAGATTTTGTTGCGACCGAACAAACTCAACCGAAATCACCCCATTCGTGATTAGCTCACGAATCATGCTATGTCTAACACCTAAGTGTCTAGACTTTCCATTATACACTTGGCTATAAGCTTTAGCCAAGGTAGCCTCACTATCGCAACGGATAGAAATGGGTGATATTGGTTTCGGCCATAATGGAATTTCATGGACCAAATTCCTTAGCCATTCCGCCTCTTTACCGGCAGCGGCTAACGCCACAAATTCCGACTCCATAGTCGAACTCGTGATGCAAGTTTGCTTCTTGGAAGCCCATGAGATGGCACCTCCCCCAAGCAAGCACACCCGACCACTCGTAGAAGAGTGATCTTCCAAATTGGTGATCCAACTTGCATCCGAATATCCCTCCAATATTGAAGGAAACCCGACATATGACATTACAAGTTTACAAGCCTTATGCTCCATCCCGGGCATAACAAAACCTTCCGGTTGTTTCATGTAAACTTCCTCCTCCAAATCACCATTCAAGAATGCCGTTTTGACATCCATTTGGTGAATCACTAAATTGTGAATAGCACCTGAAGCTATCAACAATCTAATCGTGGAGATCATTGCAACCGGGGCATAAGTAACAAAATAATCTATGCCTTCCCGTTGCCTAAAGCCTTGGATCACTAATCGAGCTTTGAACTTGTCGATTGATCCATCTGCTTTCATCTTCCTTTTGAAGATCCACTTGCAACCGAAAGGTTGCAACCCGGTGGCAAGTTCGATAATACCCAAGTATTGTTCCCCATGATGGAGTCCATCTCATCATGTATTGCTTCTTTCCAGAAAGCAACATCTTGAGACTTCATAGCCTCATCAAATGATTTTGGATCCTCCTCAACACTATAACAGTAAAGGAATTGGGATCCAATCTCATCTCTTGATCCCTCTACCAAGTATACTTGGAAATCGGGACCAAAGGTTTTTCAATCCTTCCTCTTTTGCTCCTTCGAAGCATCGGAGATTCGGTTGGAACAATTGCTTGTTCTTCAACCTCACTAGTTTCACTAGTACTTGGAACTATGTACTTTGGCCTAGACATTGAAGAGAATCTTGTCTCATCAAAATTACATCTCTTGATTCTATAACGGTGTGAATCGCTATAGAATCATTAGGTTCAATAACATAGAACCTATATGCTTTGGAATGCTCGGCATATCCAACAAAGATGCAGTCAATGCCTTTATCACCCAAAGTCTTCCTTTTGGGTTCGGGTAGTCGAACGACCGCTCGACAGCCCCAAACTCGAATATAACTCAAGTTCGGCCTTTTCTTGAACCAAAGTTCATATGGGGTAATCTTGTTCCTTTTATTGGGAACTCTATTCAGCAAATAACAAGCCGTTAACATGGCTTCACCCCAAAATCCATCACTCAAACCCGAGTAGGATAACATAGAGTTCACCATTTCTTTGAGAACTCTATTTTTCCGTTCCGCCACACCATTTTGCTGTGGTGTATAAGGCGCCGTAGTCTCATGAATGATTCCTACGGATTGGAAAAACATAGGGTCGTAATACTCCCCACCACGATCGGTACATAAACACTTAATTAAGCCATTCATTTGCAATTCAACCTCCGTTTTAAAAACTTTAAATTTAACCAACGCTTCATCTTTTGAGTGTAACAAATAAACATAGCAAAAACGTGAAGCTTCGTCAATAAAAGTGACAACATACTTTTTATTACCAAAAGACGGAGTTGAATGCAAATCACAAAGATCACTATGAATTAAATCAAACACCGACGAGTCCCTTTTCACGTTAGGAAAAGGTTGTCTAGTGATCTTTGTTAACATGCAAGTTTTACACTTATCAGTCTTAATATCAAAAGCCGGAATAAGACCGTCTTTTGACATTTCAACCATACGTTTAAAATTAACGTGACCAAGTCTAGCATGCCATAGATTAGAATCATCACAAACGCTATTTGCAATAAAAACAGAATTTGAAACAACATTCATTTTATTCAAATTCAACATAAACATATTATTAAGCAAATAACCAAATCCTACAAAAGAGCCACCCTTTGACAAGATAAACTTGTCCGACTCATAAACTTGCCTATACCCTAACTTATTCAAAATACTACCGGAAACCAAATTCTTTCGAATTCGCGGTACAAACAAAACATTAAAAAGTTCAACTACTTTGCCAGAACTAAATTCTAGCCTAACTAAGCCTCTTCCAAGAATGGGAGCCATCGACTCGTTCCCCATGCGAAGCATTGATCCGTCTTCAACCGGTTCCAAAGAAGTGAACCAACGGCGATCTTTGCACACATGACTTGTAGCACCCGAGTCGATCCACCAAGCAACATCATCATCCTGCACATAAAATGATTCGGATATTAGTGGCACATAATCCAAATTTGAATTAAAACCAAAGTCAAGAAACTGACCTTGCCGTGGGTTTTGATCCTTGCCCACTTCCACTCGTGCTTGCTCCACCCTTATTCTTGACAACCCGACAATCCCGCTCGATACGGAGATGGATTTGTCCATCTTCATATTGTGTTGAGCATATTGGCCTAGAATGCGAAGGAACTCATTGTATTGCTCCATCACCGGCCTTGAGTCCACCATTTTGTAATTGTTAAAATTACTAACGAGGAACTTCTTACTAGAAGCATCCTCGGCCATGTATTTTGACTCGAGAGAGTCCCATAGCTCTTTGGAGGATTCCACATTTTGATAGATATCGAAGAGGGAGTCACACATACCGTTCAAGATGTGGCCACGACAGATGTAGTCGTCATTCTCCCACTTGCCGCGACGCCGGGTAACCTCCAACGTCTCGTTCTCCATCAGCTCCGGTATCGGGGTGCTAAGCACGCACACGACCTTCAATGTCGTCAGCAAGAAGTGCATCTTCTTTTGCCATCTACGGAAATCCACGCCTTCAAACTTCTCAAGTTTTGTGAACTTGGAAGTCATGTCTCTCACGGTTTGATCACCCGCCATCTCTCTTCACGATGATAAATATCTCTTACGATTGTTGGGGGATTTGTGTTTATCGTGGAGGAGATGAGATAATGGTGAGACGATTAGTATAACTCAGATAGAACCGGAGATCGCGTAGAGCTCGCTTTTCGTAAGAGATATTTCGACCCTATTCTGCCCGGGTATCACGAAATTCTCTCGAGGATAATCTCTGATTTTTCAGTGTATTCGATAATGGCAGAAATCGATACATATATATACACTTTAGAAATGTAACCTACGCTGTATTGTTTCAGGAAATAATCATCTCATTAATGGGATTGATTGTGTGTTTATGGACGTCGGTTACAAATTGGAAGAGGCATCAGACTCTCGGCGCCAGTCTCCGCACCAGTCAACTGGCGCCACAACTGGCGCGGGTAAACATTCCAGAGCTTGGTACCAGTCTTGGCGCCAGCCAACTGGCGCCACAATCGGCGCGGGCAACATTCCAGTGCTTGGCGCCAGCACTGGCCCCGACGCCCAGCTCATGAAAACACATTGTAACTTCCCAATTTTAACCGTCCAACAATCCCGGGTTCTAGTTAGCTTACACGAGTGTGCACTCCACACCTCCTAACTCGTGTTATAGCTTAGCTATCAACCCCATTATTTCCTTTGTGAATCCAATTACACAAAATGACCGATGATTTCACTAAAATCACCAACATGTGTGTATATATAAAATATATATATATATATATATATAATATTTTCAATTTTGAATTTGTACAACAAAATATGATAGAAAATATTTACATTAAAGGATGTTTTAAATAATTATTATATATAATATAAATAAAAATAAAATTGGTAACCACAAGGGTGGTGGCGTGTTGGCAAGGGCTTGGGGGGATGTGGTGGAATATCCCATCCACCCCGGGTTCGAGTCCAGGCGTCAGCATTCTGTGGCCAGGCTTAGTCTCAGACGGCCGCTTTGTTTGTTTGTTTCCAAATTGCCAAGGATGTGGTCTAGACAAAGCCTAGATGAACCTTACCAAAAAAAATTTGGTAAATCTTACATATATTAGTTAATTAACAATTTTTCAAAAAGTTAATTAAATTAAATATTTTATTAAAACATTTTTATTATTCATTAAAGAAAATAAATATAATTTTAGATTTTATGTAATTTACAAAAAATATTTATAAATATTTTAGCTTTTATGTAATTGTTTTTAACGACTGAATACATTGAATTATAAAAGTAATTGAAAAGATTAATAATAATTCTAAATAAGTAATAATGAATACTGGATAAATCATTTTTAATCAAAATTAATTAATTATTTAAACTTAATATTAATTAATAATTAATAATAAATATTAAGGAATAACAACAGTATTAATCTAGAATACAATTGGAAGAAAGTGGCAAAAAATTGTTAAGAGCTTATTGAAACAAGTAGCGTTTTGATTAGGGGTGAGCATTGGAACTGAGTGTCCGCCTTTGGAACCGGAACCACTCCAAAATTGTCGGTTTCAAAACCGGAACCGATGTGATTCGTTTCGATTCCTAAAATACGGAACTGATAAAGATTGGTTCTGGTTCTCATTTTTTTGGAACCACTACCCGCTTGGTACCCACCGGGACCGGTCCCTGGAACCGAAACCGACGGGTACCCGCTATTTTTAATTAAAAAAATATACTTATTAGATGTAAGTATTTATTAAAACTAAAATTGAATTAATAGATTTATCAATTCAAAGATCTTTTACATACAACGGAAATCTTAAGTAAAAAGTCCTAATATGTTTGTTAATGATTTACAATAGACTTAAAATTACATTTTTATTAAATAAAATGTTAAAATAAAAAAAAAACAAATTGACACCGGGTACCCGGAACCGGAACCGGCGGTTCCGGGACCGGTTCCAAAATATTGAAAACCGATGTAAGCGGTTCAGGTTCCTTCATTCTAGGAACCGCCGGTTCCGGTTCCATGAAATTTGGTCGGATACTCGGTTTTGCTCACCCCTAGTTTTAATAATCTAGCTTATAAGATACTTTTTGCCCATCCAAACAAACTTTTAGAATAAGCTTATTAAATGAACTAGCTTAAGGGGTCGTTTACCTAATCACTTACCCGGGTAAGTGCTTACCGGAGAATTCAACACTATCGTTTACTTCCCGGGTAAGATTTTAGTCCACCAAAATGGCATCGTATGCAACAACTTAGCCGGTAAGCGCTAACCGTGGTAAGAGTCGTCGCACTCACTTACCGGGTAAGACTCTCGGTTCTTGCTTTCGACTCTCGGTCCTTGCTTCCGCTCTTACCGGGTAAGATTTTTGGCCCTTGCCATATTCATCTGGTAAGCTAATGTGACTTGGTAAGTACTTACCCGGGTAAGCGTTTTATAAACGGCCCATAAGTTTGCCAAACATGCCTTAATAATACACAACATGTTAAACCATACACATCAATGCAATCGTAATCATCTTTCAAATGTGACATGTCAACTTTGAAATTATCTTGTAACCTCAAATTGAAAAGAACGATTAATTTAAAATTTTCATTTATACATTAAATAAGAAATAAATTACTTTCTAAAAGTCAAACTTGATTACCTATAATGGAAATTTAAGATTCACATCATAAAATAATGACCCAAAACCTACACATGGACCATATTAGAGAGAGGTATTACTAAAACTAAATAACCGTCGCTTCTCCAAGGTGCGGAAAACATCATTATATAGTTATACCATTTTTTGCATCTAATTGGCACTCAACTCTTCACGGTGTCGCAAGTATCATTCCCACCAATGACCTGATGCACGATTTCTAAAATGGCATATATAAAATAGGAAAGCAACAGCTTTCCCAAAACCCACCATTTTCGTGATGAAAACCTCAATACAAAACATTCATTCAAATATGAATTCGAAATCCAATACTCACCCAAAACGCGAATGATGATTAATGCTCAAATACTAAAATTCGGATAAAACTTTATTATCCAAAAATACCAAAATATGAGTTCTAAACACCCAAACATAACTTATGGAGAACACTCCATACTCAAATCGTCACCGAAAAAAATGGATAAAACTCAAGGGATGATTGGTATTCCCGTTTATATTTGATAATGTGGAATGGACAAGGGATGATTGTTATTCCCATTATAAGTGAAAACGGTGAAATAGACAAGGTATAATTGCTATTTCCGTTTCATATTGAGAGATGAGAAATAGGCAAAGTATAATTGCTATTTCCACTTTCATTTGGGAGATCGGGAATAGGCAAGGTATAATTGCTATTTCTACTTCCATTCTAAGAAATAGGCAAAGTATAATTGTAATTTCTTGGAACTGAGCTGTAATCTAGAATCCGTGGAGATTCGTAGTGGCGCTCTGGACCATGAGATTGTGACTTACTTAGTGTTGGTCATACTCATGGAATCGGGTATGATTCCCGTCATCGAAAGATGTTATGTGTACAGTAAGAAAGATGACAATCAAGTTTGTTTATATGCTTTGTTTACATTTGGTTTTCAAAGCTTATAAAGTTTTAATTTGAAAACTAGATGTTCTTACTAGGCGTAAGGCTAATCGTTTCAAATTAAATTTTCTTACTAGCTCGGGAAGGGATGCAAAGGGATGAGTGACGAGTGGTATCGGAATCCTAGTTTTGGTGATGTAATGGAGAAATTAGTGTATACGAAGATGTTTTTGATGAATGGCCTAGACAACCCGTATAATCTGATCTTAGTGTTAAGGATTAGATTAGCAGGTTGTTTTGGATAGTTCAATTGTATATGTGAACCTTCATAACTAATTCTCCATTTATGTATAAAAGTTTGGACGATATTGTGGTTAACTCTGATAAGTTTTAAGGTTTAAATTTATTGTGGTATTTAAGGTGTTTTATTTCCATTGCTCCTATACATAGGAAAAACATGTAAAAAATATGACTTTCAAACTTTCAACAGTTTCAATAAAATATTGAGTTTCAACGACGGATGAGGGGGCAAGTGAGAAATATGTTTGAATCGTGTAAATTTTCTTCGACCTAGGTTGATTGAGTTTGGACTTTGAGCTTAAAAGTTGAATTGGACCAATAATGCATGCAATTAATTATTGGGTTGTAAAATGTATATTAGCGTAAGCTATATATATGCAATTATTTTTTGGGCTATAATTTATAATGATGTAAATGCAATATATATATATATAATTTTATTGAAATAATAAATATTAGCGGCGGGTTGGCGGTTTGGGTTGGGTTGCGTTTTTCCAACCCAATTTCAACCCTTATAAATAGCGGTTTGGCGGTTCGGCGAGTTAGGTTTAATTGGGTTGTTAGCTGGTTGGGTTGGTCGGGTTTTGCGGGTTGACGGTTTTTTGTACACCCCTACCTTTTGGTGACAGGGAAGACCCGATTTCCATGGTTAGTGGCGGAACACAAAAGTAGGACACCGTTCCACGTTGTAGAGCTCATCTAAAGGATCAATGGTCCCAATGGGATCAATTATTCACGATTAATAGTACAAGGCCCCGATGATCTTAGGTACACTCATTCATTATAAATTATATCATGTGGCCAATGAGTAGTATCCGACTCCCATAAGACCGTACCAAGTTACCCCCAATGACCCAATGCCTATTTCTAGCTACAATGTAGGAATAACCATCCCATAAAAACTGACCCAAAAGTTACATCATATGATCAATGACAGATGTTCGACTCCAAGAGCCCGCACCATAAGGCCCTGATGACCCAATGGCTATTCATGGCCAGAACATTGGAACAATCCATCCCGTTTGAAACATTAAAAACCAACTCTCATGCCTATGGATCTAATGTATTATGTAACACCCGTAATTTTCGGATAAGTACAACTTCGAATCAGTGTGAAACCGATCTTTTAAGAAAAATATGAAAAATAGGATTTTGGTTTAAATCTTAGATTTTATGGTCTTGTTGGATGGGGAATTCGAATACGAGTCCAACGGTTCTTTCCGGAGCAAAAACGGAGCTATAACGAAGAAGTTACGGCCGAAACAGTATCCGACCCAACAGGGGGCCGCGCGGCCTGTTAGACCGCGGCCCAAGCCGCGTAAGCCTCTGGAGGGAAGCGCGCGACATTCCCCGCGACTTATAACCCGCGGGACAAACAGCGGGAACGACCAGGAGCTTTAAATCGCGAATCTCAAACCCTCAAACTTCATTTCTTCATAACTTTTGCATCCCAACTCCGATTTGAGTGATTCAAGTTGCTATGGTTTCGCTTTTGGGAGCTCTTCATAGATCTAGAAAGAGTTTTGAAGTATCATGAATTACCCAATAGTATTTGGTGGTGGTTGAGGTAAACTTCTCACTTTTCTTCATATAAAAAGCTAGGGTTTGATATTTTTGGTGTTTTTGGATGATTTATGTTGGGGGAAATGTATGTAAGTGTTTGAGGATGATTATTGATGGTTGAGAATTCATAAATCTAGGTTTTGGAAGTTTTGGCTTGAGGATGCAAACTTCATCAAAGGAGCTTACGTTGGAGAAACCCTAGATTTAGCTAAATCTAGCAAGGTGAGTTCAAGTTACTTTGCGAAAACTTTGTACATGCCAAAATGTTATTTTTCCAAGTGATTATGTTTTTTACCTTAAAATTATCAATGTTGAGTTATTTGGGGAATTTTACCTTTTGAGGTATTAATTGTGGTAAACATTGTAAAACACTACTTTTGGATATTTTGAATATCTTGGAAAAATGTGATAGATAAATCCCATGTGAAGATGGGTTGTTGATTTATGTGATAAATGGAGTCTATTTATTATGAAAAATGCATTTTGTGGATATTTGGAAATATGCATATAGTACATCATGAGATGTTTTGAAAATGTAAAGGTTAAGTCCTTTTGGAAATGAGGGTTATCCCGGTCCAAGGTTTTATTTCGGGTTTTCACGGATTTGAAGTATTTACTGACAACCGGTGTGTGTTGTTATACTTAATGTCATTTTATGACTTTCATGAACTATCTTTTGAGTTAGTTGAGGTTGTGGCTCGGTATTGGATTTTATTAAGTTTTGGGGACATTTGTCCGGTTTGATAGCTCAAAGTTGAGTTTTGATCATGATTTATGTTAATTGGGGAATTGCATGTTTTGAATGCATTTGTTTATTTATTTGGGGTCGTGTAATATTTTAGACCTTGTTAGCCATGGATCCATAGGCATTTGAGTTTCCCCTTAGTCTCGCGGGCAATAGGTCGGGATTGATTGAGCTCAGTTTACGAGACGTTAGTTTCTTTTGTAGCACGGAATAGGCATCGGGTTCCATGATAAGTAAGGCGTGGGCCTATAT
Organism: Saussurea involucrata; assembly: GCA_033807775.1. NCBI lineage: Eukaryota > Viridiplantae > Streptophyta > Magnoliopsida > Asterales > Asteraceae > Saussurea > Saussurea involucrata. Next base: position 157,544,703 of record CM066322.1, on the reverse strand, counting down.
GGTCGGGTGTCGTCTCATGGGCAGTAAGATGTAATTCCATATGTGCTTAGCACGGGATAGGCATCAGGATCCATGATAAGTAAGGCGTGGACCTATATGGTTGGGCGTCGTCTCATGGGCAGTAAGGTGTAATCCCTAATGTGCTGTTGTGGATTTGGAGTGACCCAATGTATAGACCTGGAGTGGTTGAAGTTGGGGGCTCCCTAGTCTCACGGGCAATAGATCTGGAGTGATTGAGCTCAGTTTACGAGAGTAATCCACGTGGGTGTTTTTATTGCATAGTAGGTAACCCACTTTAGTGTTCCGTCACATGCAATGTATACGGGTCTCCCCCGTCACCGAAAGGTGTTGTTTTGGGTATTTGTGTGTATCCATGTTTTCGGTGACGTGTTCTATTTATATGGATTCTTTCCATGGTACGTAAGTTGTGGTTTATATCTCATCCGTGTATGATGTTTTGGGTACTTGTGTTACCTCCACCTTCAATGGCTACGGGTTTCCCCCGTTTATGGTATTTGATCTTTATTACCTTTTACGGTCACGTGAGTATCGCTTCGTGTTGTGTTTTAATAAAGATTTATATTTAACGGATGGTTATCATGTTTTACGGGATGAGTATGTATTGTCAACCGTATTTGAAGGTTTTGCCTAAACTAAACTTATTCGCGTATTTGAGTGAGTTGGAAATGTAATTCATTTTGGAAAACGTATTATACCTTTTGGGAACTTTCTCATGGAAGTGTGTGAGTTGGAAAATGGATGATTTGCAATTAAAAGTAAACTCTTTTGAAATCATGACTAAACTATTACTCTTTTAATTTATGTTTTTATATAGTCATGATAAAATGCTTGAACTCACTAGGCGTAAGCCTAACCCTTTCTATTTGCCGGCATGTGCAACATGCTCAGTTTGGGGTAGCTGTAGCTACATTATGAAGTGGCGAGTGCTAGTAAAGTGCACGAGAGGTGACTTGTTTTGTGAAGTCTTCCGCAATAGTTTGGACTAGCAATCATGTGTGGTGTTAAGTAACACCCGATTAAGTTATATATTTGTAGAATTTATGATGTTTTATTTCCGAGGTACCTTTGAGGAATGATTTGTAGAAAGGAAATTATCTACTTTTGGGTTATTTTATTGAATTTTATTCAGTTGCTCGTTCCAAATTTGAGGGTGTTACAAGTTGGTATCAGAGCATAAGTTTGAGAGAATTAGGTGTTGATTTTGGATACCTAGACTCAAACTAGCGTTTGTTTAAGTAAATGAGAGTGAAATTTACCTTTAGGCACTTTAAGATAGGATGTTTTGAAATTGATGGATGTTGTTTGAAACGAGAGTCACGTCGAGAGTAACAAGGATAATCATGTATGGTGCATTCATAGTGACACCTGGCCAGTGTCATGGTGAACCTGCTAGTACTTGTGCGTACTTGAATTACTTTAATGTGATAGTCGTTGGGGTAGTGAAGGAGGTTCTAAGCTAGTAGTCGTTGGAATAGATGGACGATTCTAGTATTAGTCACTGGGAGTGACGATAAGCATGATAATTGCTTTAAGTAGACCGTTTTGGGTCGAGATTGATGGTTGGATTAGAACCATAGGCCTAATGAGTCGATGTTGATTTGAGGAAAAACCGTAAAGTTAATTGATGTAATTCCCAACTTACCTTAAGAGGTTAAAGCATCCGGATGACAATAGTGGACCGGAGAGATTTGGAAGGGTATGAGTTGAGACGTTGAATGCCGACTAAGTCATGCACAAAGTTTAATTTGAAAAAAAATTGCATCAATTATTTCTTGTGTCAAATCCTTGATTGGATTGTGTTATGAATTTTGAAGAAATATTTAGCACACACACAAGATTTCAAATCATGGTTTTGAACGTGCATTGAACCATTTTATTGCGGGAAGTTGCAAACTCCGCCGGGATTTGTTTTGCTATATTTCATTGTTGTTCAACATCTGTTTTGGATGTAATGGCAACCATATTTTTATGATGTTTAAGATGTTGGGCAATAACTACGGTTTGTGACTTTAACATTGGATCTCCTCCACATATGTTAGAGTTGGACGGAAGTTATATTCCATTATGTCTATGTAAAGTCATTTTTGGGAAATTTGTTTAATGTGAGTTGTTAAACAATGTTGTTTATATGATATTACCCTAGAAGGGGATTTTTGGGATCTTGGCGTTGCATTTATGATTTTGCTTATAGCGATTTGGTTTTGGAGGCACGATGTTTAGTGTCGTTTTGTTGACTTGGAGTCATTAAGTTCATTGGAGTTCATGGAGTTTTGTTTTACGGCGTGTTGTGTCGTGTGGGTACAATTTTACAATGTGCACACTCTATTTGCTTATGTGAAAAGTTTACGAGTTATGTTGGGCATTTGGTCCCACTCGAGTTTTGGTGAGAAAAGTTAATTTTATGCCATAAGGCGACTAAGAAGAGATGAGTTTGGGACTCTAGTGTCGCGTAACTTTTCTTTCAAGAGTTTGTGTTATTAGGTATTTCGTTGCAAATAGTTCAGTGTATGGATTGACTTATACGTGACTTAAGTAATGCATGAAAGAACATTTTGGTAACATTCATAATGATTTACTTAGTGCGCTTTTGGTCAGTTAAATGTTTTATTATCATTTTCATGTAGATGCGTTATATCGACTTAGGGGTATGCATAGCTTGGTAACCATTGTTTCTCGTTACTTTGTTGAACGAATCGTGAGTGAAATTATTTTATTAACTCATTGTATAAATGATGACCATTCGGTCAAAAGGTGTTTTGGTGTTGTGGAAATCATGCATAGTTCGCAATATTTTACATTTTGAAAACACGAATGTATGAGTCATTGACATTGGTCAATTGTCGATTTACCGAATATTTTGGAAACTTGAAAACCTTTTTGGTTTTGGAAGAAAGGTGCGTTTGGAGTATTTTTAACAAAAACATTTTTAAGCAATGACGTTTTGATGTTTTATGTTCCAAGTACGAAATTTTGAGGAAATGCTTCGTGATGAAGATTTTAGAAAATTGTTTGTATAAAACTATGTTGCATGTACTTTCTTATGTTTTGGAACATTGATGCGCACCGTTGGAGCAATTTGGGATTTGAAAATAGGTTTGAACCCTTTTTGGTGTCAACCATTTACTAACAATTGTTTCCTCCTAGTTTTTGGAAAATACATTGTGGTGTGCAATTTTGTTAGAAACATTTTGCTCGTGTGTCGTTATGTGACCATTTGAGGAAATTTTGGAAATCAACTTAAAGAACCCCATCTTTTGAAATTTTGGTGTGAGTTAATTGGTGCATGTTATTTCATTATAAGGAAATTTCTAAGGAAGTGTTACAAGCTTGCATGCCTACCCCGATTTAAGGTTTTATGATGTTTTAGTCGACATTTTCCAATAATGGGAACGAATTGGTTTTGTCTTTAAACTTGGAACTTACACAAGTTGGTTTGTGTTTTGACTAGAGTGTAATTATGAATCGTTTCATCGTTTTGTGTAATAAACTAACGCGCGCAAATTTGATTGGTAAATCTTGTTTCATGCCATTTTATAGTTAGAAAGGAAATTTTGGAGTCAAATGTCGTTTGGACTTCTTTTGAAATACGTGCACAACTTTTATTGCACCCTGTTTAACGTCGGGCAGTTACCTTACGTGAATGTCATGAGTCAATCCATACTAGAACCGTGGCGGTTTATTTTGAAGAAATTGTTTATTACGCTTTTGGCGTTTTATGGGTAAACTGAACTGCAATGAAATAATTTTCAACATAATTTTCATATGTGGGACGAGCGTGTCCATTTTTGCGTAACTACCGAATTGATGATAGTAGTTTTTCTATGCGTACAATTTATTTGATATGAAAATCTTTGCGTTGAAATTTTTTGTGAAAGGTTTTGACTGATTGGCATATTTATTGAATAACGCACTTGAAAACGTTGAACTCGTTACGACCTTGGAAAGGGTAAGTAACCCAGTTAAGGGTGAGTGCGTGTGGCACTTCGACGGTGGAAGTTTGGGTATTCCACGCGTGATAGCGTTGTAGGCCGAATGGTGTTGGGTGCGGGGATGATGCACTTTTGTAACTAAGAGATCTAATTCGCGGTATCTTATATTGAGGTTGGTGGTGACCTTTCTTGTTGGGAATCTTATTTTGGGGTCTTGGTCAACTTTCGTATGTGGGACCCTTTATACACCATATCGATAACCTTGGTTTTGTAAGAAGGCTCGACGAGTGAAGCTCGTGTGTAGAGTCTGTGGTGATTCAACTTAATGGTATGACTAGGTGTCAACTTTTGGGCTTGAGGCCAAGCCCCTTTAGTGTAATCGGGGAATTGTAGTCCGATTTTAAATGAATGATGGTAACGGTTGTAGCAATCCTAAGATACTCAAGTGTGATGAGTAGATTTTGTAGGAATAATTTCCTTGTGTGATTAAAGAACATGTCGGTTTGATGATTAATGTTGAAATGGATTTTCGAGTTTATTAGAACTCGTTGGAATTGATCGACAGTTAATGATGGGGACAATTGGAATTAGAGATTCGGTCGGTCTCGATATTAATTAGGCCTTGGATTGACTTAGAGTCTGAAAATGAAATTGGGAGGTATGGAACATTTAAGGTTGGGAGACAACCGAAGTCGTCTGACTAGGAATTATTCCAGTTGTCGGAGTGTTCTCCCAGACATAAGTACAGTGTACGTGAAGGGGCTTTGTTGGTAAGCAATTGTTCGAGGAATTGTCTTTATAGACTGTGTGGAGAGAATTTAGATTCTAATTAGGGATTGATAAATTATAGTCGACGTTGAGTCGGTTAGCCTTGGGTTGTAAAGGATGTAGATTTCAAGGACGAAATCATCCTAAGGTTGGGAGGATTGTAACACCCGTAATTTTTGGATAAGTACAACTTTGAATCAGTGTGAAACCGATCTTTTAAGAAAAATATAAAAATAGGATTTTGGTTTAAATCTTATATTTTATGGTCTTGTTGGATGGGGAATTCGAATACGAGTCCAACGGTTCTTTCCGGAGCAAAAACGGAGCTATAACGAAGAAGTTACGGCCGAAACAGTATCCGACCCAACAGGGGGCCGCGCGGCCTGTTAGACCGCGGCCCAAGCCGCGTAAGCCTCTGGAGGAAAGCGCGCGACATTCCCCGCGACTTATAAACCGCGGGACAAACCGCGGGAACGACCTGGAGCTTTAAATCGCGAATCTCAAACCCTCAAACTTCATTTCTTCATAACTTTTGCATCCCAACTCCGATTTGAGTGATTCAAGTTGCTATGGTTTCGTTTTTGGGAGATCTTCCAGGATCTAGAAAGAGTTTTGAAGAATCATGAATGACCCAATAGTATTTGGTGGTGGTTGAGGTAAACTTCTCACTTTTCTTCATCTAAAAAGCTAGGGTTTGATATTTTTGGTGTTTTTGGATGATTTATGTTGGGGGAAATGTATGTAAGTGTTTGAGGATGATTATTTATGGTTGAGAATTCATAAATCTAGGTTTTGGAAGTTTTGGCTTGAGGATGCAAACTTCATCAAAGGAGCTTACGTTGGAGAAACCCTAGATTTAGCTAAATCTAGCAAGGTGAGTTCAAGTTACTTTGCGAAAACTTTGTACATGCCAAAATGTTATTTTTCCAAGTGATTATGTGTTTTACCTTAAAATTATCAATGTTGAGTTATTTGGGGAATTTACCTTTTGAGGTATTAATTGTGGTAAACATTGTAAAACACTACTTTTGGATATTTTGAATATCTTGGAAAAATGTGATAGATAAATCCCATGTGAAGATGGGTTGTTGATTTATGTGATAAATGGAGTCTATTTATTATGAAAATTCATTTTGTGGATATTTGGAAATATGCATATAGTACATCATGAGATGTTTTGAAAATGTAAAGGTTGAGTCCTTTTGGAAATGAGGGTTATCCCGATCCAAGGTTTTATTTCGGGCTTTCACGGATTTGGAGTATTTACTGACAACCGGTGTGTGTTGTTATACTTAATGTCATTTTATGACTTTCATGAACTATCTTTTGAGTTAGTTGAGGTTGTGGCTCGGTATTGGATTTTATTAAGTTTTGGGGACATTTGTCCGGTTTGATAGCTCAAAGTTGAGTTTTGATCATGATTTATGTTAATTGGGGAATTGCATGTTTTGAATGCATTTGTTTATTTATTTGGGGTCGTGTAATATTTTAGACCTTGTTAGTCATGGATCCATAGGCATTTCAGTTTCCCCTTAGTCTCGCGGGCAAGATGTCGGGATTGATTGAGCTCAGTTTACGAGACGTTAGTTTCTTTTGTAGCACGGAATAGGCATCGGGTTCCATGATAAGTAAGGCGTGGGCCTATATGGTCGGGCGTCGTCTCATGGGCAGTAAGGTGTAATTCCATATGTGCTTAGCACGGGATAGGCATCAGGATCCGTGATAAGTAAGGCGTGGACCTATATGGTCGGGTGTCGTCTCATGGGCAGTAAGGTGTAATCCCTAATGTGCTGTTGTGGATTTGGAGTGACCCAATGTATAGACCTGGAGTGGTTAAAGTTGGGGGCTCCCTAGTCTCACGGGCAATAGATCTGGAGTGATTGAGCTCAGTTTACGAGAGTAATCCACGTGGGTGTTTTTATTGCATAGTAGGTGACCCACTTTAGTGTTCCGTCACATGCAACGTATACGGGTCTCCCCCGTCACCGAAAGGTGTTGTTTTGGGTATTTGTGTGTATCCATGTTTTCGGTGACGTGTTCTATTTATATGGATTGTTTCCATGGTATGTAAGTTGTGGTTTATATCTCATCCGTGTATGATGTTTTGGGTATTTGTGTTACCTCCACCTTCAACAGCTACGGGTTTCCCCCGTTTATGGTATTTGATCTTTATTACCTTTTACGGTCACGTGAGTATCGCTTCGTATTGTGTTTTAATAAAGAGTTATATTTAACGGATGGTTATCATGTTTTACGGGATGAGTATGTATTGTCAACCGTATTTGAAGGTTTTGCCTAAACTAAACTTATTCGCGTATTTGAGTGAGTTGGAAATGTAATTCATTTTGGAAAATGTATTATACCGTTTGGGAACTTTCTCATGGAAGTGTGTGAGTTGGAAAATGGATGATTTGCAATTAAAAAGTAAACTCTTTTGAAATCATGACTAAACTATTACTCTTTTGATTTATGTTTTTATATAGTCATGATAAAATGTTTGAACTCACTAGGCGTAAACCTAACCCTTTCTATTTGTCGGCATGTGCAACATGCTCAGGTTGGGGTAGCTCTATCTACATTATGAAGTGGCGAGTGCTAGTAAAGTGCATGAGAGGTGACTTGTTTAGTGAAGTCTTCCGCAATAGTTTGGACTAGCAATCATGTGTGGTGTTAAGTAACACCCGATTAAGTTATATATTTGTAGAATTTATGATGTTTTATTTCCGAGGTACCTTTGAGGAATGATTTGTAGAAAGGAAATTATCTACTTTTGGGTTATTTTATTGAATTTTATTTAGTTGCTCGTTCCAAATTTAAGGGTGTTACATATTACAATCTAAATTACATGATTCCAAATGAATGACCAACACACTTAAAACGTGTAACCTACGAATAATTATGCCACAATTGCATATAACTCTAAAAGCTCGAGAAAGATCAAATCAAACGGACAAACATCCCCAAGACTCGTCTGAGTCAAAACCGAGCCAAAAGCTCAACATAATGCATTTGTTTAATAAACACGTAAACTCATACTCAAAAGTAAGATTAGGAAACATTGTCAGTATCAGGATAACTTTTCCCTAAATATAAACCATACGGTTTATACTTCCAAAATATCTCGTAACAGAAAATATACATTTTCTAAACCTTTATCAAATAAAATACACCAAAAATGCATTACCGTCAAATAACCTTTGTTTATAATATAAACCGTCAAAAGACACATTCTCAAGGTTTATTTATCACAATGACCAAAAATCCCAAATATGAACATTTCACAAGATTTGTAAATCAAATGTATCAAATATGTTGTAACACCCCAAAATATTCCGTCATAACAGTTTATGGGCTTGCGGCGTCCGCATAAGGCTGAGGCCGGACATCCGTGCCTCGCCGGAAGTCCGCACCTTTCCGCGGAAGCAGCAGAGTGGTGGGGTGTTCGATCAGGGCGCGGCCGGACGTCCGCATGGTCTCAGTTAAACGTCCGCGCGACGTCTGCGCGACTTCTGATGGTTTTTTTGTCCTTGTTACTTATAAGGAAACCATACTCTATCTCTCTTTCTCACTTTATCCCAAACTCTAAATCAGATCTCTCTCTCTCTCTAAAACCGATCTCCTCTCCAAGAAATCTCAAACCCTCTATATTTCTCTTCATCTTTCTCACCCAAATCAAACCCCACACCATTTTCATGAACCTTAACCCTTCTAGAACCTTTTCTTTGGGAGTGGTTGTTTGTAACACCCTCGAATTTAGAAAGAGCAACTAATTTAAAACTTTCAATGTTACATCAAATGAAGGATAAAACCTCCTTCTACAATTTAATACTTCTAATATCTCGAGTTAACTTCTAAAATTAATCTCAACGATTAGAACTCAAGTCTTGCACAAAGACTAAATAAAGGTCGGTGTTACTAAAACTCCATATTAGTTGCTGTTGATCCAAACCCTCAGTGATTTGATAATGACCCTCTCTTAAACACTTAGTGAAAATTGTAAGTAAACAATATGTATTAGAGTTTCACTATCGCTGATGTACTAAGACTAATTCAGTACCGCTGATAGAAACTCTTGATCTTTAGATTAAACATTCAGCGAACACTGTTCACCATAATGCTCTGAGCCTGTTCAGTCCTTATGGTGATCGTTGATAAGTTAGTTGTTTACTTATGATCCCTGAAGACAAGTTTCACGTCAACATAGGTTCTACACTGAAGTCGAAGATCAAGCTCAAGAACCAGCGACAAGTCTCCTAATGAACTGATGCGGATCAGCGAAGACTCAGATTTGTCCACTCAACGTGAAATATCAAGTACAAGACTTCAGCTATCGCTGAACTTTGTCATTCACTGATATAGAATGATAAAGCTCTGATTCAACGAAAGATGATCATGAAGTCCTCCGTACAAAGTACTTTTGTCTTAACCACCCTCGCACGACTCCGTACGATATGTCAGAAAAGAACCTCCTTATTGTCTGAAATCGTACAACCACTCTGATTCTACACTGTGCACCATGCGGCTACAAAGGTTGTCTACTAAAGTCAGAATCAAACAACCAGTCAGTTGCTGCCACGTGTAAAGTATAAACTGCCATGCATTAAATGCATGCAGTATATAAGAAGGACTCCAGCTTCATTCTTGAAGCACTTGCTAACTCTGGTCAAGTCATCTTCTTATCTTGAGATAGGTTATTATTAGTAATTTCCTTCTCTTTCTTAGTGCAAGAAAACTTAGTGTTCCAACTTGTATAGATTAGGATTTATTCCTTATCTTGTTCCGCAACAAGCTGTAAATTGTTAATGATTTATCAATAAACAATTTAGAAAGTAAAATCTGTGTATTTGTATTCAACCCCCCCCCCCCCCCCTTCTACAAACTTGTATAGCCCTTCGGGACCAACAAGTGGTATCAGAGCAGATTTGTTTAATCTCATAAACAAGATCTGATCTATACTAAGATTTCTCTTCCTAGCTATTTCTTAAAATGGCTACCAACACAAACACAAACTATATTGACAACGGTTCTCTTGAAAAACCCCCTAGATTCTCCAGAGATAATTTTAATCTATGGAAAAATAGGATGATTCTCTTCTTAGAAGGTGTAGACCCTACTATGCCTTATTATCTTGAAAACGGCCCATATATTCCTGTAAGAATTGATGCTGCACTTCCAGCCGCTGAGAATAGACCTGCTATTCCAGAAAGGCTGATTCCTAAGGAAATTCATATGTGGACTGATGAAGATAAGAAGAAAGTGGCTATCGACACCAAAGCCAGATCCATACTCTCCATGGCTCTTCCTGACGAAGTCTACCATTCCGTCATGAACCTGAAAACCTCAAAAGCTATGTGGGACACAATCTGTGTTCAGTATGAAGGTACTTCTGAAGTCCAGGACTCTCGAAAGATCAACCTGGTAAGACATTATGAAAGTTTCATTTGTGGTAAGAATGAAACTCTCTCTGAAGTACACCAACGTTTTAACTGTTTAATAATAGATCTAAAAACTGTTGGTAAGGAATATTCTAACTTTGAAGTGCTGACAAAGTTCTTAGAATGTTTACCTGAAAGCTGGGACAGTTATTCTATGTGTCTCAAGCTATCAAAAGATCTCAAATCGATGAATCTTTCTACCTTATATGGCACGATGCTGAATCATGAGCAATCGAGTCATCTTAAGAAGAATCTTGTAAAAGATTCCAAAAGCACCCCTGTTGCTTTAATCTCAGAGGAACCTTCCACTCAGCGACCCTCGGTCACTATCACTGAGTTGGAGAGTAACTCTGAAAGGTCATCAGATTCTGACTCTTCAGATCTTGATGAATCTTTGGCTCTCCTCACTAAAAAGTTCAGGAGATTCGCCAAAAAGAAAATGTTCAGAAAGAATAAACCTCTTTCCATTACTGACAAGCCAAGATCATCAGCTCCTGTTGATAAGGCTACTGCTACTTGTTTTAACTGTGAAAAGATAGGACATTTCGCTAACGAGTGCAGGTCAAAGAAAGTTTCGAGAAACTCAGCGTTTCCCAAGAAATCCTCTAACCTCAGGTCTAGAGATGACAAATACGCCAAGCTGAAAGAAAGGTATGCGAAGCTGAAAAGCTTTAAGAAGAAAGGCAAAGGTCTGATGGCTGACTATGATTGGTGTCAGGATCGAATCTTAACAAGACTAATAATACTTAGAATTCAGAATTAAAGAATCTGCGGAAAAGAACTTTAATTCACACAATCAAAGAACAATATATCAGAAAAACACACAGCTGTTTGTATTCACTAATTCGACTCACAAGCTTACAACCAAACCTCAATCTTGATGAACAGGCTCAATCAAGACGACTTCTACTTCTCTAGAAATAGGGTTCTGAACCTTGAGGTTAATTCTCTCTAAAACAAAACGTATATCGCGTATCTCGTCTATTCTCCTGTATATTTTCTATATCGAATAGCTATCTATCAACATCTATTTATACACAATAAGTACAAGATAACTATAAAAAATAAATTGATCTTCTGAATCTTCTTTAAGCATATCTTCATCCATTCCATCTTTATCTCCAATATTCTCGCATTCCAAACTTATCACATCAGCAGTATTAATCTTCATTCAGCATGAGCAGTACTAATATTCTCCAGCAGCACTAATTCATTCCAGCAGTATTAACTCATTCCAGCAGCATTAACTTGTTTCAGCAGTATTAACTTGATCCAGCAGTACTAACTTGATCCAGCAGTACTAACTTGATCCAGCAGTACTAACTTGATCCAGCAGTACTAACCATGACAAGCAGTACTAACTTTGATCCAGCAGCATTAATGCATCAGCAGTACTAACAGAGTTCCAGCAGTATTAATTTTGTCTTGCAGTAGTAACTTCACTCTAGCGGTATTAATTATGCTCTGGCAGTATTAAGGTTGTTCTGGCAGTAGAAATGTAGTTCTGGCAGTACTAATCATACTTAGCAAATCTTCAGTTCCCAACAATCTCCCCCTAACTTGACTTTTCAGGTTGAGAAGTCAAGTTCTTCAGATGATGCTTCCAAAACTTAATCTTGAACACACAAGTCAGGATTCAATCCCAAACTTTGATTGATGATCCTTCTTACCAGGTATCTTGCCATCTTAGAATCTTTGTTACCCACCAACTTAGCTTTTAGCATTCCATTCAACCTTGTCATGCTGTGCTTGTATATTTTATCCACCAAATAATACTCATGATATGCACAGTCAAGTGTTATGACATACACACCACAGTTTTCAATAAGCATCCAGTTGGTAACAGCTTTAAATTGCCTTTCTGTCAAATACTTAACTGCTTCTGTATTGAACATTAGACACAAGTATTCAAGTACCATTTTGGTGATGGACATTCCATTCTCAGTCAGCATATTTCCATAAAGCTTCATTCCCACCTTGAATATCTCTTCCAAGTCTGATCTAGAGCACATCCTTATAAGTCTTCCCCAAGTAGAACTGACCTCAAACTTCCCATCTGCTCTTTTTACTCTAATGTACTCCTTTCTCTGATCTTTCAAAGTATCCCAGAAGATGATTTCAGGAGCCATAGAAGCTAATGGTTTAACTTTGATAGGACTAGAATCAACCACAGTAATATACATATCACATTGAGTATTTGTTGGTGATTGTACATTGCTTGGTTGACCTGATGGAGTTGCCACTTCTTCTTCAGCAACTTTATGATCAGCTTTCTCTTTCACAACTTCCTCCTTAGCTTTTTCTACACTGGTTCCACCCTAGGCTTCTTTACAACTTTCTTCTTTGAAGCTATAGACTTTGTTCTTGGTCTTTTGTTTGACATCATCTTGGTTCTTTTGAGAGTTTTAACAGCTTCAGGAATGGTTTCAGCTGTTTCCTTTGTTTCTGCTGCTTCAGGAATGGTTTCTGCTGCCTTATGTTTTTCAGCAGCATTAACCATTTCTGCTGCTTGAATGGTTTCTGCTGCTTTTTGACTGGCAGCATTAACCATTTCTAGAGCTCTTCCTGTTACTGCTTCTTTTAATATCTTTGATACTGCTTCTTTCACAATCTCAAATACCTCTGCTTCAATCTCAGATTTAGTTACTGTAGATACAGATATTGCTTCCTTCTCACTGTTAGATACTGCTGCATCAACAAGACTGTGTATAATTTCAGTTACTGCTGCTTTAATCTCAGATACTGCAGCATTAACTGTTTCTACTGCTTTTTCTGTGGTTTCTGCTGCTTCAGTTACTGCTGCTTTCTCACTTTCTGCTTCCTTTGCAACTTCTGCAACCTGCTCAGTCTCCCCCTCAACCTTATACTCATTCTCCCCCTCAACCTTTGCATCCTCCATGTTTAGTTCAGTTTCTAACTCCCCCTTTTTGGAAGCATCAGTGGTTGATCTTCTCCTTCTAAGAACATACTGAGATTTATTTCTTCTTTGCAGCAGCTTGGTGATCATCTTCTTATTTTTCTCTATCTTGGTGTGTTGATAAAGAATCACCTTTTTAAGCTCATCAATCTCCTTCTGCTGATTCATGACATCAATGTTGATGTTGGCAATGGTTTCCATCAATTCCTCATAAGTATATCTATCCTCACCCTGTTTAGGAGTGTTTACCTCCGTTAAAGGATCACTGGAAATTTTAGTAGGTGTCTTTTGCCTAGCAAAAGCACTGCCTACTCCCATGGTTTCTTGGCGCCTGGGTCCTCTGAATGTTTTCACATTCTGAGTTGCCGTGGGGAAGGTCTTATTGATGTTACCACTGTCCTTCTCTTTGCTAGCAGAAGTAGTGGCAGCCTTGCAGCCCACATGCTCATCCTTCTCCTTAGAGAGCACCTTCTTGGGGTTGGGAGACACCCCTTTGGTTACCCTTTTGATATTCTCTATTGGAGAATGCTCCAATAGAGGGCTTGTAGGCTTTGGGCTATTAGGAGATACATCAAGGGAAGGAACCTTGTGTACCTTTCTTCTTTCAAACTTCTTGGTGATTTTGGGATTGGGTCTTAAAAGAATGGACTGTGGGATTTCTTTGGTGATGGAAGGTTGGGATTGGTCATCAGTGGGTGTGTCTAATGGGGGCCTTGACCCTGATGCCATACCTTCAGTGGTGTGGGACACAACCATCATTGTAGAGAACAATGGTGTGTCAACTCCTTCCGAGTCCCTAGGAATTCTTCTCATATTTGAGAAAACCTTCCCTTTAGGGGGTTTTGGCACATATACCTCAGCAGACTGAGGCAAATCCGTCAATTCATGGTTAAGTACTTCTTGGACAAACCTGGGATACATGTAAAATCTCTTTTTGGATTCTAGGTTTGTCACACGATCATTAAAAATCATTGCTGAAAAATTGAACTTTCTGGCAGTGGTTAAGCAGACCAAGGCATAAGCAATGGTACTGCTAAACTCACTCCATCCAGTGGTTTTCTTTGAAATACAGTGCATAAGAGTATGAACAAGAAATCGCCATTGGGTGGAAAATTTTGACTTGAAGAATTTAAAAACGCCAATGGGACCTTCATACCCCATTCTTGGTAAGGTCGAGAAAAGTTCATCATTAGAGAGATAGGTTATACCTGAGGCATCATCTAAGTGAAGAGTGATGCGAATAACCTCCTCTGTGACCTTCAAGGGTTTGTCACAAACCCTTGTTCGAATGATTTTCTGCCCATCTTCGAAAATAACAGCGGCATTCTCCCAAAATTGCTTTTGATGCTCGATATATATAGCTGGGCACACTGTTAGGGCATGAGAGATGTGTGAGGACTTGAGAAAATCCACAATATCATGAAATCATGCGGCCTGCTTTGACTTCTGAAGCATCGCAATCTCATTGTGCTCATCGACAAACTCCATTGTCGTCATTCTTCCTGAGGATTTGGATAGAAAACACAGAGATTCTAGGGAGAAAAGGTTAGAACGAGAGAGAGAAATTGAATGCAAAAAGACGTTATGAACTTTGGCGGGCTGAAAGAGTATTTATAGCAGTACTAGCCCTTATTTTCTTCAAAAGCAGTATTAACGACTGAGCAGTATTAACTGCAAGGCAGTATTAACTACACAGCAGTATTAACTACACAAGCAGTATTAACTACACAAGCAGTATTAACTACTAAGCAGTATTAACTATACATGCAGTAGAAAATATGTACTAGCAGTAGTAACTCTGCACTGGCAGTAGTAACTATACTTACACTTTGCAGCACTTGTCCATCTGAGTCATACTGAGGTTCTGAGAAAGCTAGTTAGTAACACCAAATATACAAAGAAATACAGGTATATATAAAAAAAATAAAAATCATGAATTTATTCAAGGTTGATCATGCCCACACTTGTTACCAAGAAAGTGAATCTACCCACATCAAAAGCTTTTGTGAATAGATCAGCAAACTGGTCATTGGTATGAACTTTAGCAACTTGAATCAATTTCTTTTCATTACAGTCTCTAATAAAGTGATACCTGATCTCTATGTGCTTTGTTTTTGAGTGCTTGACAGGATTGTTAACAATGCTAATGGCACTGTTGTTGTCAATGAAGATTGGAGTGTGCAGAAATGTTATCCCATAGTCCAACATCTGATTCTGAATCCATAACACCTGAGAACAGCAACTTGCAGCAGCTATATACTCAGCTTCTGTTGTGGATAAGGACAATGTGGTTTGTTTCTTACACTGCCATGAAACAAGTCTTGCACCCAAAAACTGACATCCACCTGAAGTAGACTTCCTATCCATATTAGCTCCACCTAAGTCACTGTCTGAGTATGCAAGCAAGTCAAACGAAGATTCATAAGGATACCAAAGACCTAATCTAGGTTGCCCTCTTAGGTATCTAAAAATTCTTTTGACTGCATGAAGGTGTGATTGCTTAGGTGTAACCTGAAATCTGGCACAAACACATACAGGAAACATAATGTCTGGTCTAGAGGCTGTGAGATACATGAGTGATCCAATCATAGATCTGTAATGATGGACATCCACATCCTCCCCCTCAAGATCTGCAGTGATCTGTTTGTGTGTCTCCATTGGTGTGCTTGCTGGCTTTGAGTCTGTTAAACCATACTTGTCCAGGATGTCTTTCACATATTTGGATTGGCTTATGAAAATCCCATCTTTCCTCTGTTTCACCTGAAGCCCAAGGAAGAAAGTAAGTTCTCCCATGGAACTCATCTTGAAGCTCTTGTGCATTAACTCTTCAAACTCTTTACACATGTGATCATTTGTGGATCCAAAGATGATGTCATCCACATAGATCTGAACAAGTGGTGTGTCTTTCTCTCTCTTCTTAATGAACAAGGTCTTGTCAATGACTCCTCTTTCAAAGTCATTTTTCAAGAGATAGGTAGACAGGGTGTCATACCATGCTCTTGGGGCTTGATGTAAACCATAAAGTGCCTTCTTCAACTTGTACACTCTGTCAGGGTGCAATGGATTCTCAAATCCAGGGGGTTGACAGACATATACTTCTTCATCAATACTTCCATACAGAAAAGCACTTTTTACATCCATTTGGTAGACCTTGAACTTCATGTATGAGGCATAGGCTAGAAATAGCCTAATTGCTTCAATCCTTGCCACTGGAGCAAAGACTTCCTCATAGTCTATACCTTCTTCCTGAGTATACCCTTGAGCAACCAGCCTTGCTTTGTTTCTGATCACAATTCCTCTGTCATCCTTCTTGTTTCTGAAAATCCACTTGGTGCCAATTGCTCTATGACCTTTTGGGAGGTCCACCAAGTCCCATACATCCTGTAATTTAAACTGTAGCAGCTCCTCTTGCATTGCTTCTATCCAACTTGGATCTTTCATAGCATCATAAGCCTTTTTGGGCTCAATTTGGGATAGAAAGCAAGTAAGTACATTATTAACTGTATTCTGCTGATCTTGTAGCTCTTGAAGTCTGCTTTGATTCCTAGTCATCATGGGAGAAGCAATATCTCCTATAACCAACTCAGGAGGATGATTTTTCTGAGTTCTTGATGGATGACCAGGTTCCTCAACTAAGTTCCCATCCAGATTTGACTCATTTAAGTCTGGATCTTCTTCAGCTTCTTCAGTCACTTCTGACTCTCTGGAATTTGGACTTGAAGGCTGATTTTCCTCTATTCTTCTCTCTTCTTCATTCTGAATGGGTTCGACTTCCTTTTCTTGTTCACAGAAGTCAACAGGATCAATGGTAGGGAGTGGAAATATCACAGACTGAATACTGTTATCTGATGGTGGTGCATCCCTTTGTCCTGCATTTACATCACTACTGAAACCCAAAGAATTAGTGAGTGAATCAATGTCAAATAGCCAATCAGGACCTGAACCAATAGGATTTGGTGTGTGCTCATTGCATTTGACATTGTCACTTTCTTCAATTATTCTAGAAGAGGTATTAAACACTCTGTAAGCCTTACTCTAAACAATACACATTATCCTTTCTAGGAGTTCTCAATAGTATCATGTTTTCATCAACTACTTTGAATCCAGGAGCAAGAATAATGCATTCAGAATCAGTAAATAATATACTATGTTTCTTGTCACAGACCTGTGATACACTTAACAGGTTGTATCTCAATTGCTCAACATAGTAAACATCCTCAAATGTCATCTTACCTTTTGACACATCACCTTTACCACTTATCTTACCTCCTGCGGGATTATTTCCAAAAGCAACATGTCCTTCATCAATTCTTTTGAAATTCTTGAGGCAGGCCATGTTACCTGTCATGTGCCTGGAGCAACCACTATCAACATGCCATATGCTCTTCCCCTTGAGCTGTTGGTTGCCCTGCACATAAGATAAATCAATTAGTTTTTATTGGGAACCCAAGCCAAAGTGGTCTTGGGTCTCCCTTGCTCATCAAAGTACTTGCACTGGTTTTGATGAGATTGTCAAACTTAGGTACTGCAGTACTGGAGAACTTTGTCAATATGATTGGTCTAGCAGCACAAAAACTAGAAGCAGTATTAACCTTAGAAGAAGTACTAACAGAGTTAGCAGCACTAACAGAGTTAGCAGCACTAACAGAGTTAGCAGCACTAACACTGCTAGCAGTAGTATTGGCAGTAGTATTGCTTCTAGCAGCACTATCCTTGTCAGCAGTACTATCTGAGGTAGCAGTACTAACATTAGTGCTTTTGGGGACCCACATATTGACACATTCCTTTTCAGTTTGTTTTCTCATGTGGCTTTTGGATTTAGCTTGTTTCTTAGCCACATGGTTCCTTGCAGGCTTCCTATAACCAGAAGATTTTTGAAAACTCCTGTGAAAACTTTTCTTTTGGTTAATAGGATTGAAATAACAGTATTTGGCAAGATGATTCAATTTGCCACAAATAAAACAAGGTTTTGGTCTGTTAATCCTTTGCAGATCAACTCCTTGATTTTGTGCCCACTGGTTATTCCAATTTCTTTGATTTCCCCTCCTTTTATCATGTTTTTGGGGTTCATCCTTTTGAAGATTCTTGCAAGAACAATGTTCACAGGTATTGGACTTCACAACAGTGGTTTGTGTATAATGAACTCCTTTTCCTTTTTCAGATCTTTTCATCTCATTGTTCTTATCCCAGAGACTTCCACCATCCTCATTGGTCTTTATGTAATTCTCTAAGGGAATCTCACCACTGACATTCTTGTCCCTTTTCTTAGACTCTTCTTTTTCAGTTTTATCCTCCACAACAACTTCATCTAATGGATCTATTTTAGTAGCTCCTTCAGGTAAGTCCTTTTTATCCTTGGTTTCTAACAGGTCTGACCTAGGAGGGATGTAGTTGTTGTTGTAGGGTGGGGGTGTGGCATTGTACCCTATGCCTGGTTTCAACTTACTATGGATTTGAGAGTTGATTATGTTGTCCATGACTTTAGAGGCACAAGTAAACTTTTCTACATCAAGTTTGACTTTCTCAAGCTCTCCTTTTAGTTTCTCACACTCTTCCCTGGATTCTCTAAGCTGGAACTCTAGACCATCCTTTTCCCATTTCCAGTAGTTTGTATCATAGGAGTGTTGAAGTTCATTGGCTTGAAAAGCCCAAATCTGTTCTTCAAACTTCTCAACAATTACTACATAGTCTTTTCTGTCCTTTTCTAATCTCTTAAGGTCATCACACATTCCTTGATTGTGATCTCTATACCTTTTAACAGTGTCTATACAAGCTTGAGTACAGAGATTAGATTTTACCTCAGTAAGAATATCTGAAACTTCAGCCATAAGTGCTTGATTTTGGATGGCCTCTTCTGCTTGATCACTCCAATCAAATCCCATTCCTTGTTGAGAGACTAGAGCTTGAATAGAGTTTCTGTTTTGATTGGAGCTTCCAGCCTGAGTTTGTTGATGGCTGTTGTGAGATGTTCCACCTCTGCATTCTCTGGCAAAGTGTCCCATCTTGTGACACTTGTAGCATTCAACTTTGGACTTGTCAAATCCAGCACCATCTTCTCTTCTTTGGGAAAAGTTGTTTCTCCCTGTCCTCTTTATGAATTTCTTCACCCTCATAGACAGCATAGCCATCTGCCACTTGATATCCATCTCTTCAAGATCATCAGCATTAATCTGTTCTAAGTCATCATTAATTAATGAGGAATTAACATGACTAGAAAAGAAGGCTTCTAGTACTGAATCATTGGTCTTTTCCTGATTGACTCCTCCAGCAGCATTAACTGATTCAGGGTTAGCAGTAGAATCAGATGATGCTGAAAGGAGTGCAGCATTATGTACATATCCAGAAGGCTTCTTTTTGGCTTCAACCTCTGCTTCAAAGACTCTAAGATCATTGTAAAGATCATCAAGCTCTTTATCTTCCAATTGGTCATTCTGTCTGAAGGACACAGTATACATTGTCCACTGTTGATCCCATTTTTAGGACAGACAAACAATAGAAGATAAAATTCATAGAGAAAGTAGAGATAAGATAGAAATTAAGAACAATACTCATAGAAATCTTATCTCATATTCATTTATTCAAGGTATGGAGGGGGAAATTGGAAGAACACCACACTAAACGTGAAATCGACTCTCATAAGAAACTAGTCTGTGTGTGTGAAAAGTGAACTCTCCAGATTTCTCACTTAACCTAAAATAAGCCTATGGACACCTTTATATAGGGCCCATTTACACAAAAGGCTTAAGCCCATAAGGCTAATTACAAAGATAACATAAATCTAATTATAAAGCCCATACAATAATTTCTTTATAAAACATTCAACTAAATTAGGGGCTAATTAAAGCTAACAATCTCCCCCTAATGTTTTATAAAGAAATCATCATCTTATAGTCTCCCCCTTGCTTTCTTTAGAACCTTTGATGTTCCGTTCTTCAAGTCTTCAAAGCATCATGTGCTCCCCCTCAAATGTAGGCTCATCCACCGAGCTTTAAACGTGAATAACAGAGGATGGAGTGACATTTAAAATGTGACAAATGTAGCTTGACACCATGAAGAACCGTTGATAGAACACCGTTCTTGAAAGCGGAAAGAGCATGAGTGAAATGCGATGCTTTCGGTGCAGCAAGAGTCCATTGACTTTGACACAGATTCTGACCATTAAGCACACTGATTCAGACCAAAATCAAAAGATGAAAAAGTTTCACCTGTGTCTTAGGAATTCAACGCAACTGGATTCATGCGAATCGGAGCACCGAGTAGGAAGTTATGCGCGTGTTTCTGAAACAGCGCAAAGCTGTCAAGAAAACCAAAAATTTCGGGCTCTGGGCATTGGATTTATCACTCACAGAGGATCTGCACATCAGTACAGAGGCTCTGGTCAGCCTCCCAGAGGCTCTACGGTCTGATCTAATTTGGTGCACTCCAAGCCTCTGTGTGCTTTGGACAGCCTGAGAGCTGAAAGAAGCTCTTCACACCTCTTCTACTTTCGCACATTCTGATTAGCTATCCATAGAGCATCTTCTTCGAATTTGACCCTCTGTGCATCTTCTGAATAGCCTACAGAGGCTCTGGACAGCCTTAACCATCATCAGCTTAATGATTAAGCTCTGCTGGACAGCTGCTTAATCTGCTGCACACCTCTTTTGGACAGATCTGAATCGAAGCTTGAATAGCCACAGAGGCTCTGTGGTTTGCCTCAGAAGCTCTGTGAACTGCCTCAGAGGCTCTATGCATAATAGCTTTGCTCAACAGCCTAAGTTTCTTCTACTATAATGGTTGCTTCCATCATATTGATCTGTTCTGCTGCACACGAACTGCTTCTGCACAGATGAGCTTCTGATCTCTATAGGGACTTGATTAAATCTATTTGAACAGAAGGAACATGAAGTCTGCACAACAAACTCAGAAACCTTCTTTCTGCGACCATGACAGGAAACTCCCAAGTAGGCATAAATACCCTGTTCCCTGATAAACCCAAATTTGGACAGCCCTCTGAGTGTGCACAGAGGCTCTGTGCGACTCCACAGAGGCTCTGTGATATCAGCTATGTGGTGTAACCTCTGTGATCTGCTGCTGCACTTGGAAAGCCAAACTCTGATATCACACTTCTGTTGGCAGACCAATATGCACAAGTCACGATCTGCTTCTGCGCTTAAAGAGCCTCTTCTGAACATTCTCTCTGGACAACACATTTTGATCATAGAAGCTCTGCACTATTTCACAGAGGCTTTGTGATTAGGCTCTACATGTGCAGCTTCTGCACTCTTCTGTAGTGCAATCGGGCAGATTCTGTGATTAAGCTCTGCACGTGTATAGAGCCCTTGATCAGTTGGACGTCCTTTGGACAGCCTTGCAGAGGCTCTGCATGTCCTTACAGAAGCTCTGCACATGCCTTACAGAACCTCAGTGGTTAACCTCTGCATATACACCTCTGGATTGCTCTTTCAGAGCTTCTGGACAGTTGTAGTTAAGCTTTGTGATCCAACTGTTTTTGTGTACAAGTGAACGCAGCAGCTTCTGGAGAGTAGCAAATATCGAACATGGTACAGCAGCAGCAGCTTAATCTGGAGACTGCAGAATTCAGCTGCACAACCTTAAACATCAGCTCCATTTTGCTGCACCAAACATCCTTCTGTAATCAGCACTGAGCTCTCTTGAACAACTTTCTGAAACAACATGGATTTTCTGTTTTGGAAAGCAACAAACAGCAGTGAATTTTTTTTTAAAACAACAGCATGATTAAGCTGTTTGTACAGCTGCAAGACAACAACTTAATTAGCAGCAAAACAGCAGCCAAACAGCAGCAATACAGCAGCCAAACAGCAGCCAATTCAGCAGCCAAACAGCAGCAATACAACAGCCAAACAGCAGCCAATTCAGCAGCAATACAGCAGCCAAACAACAGCCAATTCAGCAGCCAAACAGCAGCAATACAGCAGCCAAACAGCAGCAATTTTCAGCTTTGACAGCAAACAAACACCCCCGGCAGCTTACTGTTTTATGCTCTAAACCCAACAAACACTGATGCACATGGCTGTTGGTTTCCATGTTTCACAAAACCTTTGGTGTGGGAAAAATAAGACGATCTTCATAACACCTTTTAGAACAATGAGTACAAATGCTCATATCTCTGATTGATCAGGTCAGAAAACTGATTATAAGTACTCAAAGTCATAAAAAATTCATATCAAACTTTGAAAATGTAGCACAACACCAAATCTTTCTCAGACAACTTTTTAAAGACCCAAATGATTTTGTTTTTCATTTAATCGATTATGAGCAGCGGAATACTAACAAAATCTGAGTAAAAGAGAGTCCAATCTTGGATTTAAATAAAGGTCAGATCAAAGATCAACAACCTTACTACCAAGATGCCAAAAAAATGCTATGGACTTAAGCACACACAAGGATGAGATCATAGATCAACCATCTACTTAGTACTTATCAAATAAGACCAATGAATGAGAAA
The DNA here is from genome assembly GCA_033807775.1 of Saussurea involucrata. Taxonomy (NCBI): domain Eukaryota; kingdom Viridiplantae; phylum Streptophyta; class Magnoliopsida; order Asterales; family Asteraceae; genus Saussurea; species Saussurea involucrata. The sequence goes on along the minus strand of CM066322.1, from coordinate 157,522,164 downwards.
GAATCAAAACACACATATGTATTAAATCTGATCAGATTTGATCCAAACAGAACCAAATCTTCACTTAGGCATTTCATCAAACATGTGGTGTGCAGAATCAGATTTTGTGAAGAGAAACACTAACTTTCTGTCAAAACTTATCCAAATCTTATTGAAATCAAAGACTGGATTTCCAGTAAGCACAAAACAGAAAATAAACTATTAGAATGATATTTGTGTTTAGGCTCATGTGATTGAATCAATCTAAGCACCAAAACAACAAATAAATCATCTAATCTTCTATTGTTGCTATAGATGACCGATTGAAGAAGAGTTTCTTCAATCCAGCTCTGATACCAATTGTTGATCCCATTTTTAGGACAGACAAACAATAGAAGATAAAATCCATAGAGAAAGTAGAGATAAGATAGAAATTAAGAACAATACTCATAGAAATCTTATCTCATATTCATTTATTCAAGGTATGGAGGGGGAAATTGGAAGAACACCACACTAAACGTGAAATCGACTCTCATAAGAAACTAGTCTGTGTGTGTGAAAAGTGAACTCTCTAGATTTCTCACTTAACCTAAAATAAGCCTATGGACACCTTTATATAGGGCCCATTTACACAAAAGGCTTAAGCCCATAAGGCTAATTACAAAGATAACATAAATCTAATTATAAAGCCCATACAATAATTTCTTTATAAAACATTCAACTAAATTATGGGCTAATTAAAGCTAACATCCACTCTTCACCTAATGATCTTAAGAACTTTCTGTTAACATCATCAGCCTCCATCTTGACTCCTACTGTGGCCAATTCTCCAATCAGCTTATTAAATCTATCAAAAGTTTGAGTCATAGACTCATTCTTAGTAGAAGTAAAGTTTTCATACTGCTGCTTGAGAATTGCCTTCTGATTCCTCTTGGTGCTTTTGGTGCCAGTGAATCTCTTTTCCAATGCATTCCACAGAATCTGAGCATCAGTGCAGTGATGAAATTGATGCTGATATTCATTGGGGATAGCCAAAAGCAGAGTGCTTAAGCCCTTCATCTCTATTTGTCTGACTTTTCTCTCTGCATCAGTCTTTGGAGGAGGTCTTTTGTCATCTGGTCCAGTTCTTCCTTCAGCACATGGACCATTTTCTATGATATCCCAGATGGAATAATCAGTAAGCAGAATGTACTGCTTGATTCTAATTTTCCACATGTCAAACTCATTGGGTCTGAGCATGGGAACCTTAGAAACAAGAGTACTGTTTGATTCAATAGAATTGTCCATAATAATTGTAGAATTCTAAGAAACACGAGCTCTGATACCACTTGTCAGGATCGAATCTTAACAAGACTAATAATACTTAGAATTCAGAATTAAAGAATCTACGGAAAAGAACTTTAATTCACACAATCAAAGAACAATATATCAGAAAAACACACAGCTGTTTGTATTCACTAATTCGACTCACAAGCTTACAACCAAACCTCAATCTTGATGAACAGGCTCAATCAAGACGACTTCTACTTCTCTAGAAATAGGGTTCTGAACCTTGAGGTTAATTCTCTCTAAAACAAAACGTATATCCCGTATCTCGTCTATTCTCCTGTATATTTTCTATATCGAATAGCTATCTATCAACATCTATTTATACACAATAAGTACAAGATAACTATAAAAAATAAATTGATCTTCTGAATCTTCTTTAAGCATATCTTCATCCATTCCATCTTTATCTCCAATATTCTCGCATTCCAAACTTATCACATCAGCAGTATTAATCTTCATTCAGCATGAGCAGTACTAATATTCTCCAGCAGTATTAACTCATTCCAGCAGCATTAACTTGTTTCAGCAGTATTAACTTGATCCAGCAGTACTAACTTGATCCAGCAGTACTAACTTGATCCAGCAGTACTAACTTGATCCAGCAGTACTAACCATGACAAGCAGTACTAACTTTGATCCAGCAGCATTAATGCATCAGCAGTACTAACAGAGTTCCAGCAGTATTAATTTTGTCTTGCAGTAGTAACTTCACTCTAGCGGTATTAATTATGCTCTGGCAGTATTAAGGTTGTTCTGGCAGTAGTAATGTAGTTCTGGCAGTACTAATCATACTTAGCAAATCTTCAGTTCCCAACAATTGGGCTGACTCTGATGAGGAAGAAACATCTGACTCTGAAGATGATGAAGCCAATCTCTGTCTTATGGCCAAACTTGAAGATGAGGAAGAAAATTCTGACATTCCCTCTACTTCAACCTCTGCAACTCAGGAAATGTTATCACTGTGGACTTACAAATCATATTGCTAGTAAGTGCCCCACAGCCACCCAAGCTGAAAAGATAGCTAAGGTGAAGATCATTTCCCCCAAGGCAAAGAAGACCACTGAGGTTAAGAAATTAACCAAAGTGAAGACTGACAAAGCTGAATCTTCAAATGCTGCGAAGACTGCTGAACCTTCCATTCCAACTACTTCCACTGACAAGTGTGTACGCATGGTTAAGTGGGTACCCAAGAAAAACTAATCTTCCTTTGTAATGCAGGTTAAGAAGGGTATCTGGTATCTCGATAGCGGATGCTCTAGACACATGACTGGAAAGAAAAGCCTGCTCGCTGAATACAAGGAAGAGAAGGGTCCCTCTGTGACTTTCGGTGGAAATGGAAAAGGACATACCCGAGGGTTTGGTGTACTATCTAATGGTACAACAACCTTCAGAAGAGTCGCATATGTTGAAGGGCTGAAGCATAATCTTCTAAGCATCAGTCAGCTTTGCGACAAGGATAACAAAGTAATCTTTACTAAGGAATCCTGCTTTGTCGCTGACAAAAAGGAGAAGATAGCTCTCAGCGGTTATCGTTTGAAAAATGTTTATGTAATAAACATGGACTCAACAACCACTGAGAACTCCTGTTTCTTCTCAAAAGCCTCATCTGATGTCAACTGGCTATGGCATAAGAGACCCTCTCATCTAAACTTCAAGACACTGAACACTCTTTCTTCAAAAGAGTTAGTCACTGGTCTACCTCAGCACTCATATGCCAAAGAGTCCTTATGTTCAGCGTGTGAGAAAAGGAAGCAGGCCAAAGCAAGCTTTAAGTCAAAGCAAGTCTCCTCAGTGTCATCTCCTCTACAACTTCTCCATATGGATTTGTTTGGCCCTATTAACAAATAATCCATCGCTGGAAAGAAATATACGCTGGTCATAGTTGATGAATTCTCTCGCTATACATGGGTTATGTTTCTCCGTTCTAAGAGTGACACCCCTGAAGAACTCATCACCTTTGTTCAGAAGATGGAAACCCTGAACAACTTGACCGTTCGCTCAATAAGGAGTGATCATGGGACTGAATTCAAAAACAGTTCTCTTGATTCCTTCTTTGAGAGTAAGGGTATTTCTCACAACTTTTCTTCAGTGAGAACACCGCAACAAAACGGAGTCGCTGAAAAAGAAATAGAACAATTATTGAAGCTGCATGTTCAATGCTCAGCGATTCTCACCTGTCTACTCAGTTTTGGGCAGACGCTGTCAACACTGCTTGTTTTACGCAAAACAGGTCGCTGATAGTCAAAAGATTCAATAAAACAACCTATGAACTTTTTCAAGGGAGAAAGCCTTCAATTAGCTTTCTTCACATCTTTGGATGTCAGTGTTTCATACTGAACAACAGAGATGCCCTTGGAAAGTTTGATCCTAAGGCTGATGATGGAATCTTTCTTGGATATTCTTCAATCTCCAAAGCCTTCAGAGTCTTCAATCGAAGAAGACAAACTGTTGAAGAAACTATTCACGTCACTTTTGACGAATCTCGTTCAGGAAACTCTAAACCGTCTGCTGATACTGAAGAACTGAATCAATGGATGTTTTCTCATCTTGGTGATTCAGAAGATATTCCCACTCCTCATACTCATACAGTTGAAGATGATAGTCCTACTATCATCCCAAATATGCAGAATAGTGAAGCTGAAACATCATGGGTCTCAGCAGTTCCTTTAAACACTATACCTGCTTCTGAACCAAATGTCTCAGACATTCCATCTACTTCTCAGCAATCAGTGAATGAGATGACATCTGCACCTACTCCTCTCTTGGCTGATATACCAGAAGCTGCTGAAGCCTCATCTTCAGCTCCTCCAGTTCAATTTGAGTCAGCGACTTATGCTCCTGTTCAGCGATGGACTGTAAATCACCCAATTGATCAAATTCTTGGTGATCCAAACGCTGGTGTTCAGACTCGACGAAGTGCAGGTAATATTTGTTTATTTGTTAACTTTATTTCTCTGATTGAACCAAAGAAAATAGATGATGCCCTCAAAGATCCAAACTGGGTCAGCGCCATGCAAGAAGAGCTGACTGAATTCGAAAGAAACAAAGTCTGGAAACTTGTTCGAAGACCAACTGACAAAACAGTGATAGGCACTAAATGGGTCTATCGAAACAAGTTGGACGAACATGGAACTGTAACCCGCAATAAGGCTCGACTTGTTGCTCAGGGATACAGACAAGAGGAAGGCATAGATTACGACGAAACATTTGCTCCTGTAGCAAGACTAGAATCTATTCGTCTATTCTTAGCATACGCTGTACACAAAGACTTCAAAGTATATCAGATGGATGTTAAGTCAGCGTTTCTAAATGGAAAGCTGAATGAAAAAGTCTATGTGGAACAACCTCCAGGATTCTCAAATCCTAAGTGTCCAGGTTATGTTTATAAACTGGATAAGGCACTTTATGGCTTAAAGTAAGCTCCTCGTGCATGGTATAACACTCTCTCTACTTATCTCCATATTGAAAAATTTGAGCTTGGTAAAATCGATAAGACTCTATTCTTCAGGTAAGTAAAAGGTCATATTATTCTTGTTCAGATATATGTTGATGACATTATATTTGGTTCTACTAACCCTGATCTTTGTACTCGTTTCGCTGATAGAATGAAAGATGAGTATAAAATGAGCATGATGGGTGAGCTAACATATTTCCTTGGTCTTCAAATAAAGCAAAATGAAAAAGGAACTTTCATTAATCAGGGAAAGTATGTTAAAGATATGCTGAAGAAATTCGATTTAACTCAGAGTTCAGCTATGAAAACCCTTATGCCACCACCGCTGACACTAGACAAGGATTCAAATGGAATACATGTTAATGTCACGCTGTACCGTGGGATGATCGGCTCTCTCTTGTATCTTACATCTAGCCGACCCGATATTATGTACGCAACCTGTTTGTGTGCACGATATCAAGCTGAACCTAAGGAATCTCATATGATCGCTGTAAAGCGAATTTTTCGATACCTTAAGGGTACTGCGAACCTAGGTCTTTGGTATCCCAAAGACTCAGGGTTTGATCTAATCGCCTATTCAGATAGTGATTTTGCAGGTTGCAAATTGGATAGGAAAAGCACCACAGGAGGCTGTCAGCTCCTGGGTGGAAAGTTGGTGAGTTGGATAAGTAAAAAGCAAAATTCAGTGTCCACCTGAACTGCTGAAGCTGAGTATGTAGCCGCTGGAAGCTGTTGTTCTCAGGTCTTGTGGATGAGAAATCAACTACTGGACTATGACCTACAGCTCTCAAATATTCCAATCTATTGCGACAGCACAAGTGCCATCGCTATAGCCAACAATCCAGTGCTACACTCAAAGACAAAACACATCGAAATCAGGTATCATTTTATCAGAGATCATGTGATGAATGGTGACATAGAACTTCATTTTATCCCAACTGACTATCAATTAGCTGATCTATTCACCAAACCTCTTGATGAGACAAGATTCAACTTTCTCATCAGCGAGCTTGGAATGCTGAACTTTGAAGAGTAAAATCTTCAGCGGTTCACATTTGATCAGCGATAGGATAAAATCAACTTGTATAACCCGTTCTATCATTCTCTCTCTAAACATAATTGATTCGCTGATGTCAAGGTATGTTTTCTCTCTTACTCGCTGACGTTCGCCTAGAACTCAAAGATTTCAAAACATCTTGCATCGCTGAATATCTCTTCCTTAATCAGCGATACTTTGAAATTTCTAAAACCAACACTGATATTTCTATTCAGTGCTTCATGTTTTCAAAAGTGTCCCTGAGCTTTCAAAACCTCAGAGACATCCTAAAATATGAAAGGACATCCGTGACGTCATGAAACAGATAAGCCCTGGCACATTCTTTTTCTGACACACGTTTGCACGTTTCGTTTACCAGCCAATCAAATGCAAACACGTGTCCGTGTCATGATGAAAATCTTTTCCCGCTCAAGATTTTCTCTCTCTCTAATCTCTCTATATAAACACATTTTGGGTTTATATTTTTCCTTTACGCGAACAACTTCTTCTTCAAGAAAACTACTGTTGCATTTTTGCTCTCAAGTTTTCAAGAACTGTTCATCTTCTTCTTCTTCAACGAACCAGGTTAATATTTCTTTTATTTACCTGTTTCTTAAAACTTGTTAATGATCTTCTCATTGTTTTTACAAGATCAAACAAAAGAACTTTTTCAAAAATGAAATCATTTCTTTCATGGTTTTATGAACACAACCTTTCATGGTTGTTCTTCAAGTTTAATCGCAAATATCTTAAACTTGTTCTTCATACGTTTTTCCAGAATCCCAATCCTCAAAGGAAACTGGAAAACAAGACTTTTATTGGGTTTGCATTTCTTTTTCAAAAACAAGAAAACCCTAATCTTCATTAAGACATTTTTGTCTGAATGAAATGGACAAAATTCGAACCATCTTATTGGAAAATCTTTCCACATTAAGATTATTCTTATTTGTTATATCTTTGGTTGAACTGATAATACAGCAATGGCATCTACTGATATTCCTACTGCTGAGAACACTGCTGCTGCTGAGGAACTGGAAATCACCAAGGCTCCTCAGGTCAAGTTCACGCTTGAGGAACTCGATTGGACAAAAACAAACAATCTCTATGCGCTTTTCGAGTTTCCTCCTCGAAAGCAAGTCACACATCTGAATGATGCTGTGAATTTCCTCAAAACCTGTTGCCTCTCTACAGCACTGACCATAACACCCCCTGCTCATCAACTACTACTATCTCAGTTCTGGTATTCTGCCAGACACACTCAGCTCACATCGACCAAAGACCCCACGAAGAAAATCGATTGCATCCTCTGTGACACTGATTTTGGCACCATAAAAATCACCCCTGCCATTATCCGAAAAGCACTGAGCCTTCCCATCGCCACAAAAGAAAAACCCTTTGTTTCTCTCCCTGACCACAAGAAACATGCTGATAGGGAAGCCATCACTGCATTCTTTGATGCAATGGGTTATGTATGGGAAACAGGAAGGGACAAGAAGCCTGAGAAGAAGCTGACCCTCATCAAGAAATCCAAAATTCCCAGCGAGATGAACTTCATCTTCGCACACTTGATAAGCTGCATAACTGCAAAGACCGGCTCCTCTGATCAAGCCGCTCAACCTCAGCAAGCAATGGGATATGCATTGCTGAAAGGTCTTCATGTTGACTGGGCCTCGATAATCTACGATGATCTTGTGCTCAGAGTAGACTCTGCTGCTGACCGACCATCATGGGTTCCATACCCAAGATTCCTCAGCGCCGTCTTCCAAACCGGCCTGAAGGATAACTACCCAAAAGTAGGAGACCTGAAACTCTCTCAGGTTGGCCCTAAAGTACTCGACTTCAATCCAATGGCAAACGAGGTACGTCTCTCTACTCTCTTAACTCTTCTCAATCCTCCTTCTTCTACTTCTGCACCTCATTCAGTGGAAAAACCCACCGCTGATACCCCAGCTGCAACCTCCACTCCTTCTAGAAAAATGAAACACTCTACTACCCAACTTGGTTCCAAAAGAATCAAGAAAACCAAGGAGCAACCCCACCAGCATTTACATGCTGAAGACTCCTCAGCTCATTTTGAAGAGCTGATGGAAAGTTCTGTGGTACGCTCTGCCACAGCTGAACAAGCCACCCCTTCCATCCCAGCTTCAGCGTCTCTAAACGCTAAAGTTATAAACTTGGAATCGACCCAACCTCCTTCAGTCTCTCATAGGACTGAAGAAGTGATTCTCAGTGGATCCAACACTGAATCAGCTCCACATCAAACCTTCTCAACCTTCGCTTCTCTCTCTACTCCATTGGACTCTAATCCAGTTTTCACCACGATCACTGGAGCACCCGTCATTCTTCCAGAAGCTAAAGTTGATACTTTTCAAGGAATGATGGATGTAGGACCTGCAGGAATGTCCATGCGTACACGCACTCTAGCTGACGCCATGGAACTTTTTTCATGACACTGAAGTTTTGACGACTTCACCAACCCTCCTGAAGGTATACACCAACCCATATACACTGTAACTAAACCCCAAACTTCTGAGCTTTCTTTTGTTCATAAGTACTTATCTGTTACAGGTCCAAATTTGGGAGATATCAACGCCTCTCTGAAGAATCTGGATACAAAGGTGACAGGTCTCACCACTACTCTCTCAGACAACTCTTCAGCTGTAACAAACGCTGGAGAGAATCCCAACAAGCTGACAAAAGTGGTTGAACATAATGCCTCCAAAGCTGATTTGGAGAAGGTTGATAGTACTCTCGGTGACTTTGCCAAAGTTTTTGCTAATATCTACACCGACTACAACTCTCTCTCCTCAAGAGTTAACACCATGTCCAGCGAGGTCATAACGCTGAAGACATCGGTCAGTACTCTTCAGGGAGAGGTGTCCGCTGTAAAGACTGGCGTGAGTTCAGTAAAGACTGACGTAAGTTCAGTGAAGACGATAGTACAGCAGATCCTGAATCACATGACCGCCCCTGCCCCTGCACCTTCACATTTTACTCCGGCGGATCGTGCTGAACTTTTAAAGATCAGTCCTGCTATTACTGGCCTAGAAGACATAGTAGCAGAGATTGAAAATTATGTCGGAATCCCTGGCCAATAAGACAGGGAACCAACACCATCTGCTGAGTCGTCGCATTCCTCCCCCACTCATCATGAGGAAAGGGGGGAGAAGAACTCTGAAGACCTTCCCCATGATGAATCTATTGAGGGGGAGAAGACTGAAGACCTTCCCCTTACTGAAGAGGGGGAGAAGACAAATGAAGAAACAACTGCTGGACCTCAGGGAGATGAAAACCCTGAGGGAACCGAGAAGCTTACCTCTGTATCTGAGGGGGGCAACTCGAAGAAGCTGTTGAAGAATCTGAATCTGAAGCTGAAGATGATGAAGCTGTCGACATGTCTGACGATGAACCATCTTCTTCTCCAAAGAATGATGATGATGATGATGATGATGACTCCTTTATCGTCAAGCCTGTTCAGAAGAGTACAGCTCTCAAAGGGATTTTGATAAGCGTACCTTCAAGGGAGCGCACCAAGACAAAGCCTGCAGCGTCTGAAGCTGACAAAGGCAAAAACAAAGGCCTCGCTGAAGAAGACAATCTGATGATCTTGCTTCCAAAGCCAGTTTGTTAGGTACACTACCTCCTATTCCCTTACACTGCATCCCTCCTCTATCCCTTCTCAATCTCAATCCTTCTATCCATAAAACCTCTATACACTTAACCACATTCTTTCTCTATCTTTTTCATTCCCAAGACTTACTTAAACGATCGCTGTGTTTCAGCTAGTCCTCTCCCCTGTTTGAGGATCCCGCTGAAGCTCCTTCGACTACACCAGGAATAATCCCAGCCACAAGAGCTGAAGAAATAATCCCAGTCTTGGATTTAACCACTGAGACTGATGAACCTGAAGAACAGCAACTCTCTCACCAAAACAGACCTTCATTGGCTCCTCAAAAGCTGAGTGAAGAGGATCAAGAAAAGAGAGATGCATTGATCAAAAGATTAGAAGATCAGCGAATCATCCTGAAGCGTGATCAACTTCC